>CM032231.1:10405000-10855000 GCA_019009955.1 Riptortus pedestris
TAAAAAAATAGAAGAGGTATCCAAAGAAGGATTTGCGGTGAACACATAGTATACTATGGTTTCCCTGAATGTTTTGCCAATAACGAATCGTCAAGTGAATAGTTTCATTTTTTTAGCATTATTTTCTTTTTAAATGAGTGTCCTTTGATTTTTTTATTTGTACTGTGTAGGTTAATCTTTATATATTTAATTCTACTGTACGTGTGTATGTATCTCATTGGTGACGAGAGGGGGGGGGGGGGGAGGTACTCACAAGCACACGCACACACTATAAATGTTTTTTTGAGACAAGAAAAGTAATTCTGAGTAGAATAAAATGAAAAATATGCAAATGGAAGGTAGGTGTCATGTATGACACATACTTGTCAAGTTTGTCCTGGGTCACAGCCTTGTCGTTCAAAGGTTAAATTGTTGTTTTCATCTCATAGACATGAATAAAAAAATGTCGATGGAAGGACCAGGACCGTTTGCGCCAAAGAATGATCTCTGCGACAACCGTCTGGGATCTAGTCCAGCCTGGGCCCTTTCTCTTTGATCTCGCCACACGTCTATAAAAGCGGCCAAGCTCGCACGACAGTCAGTTTGTTCTCAGATTTCTTCAAGCGAATATCAGTACGTTCAGTGCAGCTTTAGTGAACTGTCCATTTTATTTTCAGTGTGGTGCCGTGTTTATGTAAAGAGCAGTTCAGAGCCGTGATCTTTGTGAAGATCAGTGCAGTGCCGCGTTTTTGTGAACTTCAGTAATCTTTAGTTATTGTAGTGTGCAGTAAGAAGTGAAGTTATCAGTGCATACTGCGAGTAATAGTTAAGAATAACTTACCAAATGTGTAATGGTTTGTCAAATAAATTGTTCAGTGATAAAGCTCTAAAGCTTGTGTGTTTAATTTTTCAATCCAAAAGAACTCTAATAAACAACGTTTATTATGTTTGTAATAAAAGCAACAATATAATGTGAGCATTTTATATGGAGAATAAAAAATTGTATTTAGCCTAAGCAGCTTGGATAGTTTGGAGTTATGAAACTCCCGGAAGGGAAGGGCCAGTTCGCTCAAGGAAACAAAGCTAAGGACATTTTTAGCTCTAAAACTTGAAACTAGTCGAATTTAGACAGGTAACACTTGATGATATCACAAAACAATCTTGACAGCTCTGTTGAAATCATTGATTCGGTTGATAATTGCTTGTGTTGGTCAGGAATGCTTGCTTCTTCCCACCTTTGTGGGGTTCTCTCCGATGTCTACGGCAGGAAGAAAGTCATTGTGGTATCCCTTGTCGTACAGGCCATCATGAGCGTCGTAAGCAGCTTTGCGCCAAACGGAATCACATTAATGGTTTGCTGGTTCTTATATGGCAATGCGTAAGTATAAAAAAAGAGAAATGCTTCAATTTTGACCAATAAATAATTATGTAATAATCATGTTTATCAGAACTAATTTTTCTTGTCAGGGCTGTAGGTGTTTTCACGCCTATCTTAGTATATATTTCTGAGTTCTGCCCTAAAGAAATAAGGACAAAAGCAATGATTGTTATCATAGGAGTTGGAGCAATAGCCGAAGTTTACTTAGCAGGTGAGCACACATTATCTTTTTTTAAATTTATCTTTTAATATAATGTTTAACCGAAGGTAGTGGATTGGATTCCCACCTGGGCAATAGGCATTTATTTCGCGTCTGATTAAATAAAAGCCTTAGCCCACCCTGGGAAGGGACTGTAGTATTGGATGATAAGACCAATATTAATGAAGATATTACCGAATATGTGTTTCGACATTATACTCCATCTAGTTAGTCCAGTTGACATTAAAGGTAACAGTTAGGAACGGTACACACAATTTGAAACTATAGGGAATTTGACAGGTACCAGTTGGTAAAGCACCACAGAATTTGAAACTAGACATACATTGACAGTTGGTAACGTATCCCAAAACTTGAAACTAGTCAGACTTTGAGAGGCAATAGTTGGTAACGTATCCCAAAACTTGTAGCTAGTCAGACTTTGAGAGGCAACAGTTGGTAACGTATCCCAAAACTTGAAACTAGTCAGACTTTGAGAGGCAACAGTTGGTAACGTATCCCAAAACTTGAAACTAGTCAGACTTTGAAAGGCAACAATTGGTAACGTATCACAAAACTTGAAACTAGTCAGACTTTGAGAGGCAATAGTTGGTAACGTATCCCAAAACTTGTAGCTAGTCAGACTTTGAGAGGCAACAGTTGATACCGTATCCCAAGACTTGAAACTAGTCAGACTTTGAGAGGCAATAGTTGGTAACGTATCCCAAAACTTGAAACTAGTCAGACTTTGACAGGTGACAGTTGGTAAAGTATCACAAAACTTGAAACTAGTCAGACTTTGACAAGTGACAGTTGGTAATGTATCACAAAACTTGAAACTAGTCAGACTTTGACAAGTGACAGTTGGTAATGTATCACAAAACTTGAAACTAGTCAGACTTTGACAGGTGACAGTTGGTAAAGTATCACAAAACTTGAAACTAGTCAGACTTTGACAAGTGACAGTTGGTAATGTATCACAAAACATGAAACTAGTCAGACTTTGACAGGTACCAGTTGGTAATGCACCACAGAATTTGAAACTAGACGTTCATTGACAGTTGGTAACGTATCCCAAAACTTGAAACTAGTCAGACTTTGAGAGGCAACAGTTGGTAACGTAACCCAAAACTTGAAACTAGTCAGACTTTGAGAGGCTACAGTTGGTAACGTATCCCAAAACTTGAAACTAGTCAGACTGTGAGAGGCAACAGTTGGTAACGTATCCCAAAACTTGAAACTAGTCAGACTTTGAGAGGCAAAGTTGGTAACGTATCCCAAAACTTGAAACTAGTCAGACTTTGAGAGGCAATAGTTGGTAACGTAACCCAAAACTTGTAGCTAGTCAGACTTTGAGAGGCAACAGTTGATAACGTATCACAAAACTTGAAACTAGTCAGACTTTGAGAGGGAATAGTTGGTAACGTATCACAAAACTCCAAACTAGTCAGACTTTGAGAGGCAATAGTTGGTAACGTAACACAAAACTTGAAACTAGTCAGACTTTGAGAAGCAATAGTTGGTAACGTATCCCAAACCTTGAAACTAGTCAGACTTTGAGAGGCAATAGTTGGTAACGTAACACAAAACTTGAAACTAGTCAGACTTTGAGAAGCAATAGTTGGTAACGTATCCCAAAACTTGAAACTAGTCAGACTTTGAGAGGCAACAGTTGATAACGTATCACAAAACTTGAAACTAGTCAGACTTTGAGAGGCAATAGCTGGTAATGTATCACAAAACTTGAAACTAGTCAGACTTTGAGAGGCAAGAGTTGGTAACGTATCCCAAAACTTGAAACTAGTCAGACTTTGAGAGGCAACAGTTGATAACGTATCACAAAACTTGAAACTAGTCAGACTTTGAAAGGCAACAGTTGGTAACGTATCACAAAACTTGAAACTAGTCAGACTTTGAAAGGCAACAATTGGTAACGTATCCCAAAACTTGAAACTAGTCAGACTTTGAGAGGCAACAGTTGGTAACGTATCCCAAAACTTGAAACTAGTCAGACTTTGAGAGGCAACAGTTGGTAACGTATCACAAAACTTGAAACTAGTCAGACTTTGAAAGGCAACAGTTAATAACATATCCAGTTGAATTCCCACCACCTTATTTCTGGTCTCATTGCTCCCATTAGTGGCAGATGAACATTACTGTTTCATACCCTTAAGGGAAATCAGCTATTGAGGTCGTGCTCATGACTCGATTTTCGAAAATATTCTTCAAATGTCCATCGATCCTACCCAGGAGATGACGAAAATGAGGTCCGTTCAAAATTATATATATATATATATATATATATATATATATATATATATATATATATATATATATATATATAAATGTTGATATGAACGTATTTTCGCTATCTTGATTATTAATGGAGATATTTGCATTTTTTATGTATATATTTGTCTGTTAACGCTCTAGTGGTCGCAATTTTTGCTTGATCTTTACCAAACATCATAATTAAACGTTTTATGTACAAATAAAGATCGAGTTCGTTAACGGCAGAAATCGGACCAGTGGGATGGGGGGGGGCTTAGAGGGAAGGATTTTCGAAAATTCGAAATATCTCCATTACTGTACGTCGAATCGAAAATGTGTATAGAACCAATCTTATTGAAAATTAAAATATCTATAAATATTGATATGTACGTGATTTCATTATCTTTAATATTAACCTATATATTTGCGTTTTTTTAGTTTTCGGCCTTCAGTAAACCCCCACTCCTACTCACGTCATGTCAACAATAAGCTCTTATATTATGGAGCACTTGATTTGAAGCCGAAATAACAAATATTGTTCTCATTGAACTTCTAAATCATGAGATAAATGAAAATACGGGACGCAAGTGGGAAATTTGCTTAGTTAACGCAGCCCCTGCGTGACGGACTTTTACGTTTTGTTAATTATCCCTTTTAGATGATATTGAAATATTGTTATTATATTATTATTTCTTTCCTTCATTTAGGTTTTGGATGGTTGATCATACCCATTGACTTGTCATACTTGCGTTTTGGTGGAATCGTGTATAGATCTTGGCGTTTATATTTGGCACTTTTGGCAGTGCCTTCCGTAATTGCCGTGTTCTGTATTCTCAAACTTCCCGAGAGCCCCAAGTTTTTATTGAACCAAGGAAAGAAAGAAGAAACTCTTGAAATACTCAAGAAAATATATGCTGTCAACAACAATGGCAAAAAAGAAAACTATCAAGTAAGTATGCAAAACACTAAATGCATGTCATATGTATAAATTTAATTTGTTGTACAATTTTACAGTGATTAGCACTCCTACTACTTGTTTCTTGCACTCCTTGCAAGTTGCACTTCTTAAGGGAATTCGGCTAAAATGATGGAAAATTTGAACTTTAATTGAGATACCTGAAAGACGTTCTCTCAGAAAATAACAAATAAATCTCTTATTAAAAGCAATTTACCTTCTATGAAATATGTGTGTAATACTGCCAATAAACGGGCGCTAAAAAAACCCTCCTCTTGATCTTATTTCAGCCATAACCGAACTTGGCCATTAGTTTATTTTTCAAAAAACGTTTAACCGTTAACTACGTTGGGTCAAAAACGGCCCCAGGATAAAATAAAAAAAGTCCGTCACGCAGGGGCTGCGTAAACTAAGCAGATTTCCCACGTGAAGTTTTTCAATAGGGAAATCTGCCTTATAACAACTGTAGTAGTAAGAAACCTCTAAACCTAAAACATTATTTAGGGCGTAATAACCCAGTAGTTTCTAGCCCCAAAAAACAGTTGACCTAACCTCTAAACCTATTCACGAGGGACGAATAGTTATGGAAACGGCCACCAGAGCTCTCGGCGGAGAGTCCGAACATAGGCTACTGGTGACCACACGCAGAATACAAATGCAAATATCTCAGTTAATATTCAAGATACAGAATAAATGTATAGAACAATATTTATAGTAAATTAAATTTGCAATAAGATTTATTCTATACAATTTTTCGAACCGACGCACAATAACGGAGATATTTTGAATTTTCAAAAACCCCCCATAATAAATACATAAAACGATTAAATGCCGAGTTTGGTAAAGATCAAACAAGAATTGCGACCGCTAGAGCGTTAACAGACAAATATATATATATATATATATATATATATATATATATATATATAACATTTTGAACGGACCTCATTTTCGTCATCTCCTGGGTAGGAGCGATGGACATTTGAAGAAATTTTTCGAAACTCGCATCATGAGTACTACCTCAATAGCTGATTTCCCTTAAGGGAAATCTGCTAATAAAGGTTTCTCTGGTTTGTTGGTAGGCAGCGCCACTAGGTGTCATGTATTCTCCCCTTAGTAACAGCTGGTACAGTTAACCTCTTCGGCTTGTTTCTCTGAATACCTGCTAATTAACGTTTTGGGGTCATTTTTGACCCGTGGTAGTAATTACATTATTAAAACGTTGTTTATAGTATTCATATTTATATGGCTAATGAGGGTTTTATTGTGGATGACAGACATTATAAGGATTGGTCGGCATATATGAACGAAGATGATGGAAATCAGAATCCTGTGTCTGATGATAATGAGGATCTAATGAGTAATTGCAGTGACAATCAGTCCATTCGTTCTGATCATGATACAGATTCAGAAATACAGCTAAATGAGGATGAATTGTGAAAAACGTCTGACCAGAAATATTCAACAATATGCAATAACACAGGTTGTAAGAATCCAAAGTCCGTCACGCAGGGGCTGCGTAAACTAAGCAGATTTCCCACGTGAAGTTATACAGTAGATAAATCTGCCCAATAACAACTGTAGTAGTAAGGTATCTCTAAACCTATTCAAGAGTGACGAATAGTTAAGGAAACGGCCGCCAGGGCTCTCGGCGGAAAGTCCCGAACATAGCCGACTCCTGCCGACCACACACAGAATACAAATGCAAATATCTCGGTTAATATTCAAGATACAGAATAAATGTAAAAAAAAACAAAAAAAAAAACAATATTTATAGTAAATTTCATTTGCAATAAGATTGATTCTATACAATTATTTGATCCAACGCATAATAACGGAGATATTTTGAATTTTCAAAAATTCCCCCCTAACCCCCCCCCCCTCCCTCTGCTCCGATTTCAGCCATTAACGAACTTAATCTTCCTTTTTACATAAAACGATTAAATTCCGAAGTTGGTAGGATCGATGGACAATTGAAGAAATTTTTTGAAACTCGCGTCATGAGTACCATGAGGGAAATCTGCTAAAATGTCTCTGTCGGAACTGTGAAGATAAAATTTTAATTTATTTGTTAGTGTAACAGAGCCCCTCACAGTTTCTTCATTATTTAATACATTGAATTACATTATTTTTGAGAATGAGCAGAACACACTTAAATATGAAAAAAGAAATAGATATTCTTAAATTTTACATAGTGATTTTTATACTATTTGAAGACTTGGATGTTTTTGCCCTTTTTTTAGCAGATTTCCCTTATTAGCAGATTTCCTCCTAAGGGAAATCAGCGGTCGCAATTTTTGTTTGATCGTTACCAACCTCGGAATTTAATCGTTTTATGTAAAAAGGAAGATTAAGCTCGTTAATGGCTGAAATCGGAGCAGTGGGAGGGAGCAGTTAGAGTGGGGATTTTTGAAAATTCAAAATATCTTCGTTATTATGCGTCGGATCGAATAATTATATATAACCAATCTTATTGCAAATTAAATTTATTATAAATATTGTTCTATAAATTTATTCTCTATCTTGAATACTAACCTAGATATTTGCATTTTTATTAATCGTGGGCCGATAAACGGTGACTGAATTTCCCGCCAAAAGCTAGTTCGGCTCTCGCATGCAGATTTCTCTATCGTATAACTTCACGTGGGAAATTGCTTCGTTTACGCAGCCCCTGCGTGACGGACGTTTTTTCAAATTCAAATATGTTTTTTTTGAAAAATGTAAAAATAAGTTATTTTTATTTTAATTGTATTTTAAATTGTGTCACGTTTGTTATGTATTCCATTAAAAAATTATGTTAAAAAGATTTATTTCAAAACTTTAAACATTTATTGTGCTGGTCATAAGAGTCCCATGGTATTACTAATGTAACTTTAAAACATGCTAGTAGTTGAAGGTTAAATATCTCGTTTGGTATTGATAGAATAAACATTGCTACCACTATAGAGGTAATAGATGACCAAAATATTTATTTTTGTTGTTGGTTTTACATGTCAAGATCTTTAGCCACCATTACCAGCCTCTTCCACCTCTGTCTACCCTGGGAGATGTAACACCCAACCCCTCTTATGTTCATGGACTACTAAAATTTGAATGATTGAGATAAAAATTATTCTGATTCATTATAAATTACAATACTAGTTACTGTAAATAGTTTTCAATAAAATTAATATTGTTACGTTTTAGTACAAAATCAGTAATAAACGTTATTTATGAGTTCTTTTGGATTGCAAAATTAAATAAACACAAGTTTCACAGTTTTTATCACTGCACAATTTATTTAACAATGCACTACACACTTAGTGAATTATTCTCAACTACTACTCACAGTCTGCACTGATAGCTTCACTGTTCTTGTTATTACACCGTCCAATAACTCACTCGCGATCAATGAAGTTCACAAAAGCAATACGGCACTGCTCTGTCCTAAACACGGCACTATACTGTTACTTAGTCACGGCACAACACTGTTCTTCACATAAAAACACTTTACTGCACTGCAACTTAGTCGCACTGTAGCACTGAACGCACTTGATGAGCACTCGAAGACAGCTGAGAACTAACTAAAACTGTCGGCCGAGCTGTATGCTATTTATAGAGGAGCGGCAACATCAAAGGACGAAGGTCTCGAAGGTACTGGACTCTTTAGTCTGGAACAGTAAGGCGCCAGCAGTCCCTCGATCGGCTTCTTTGATCTACCTCGCACCTCCCAAATACGCGGCTATCTCTGTTAATCCTTCATGTATTTAATTTTCGGAACAATATGTTATATTCTGATATATTTAAAAAAATTTGTTTTTCTTTCCCGCGAGAGGTTGGCAGACCTGTTTGTTTGCATTTCAGACACATTCTTTCTGGAGGTTATTAAAATTGACTGAAATATTTCTTATTACCGTTGTACTTATTTACTTAATATTCACGGTGGTGTTGTGTTACCAGTAAGTAGATTTGACGTGACGAACCTTTTTTTTTTTTTATTTTGATCGTAATTACTTGAATTTAGTACTATGTTCGTTTGTAAAATGTTTATTTATTTTCCATTTGTTTTTTGTTATAGTTACTTGTTGTTATTTCTTATTTATTTTACTTTTGAAATATCACTCCGTACAATTTTTGACTTTTGAATAGGCAAATCACCTTTGATGTGATGTCCATAAATAAATAAAGTTAGATAATTAGTTTTAATGTGATGCTTTTTTTTATTTTTAGATATCGAATATTGAGCTAGATTTAGAGGACAGGCTTGCGATGGGAGATTCAGAAAGTGACAGAAGTTTTATGAAATTCATGAAGAACATGATCACCCAAACTGCTCAGCTTTTCAACAGAACTTTCATTTTCTACACCTTACTGTCGTGTGTTGTACTTTTTGGAATCGGTGGATCGTGAGTATTTTTATATTTTTTAAAGTCCACTTATTGCTACTATGTCTAATTGGGACGGGTTATCTACAGGATACCACTCTTTTTCATACAGGGAGCGGCTAAGAATTTTATTTAGCGATTTCATCGCTATATAAATTCCCATTTATTTAATCTCGTTAGATATTGAAAGAGTTTTAAACAGCACATATAGCCAGTGCTTTAGAAGAATTAGCTCTCTTGGCAGAGGCGAGGAGTAACTGTACCAAAATGTGCCATTTTTTAAGACCAAAGTTATATCTCAAATCCCCTTATTAGGTACAAAAATCAAAGATTGATAGTTGGCAGGACAATTTACACATTCAATCCAGAAAAGCCATGCCCCTTTTGCGAAGATAGCCAAGACACTGCTCAGCACTTCATCCTTAACCTTTTACATGCCGCTCTGTGATTCCAGTAAAAATTTTATTTTTTTTCTCCAATATTGGTATCAACATGTTTCAGTTTAAATAGTTAATACAAAAAATCTAAAAAAAAAAATTTTTTTGGTGGTTTTCCAACGTGTTCCAGAAGTGGAACATTGGCAGGTTCAGGTTATGCAAAGAAAAACAACAAACGTTTTCTTAATACTTTCATTAGAATGTTCGATACAATAAGAATAATGTTGTTTTTATTAATATTAAAAAAAGTAAAAATTGTTATTATATTGTAATAAAACATTGAAACTGTTTGTAAAATAATAAAAAAATGCGTATGAACAATAAGAATACGGATTATTATGAGTAGTAGAAGAAGAAGGTTGGTCGAAGGAAGAAACAGGCTTGTCTTGGGAGGAAGAAGGTCGATCGTCTGAAGTATAATTTTTATCAGTACTATTTTTTTTTTTATAAATAAAGCTACTTGCCCACAAACATCCTCGGGAATGACTTGCTCCAAACAATTTTCGTCGATGTCTTCTTTATCTGTTAGGCGTTCGTTTTCGTCAGGAGGAAGCTGGCAAATATCTATTTCTTCATCTGAACTGTTTCCCGATTCAGGATCACTCAACGATTTTAGGTAGTCCAAATATTCCACTGCTTCTTCCACGGTACGAAATATTTTTTCCATTTTTAGTTATAGATAATTTAAAAAAAAATCCACGAATAAAATACTTAAACTATAATAAAATAAGAGAAAGAAACGCGATGCGGTTACGACAAGAACACAGTAATAACTGAGATAACTACACCAAAGGATGTTTGGCGTAGTATTTCCAATAATATGTGTTCAATGAAACTAAAAAAAAAAATACGCAGATTTTCTCTATCGCTAAGGAGTTATAACAAAAATTGAAGATCTTAGAAAAGCAGTAGTAGTTCCATGAATTTTCGTGTTCAGTTTTGTACGAAGAAAACAACGTAGGAAACAATGAATAGAACGATCATTTCTATAGCGTGAAGCTGCCATTGTTCCATATGTGGAACATTAAATTTATAATAAGTAAAACTGATTTTTACCATTTTTTTATTTACATTTTCTACAATGCATTATATTCAGTAATCTATCACAACTAATTAAATCGGTATTAAAATTAAATTTTATTGCTACAGAATTAAAACGAAAAAAAATAATCAAGACGCCTCTTGACATTGAAAAATCATAAACTTTAACTTTTTTTTACCGAACTAAAAGTGATGAAATCTTTATTGAAAAAATTTTAAAAAAATATTTCAATCTTTGTTTTGATGGGAAAAAATTGTTTTTGCAAATAAAATAATAATTAAGTTGGCCGAAAAAATTGTTTAAAATATGTTCCACTTCTGGAACAATGGCGGGTAAAAGGTTAAATGCCCTGTTTGATAGAATAGATAGTTTGGGCGCCCCTTACCCCCTTACGGCTTCTTAGGTATATTTACTTGGCCGCAGCGGCCTTCTTTTCTCTTTTTCTTCTTATCTCCTCTCCTTCTATCCCTATCCTTTCTTCTTTCGTTTTCTTCCTATCCCATTACAACCCAGCCGGTATCACCAGCTACCGGGTCACCTACCCTTATCGAGTTCCATTTCACCCCTACAACATTACCACCTCCCTTATAATGGAACGTAAGTTCAGCAGAAGGGGAACTATCTTTCTCACCCCCGGTAGGTCGCACTACCTCATCTCCAACCATTTTTGAAAGCTGGGTCTCAGATAAAAAAAAAAAAAAAAAAAAAAAAAAGATAAAAAAACAAAAAAAGAGAAAAAACCACCTCCTGAAAAGTCTCAACATTCCACAGCAATCCATGGATAATCTGTTTGACTTTATAGGCAAGAAAAAAGTAAACTGCATATATGTTTTCATACTTAGGAGTATTTACGTCAAAGGGGGAAAATACAAACAATATAATTATTAAAATAAAATTAATGTTTTATGTATTTTTTTTTCTATAGTAATTATTGTATATAGTTTTTGTTTTTTGTTATTTTTTTTAAATGAATTCTCTGTTTATGTTTATATAAAGAAAAGATAAACGAAAAATGTAATCATGAACATGGGCTGTACCCTTGCTATAAAATTGTTAAATTTTTAAAGGCAATAAAAATATTCATTCATTCATTCAAATTCCCATTTGCCCAGACGGGAATCGAACTGAAGTAAATACTCAAAACCCATGTGAGGATGGTGAGTATTTACACACAAAATGAAATAATCTTCGTTCTTAAGGATTTGATATATTCACATAAGTTAGAAAATACCAGCTTCTCAGAATGTGTACGTGAAACAATCAAATCCTCAGAAATAAAGAAAATAAAAGTCCGTCACGCGGGAGCTGCGTAAACTAAGCAGATTTCCCACGTGATGGTATGACACACAAGTAATCTCACCTCACCATATATTCTCTATTTATAAGAAAGTCCACCACTGTCCGACAGCTGCCTAAACTGTGAAGATTTCCAACGTGCGCCATATTTCCAATTCGCAATATGGTTGGTTATAAATAATTTTTATGACAGCAAACTCCGAGAAATCCTATGCGGCCCAAAAAAAAAAGAAAATCTCTGGAAAATCTAACCAGACGAGGTCAAGTGGTGTTGACTTAGAATCTGACATGCACTACTTACACATTCATAGCTCATACACAGAAAAGATCGACCTACATGCACTCACTGTAACACAGTACTGACCATTAAACATCTCCTGACTGACTGCAGACTACGTGAACATCTCAACTTACCCTACGACTTGTATGAACTATTGACAGAAGGTAGCCCACATATAAATACAATATTAAACCACTTGAAGACAATCAACATTTACAACAAACTTTAAACCACACCAACTCTACTCATTTCTTCCTCATTTCGTTTTACTTATTTCATTCAAATTAAATTACAAATTACACTTGTGTGGGTGTGTGTTTGTATGAGCAAGAGTGTAGCATGGGCTTCGTCATTCGAGAATCTAATCGAAAAATTTATAGTTTTACATGGTTTTAATTTAGCGCTTCCTCAATTATATTTTGCAACTTTTTATTTTGTTTTAAATAACTAAGTAAACATTTTTCTTTACTTTAACATTTAAATATATGAATTGAACTTTAAATGACACTGAGCAACATCGCCACGTTGCAGAGTTCATCAAATAAATGAATAATTTTTCTATGCCATTAATAAAGTTTGAGTTCATAATAGTGATAAAAGAAAAAAAATAAGCCGTTTATATATATATATATATATATATATATATATATATATATATATGTGTGTGTGTGTGTGTGTGTGTGTGTGTGTGTGTGTGTATGTGTTTACATATGTATGTATATTTATTCACTGTAGTTAACCTTCAGATGGGAAATTATTTACTATATGACCCGGAAAATATTAGTACATTCTAGTATACCCGTATGAGCTTGTTGTGTGCGTTATATGAATGTGTGTCTGTGTGTGTGTGTGTGTATGTGTGTGTGTGTGTGTGTGTGTGTGTATGTGTGTGTGTGTGTGTGCGTGTATATGTATATCTATCTATATATATATAAAATTGTAACCTCTGTCTGTACATTGATTTTTTTCCCGAAATTTCACGATAACTTTTCGTTTCACATGTCATAGACACCATAACTGCATTTTGTTTCTTTGGTGTCTGTTTGTTTGTTTGTTTATTTGTTTGTTTGTTTGTTACCTTTTCACGCATAAACGGCTGAACCGAATTTTATGAAACTTGGTATGTATATTACTACTAACCCAACTTAGACTTTAGGCTATATTAAAATTCTCTGAGACGAACAGGAGTGGGGGTTATAAGGGAAGCCAGAAATTAAAAATAGCGATATTTCGTTTCCTATTAGTTTTTCGGCAAATATGAACATAACCAAAGTTGTTTATTTTGTTATTTAGAGTAACTTTTGTTATATACACTTTTTTCGTATACCGAATTATAAACGAGATATACGCTAAAACCTATAGCGGAAGTGAACAATTTTATTTGGGACAAAAGATCCAACCGAAATAAATAAAACTCGGCATATGTAATAGCACTAACGCTTTCATTATAACAAGCCATACCAACATTTCTAGGGACGGGCAAGAGTGGGGGTTATGAGGGATGCTAGAAATTATAAATAGCGATATTTCGTTTTGTATTGGTTTCTTGGCAAATATGAACATAACAAAAGTTGTTTATTTTGTTATTTAGAGTAACTTTTGTTATATACACTTTTCTTTTATAACAAAGTATAAACGAGATATACGCTAAAAACTAAAGCGGGGGCAACTATTTTATTGGGCACTAGCGGTAGAACCGAACTTAACAACACTTGGTATGTAAATTAGCATTAATTCTTCCATGATTATAAGCTATACTAAAAATTTTAGGTTCCAAGGGGAATGGGGGTTATGCGGGAGGCCTGGAATAAAAATTCGCGATATTTCATCGTCTATTTGGTTTTTGGCAATTGTGCACATAACATAAGTTGTTTACTTTTTTAATTAGTGTAAATTTTGTTTTATAATTATTTTTTTTGTAAAATAAGGTATGAAGCAAGTAATTTGCTTAGAAATATTGATATGCTCAACAATACATTCCACTATGAACTACCCAGGTATCTCACCTGGATAAGTTAATTCAAATCCATGTTAGAATTTTATCCTTAATAATTCAAAACTATGTTATTTTTTAACGCCAGTAACAGTTTGCACCAAATAAGGTATACTGCCCCACCCTTCTCTAAGTGTATTTAATACATTATTTAATTAAAACGTGAAAAATATTTGAAACAGTTTTAGAATTGTGAAGATAATGTAATATGATTTTTTAATATATTTGAATGTATTAGAGGATAGCTATCCAAAATGCATTGCAAGTTGGCAGCACTGACGCTATGTAGGTGTCGAGCCTACTTCCTTTGTCCTATCAGTTCTGCCGCTTCCCTTCCGACCTCATATTGGTCTATGTTTACATGTTAATTGATGCTTATAGCAATGTATTATTATTCTCAGGAATGTGAATTTCTTTAATTATCATAAATAAATAATTTACTAGTATAAACGCTAGGGAGGTGCACTCAGGTATTTCTGGTATTTATTAACTCTGCTCCGTTAATGTATTATGATATACTTTACTGAAAACCAATATGAATACACAGTTTACAATCGAGACTTATGAAAGAGTGTTTTAATAGAGGCTATGACGTACCTAATACAGCTGTCACCGTTGGACATTGTACCGCATGAAGGGAAAGAAACTTATTCATACATGGTTTGGAAGATAGAATACATTCTAGGATTATGAATTATATGGTCCATCACTTTATAAAAAAAAACTACATACACAGAGGACGGGAAATATAAAAATATTTAGGACAATGAAGTCTTAAATAACAAATAATTTTATTATTAACAAATCCACAGTAACGACGGGTATAAATTCTAAACACTGGAACAGGGAAATAAAAAAAATATTGTGGAAAGTAAAGCCTTGCCAAAAATATACCATCTTCATTCAGCCTCAAATGAATTCCCGGGCGAAGCCGGGTACCTTTGCTAGTATATATATAAAATTGTAACCTCTGTTTGTACATTGATTTTTTTCTCGAAATTTCACGATAACTTTTCGTTTCACATGTCATAGACACCATAACTGCATTTTGTTTCTTTCGTGTCTGTTTGTTTATTTGTTTGTTTGTTTGTTACCTTTTCACGCATAAACGGCCGAACCGAATTTTATGAAACTTGGTATGTATATTACTACTAGCCCAACTTAGA
The DNA here is from genome assembly GCA_019009955.1 of Riptortus pedestris. Lineage (NCBI taxonomy): Eukaryota > Metazoa > Arthropoda > Insecta > Hemiptera > Alydidae > Riptortus > Riptortus pedestris. The sequence goes on from CM032231.1 coordinate 10,420,358, forward strand.
CTTTAGGCTATATTAATATTCTCTAAGACCAACAGGAGTGGGGGTTATAAGGCAGGCCTGAAATTAAAAATAGCGATATTTCGTTTCCTATTGCTTTTTCAGCAAATATGCACATAACAAAAGTTGTTTAATTTGTAATTTAAAGTAACTTTTGTTATATGCACTTTTGCCGTATACGGAAGTATAAATGCGTTATACGCTAAAAACTATAGCGGGAGTCCACAATTTTATTTGGCACAAAAGACTCAACTGAACTAAACCAAACTCGGTATGTGCATTAGTACTAACACCTTTCTTATAATAAGCCATACTAACATTTCTAGGGACGGTCAGGAGTGGGGGTTATAAGAGAGGCCTGAAATTAAAAATAGCGATATTTCGTTTACTATTGGTTTTTTGGCAAAAATGCACATGACAAAAGTTGTTTAGTTTATCATTTAAAGTAACTTTTGTTATATTCACTTTTGTTGTATAAAAAATTATAAACGAGATATACACTAAAAGCTAAAGCGGGAGTCAACTATTTTATTGGACACGAACGGTTGAACCGATTCCAACAAAACTCAGAATATATAAATTAGCATTAATTCTTACATGGTTATAAACTATATTAAAATGTTTAGGTTTGAACGCGAGTGGGGGTTATTAGGGAGGCCTGAAATAAAAATTCGCGATATTTCATTTTCTGTTCCAAACCAACCACGGGTACTAACCCTAAACACTGGAACGGGGAAATGTCAAAATATTGTGCAAAGTAAAGTCTTGCCGAAAAAATACCATCATCATATTATCATAGCGAAGCCGGGTACCTTAGCTAGTATATATATATATAATTTTTACTCGGAAAAATTTAGGGAATCATTTGGGGAGCGGGATTTTCTGGTGATAGGCTTGTGGTTCGGTGCCCGAGGAACGGTCACTAAACGTACCCAGACATTTTTTGACGAGGTGGGAATAGACAAGAAGGCTCTGCAAACCTTGGTCGAGGGTATCATTATTGATAGATTGATAGATCGACGGATCATGTTAGTACAATAATGATGTTTCTAATTTTATATCTAGTGACATTCACCTTTTAGGTACCTGACTGTGTTTATTTTAGTTAATATTTTAGTTATTGAGCTGACTATATACAATATGTATTGTTTTACTGTTGTCCTAGGGATTGACTAAGTTGCTGTGTGCTTCAGCATCTCAATGTAATTGAGCAGCCCCACAAACTGTATAAAAATTTGTACAATAAAGTGATTCTCTCTATATACAGATATATGTATAACCTGAAAAACTCATGCCCCTGAATACTGCTTATGCTGCTGAAATGAACTGAAACCGATGAATGGAACGATATACAAACACATTATCTTTGTTGATTAGGTATAATGCATTCTAACGAAAATGATTTTTTTTTTTCCCAGTTATGTAACTCTCATATTTTGGATCCCAGACCAAATAACCAATATCCTGGAATATTCAAATACGCAGAACAGCACAGATGTCAATATATGCAAGACTGTGACGAGAAATATCGGAGTGACTGGTCACGTCGTGGATGAGCCTTGTGAAATTGACAACAATATGTTCTTACTTACTGGAATATTGGGGCTTGCATCGCTCGTCTCAGCTATACTTACAAGTGCTGTAGAGAAATGGATGAACAATAAATTACTTCTGGGTAAGCAATCTTTGAAAAACACACTGCTAAGACTGTTTTATCAGCTATTAAGGTCGTACTCATGAGGCGATTATTGAAAAAAAAAATGTCTATTAATGCTTGTCTGTTAATGCTCCAGCGGTCGCAATTATTGTTTGATAGTTACTGTTTTGGCGGGAAGCTTTTTAAAGGCGAGAATAAGAGAGAGCATTAGACTGAACCATTTTTCTATTTCTATTGGAAAGATGAGGGGAAATAACACAATTAACTATTTGAGTTCTCCTATGAATCAAGTATATTGAATTGATTAAAACTACATATAATACACGTTATAAATAGAGGTTGAGCAAGAAACAAAAAGAACTTAACTTTATAAACTAATTTAGCGGCAATATATATATATATATATATATATATATATATACATAGAATGAGCGATAGGTCCTATATTGTGTGAGTACTCATTTGATAATTTGCCCAAATAATGCTAGCATTATTAAAATAGGCACCTGCGGGAAACGAAAACGTTCCTAGAAGTGGAGTCCTCCTCCGTTGCTATTTTCTGTGTTCCGTAGAAGATCCGACTTCCAGCCGGTTGCGGTGATCAGCACAGGATGGCAGCTTTGCGGGAGATGAAAAACTGACTGTAACTCTATCACGGGTGAATTCCAACTGAACTGTATCCTTTTTAACTAGCCGATGCCTTCTTGAACTGCAACGTAGTTTCCGCTGTAAGCCACAGCCTTGGCAATCTGCATGTGTGTGTGGCAGGTTTATGAACTCAGCGAGCGCGGGAAATTCAAATTCAAACTGACGACTGAACAGTTACCAAACTTAATATTTAAACGCTTTATGTAAAAAGGAATATCATGTTCGTTAATGGCTGAAATCGGACCTGTGGGAGGGGGGGGGGGGTCAGAGAAGGGATTTTCGAAGATTCAAAATGTCTCCGTTACTATACGTCGGATCGAGAAATTGTATAGACCTAATCTTATTGTAAATTAATTGTACTATAAATATTGTTATATACATTTATTCTCTATCTTGAATATTAACCAAGATATTTATCATTTTTCAGTTTTCAACCTTCAGCAAACACCCACTTCTGCTCATGTTACATAAACAATACTCTGCTATATAATATACCGCATTATTCGAAGCTTGAATGCCAAATATTTTTTTCAAGAGACGTATATTATACGAGATACATGCAAATACGTTCTGGTAACCCCCCCCCCTGTCCTAAGTTCTTTTACTACTAAAATTTGATTGATTGGTATAAAAATTTGTTGATTCATTATAAATTACAATACTAGATATAGTACATAGGTTTGAATTACTTTAATGAGTTACATTCTGCTATATTTCAGTAATTGTTTTTATTTTAGGTAAGAGGTTGGCAGACCTGTTTGTTTACATTTCAGATGCTTCCCGTCTGGAGGTTTCTTATTATCGTTTCACTTAACCCTTAGTCCACAAGGTGAACTCAGTTACAATAACCACAAGGTAGGGTGGGATTCCACCCGTCTAGTTTGTTTAATTGGTGGAGGGTGTGAATATACTAGAAATTTTATGGATTTAGATATTTTGATGTCTAAAAGAAATAAGAAAATAAATATTTTTTAGAATTCTTTTTTTTTTTTTTTAGGAACATACAAAAAATTACATACTTAGGAATAAATGTTTCGATTGATCCCAGGGTTTTTAATATATTCAAATAAAATTCTTATAAACAAACAAGAAAACGAATCACATTCAGAAATCGGTCTTTAAGAAAATTTAAACGTATAAAAATATATACATCAATCATTGGAGAGACACTGCGGGCAAATTGTATTTTTGTGCTCCCCACAAACACACATATTACATTTCGCACAAAATGCGTATCCTTTTCTGTCTTTGTTTACGTTGTTTTTTGAGCAGGCATCACATCTGCGAAGTTTTTTGGCAGGTGGATATTGATTATTTTTTTTTTATTCTTGCTCCCGCCATCTTCACCTACAATATTTTTAATGTACAAACGCAGATCTTTCGAAATGTGGCCGTTAACCATCCTTTATTTCATCAGGGGTTCCATTAAAGATAAGGAGAGTGGTTTTATATACTTTCTTCGTTCTCTTGTGGAATATGTTTCTCCTCCAGTATTCCACTTGTAAAGAACGTAGGAGTTGTGGACTGTAAAATCCAACAGGCCGTAAAAATACCTCATTGGCCAACGTCTCGTTTTACGTTTTGAGGTCTTGTCGTGACACAGTTGGTCAAATGTATCGACTCCCCCTTTAGTTACGTTATAAAATTCAATGATTTCTGGTTTTAGGGTTATTGAATTGATTTCTCGAGAAGAATGCATTGTTGAAAGCAGCGCAACGTTTTTATTTTTTTAGGGATAAATGAAACCAACATTTTTTCTGGTTTGAATACAAATGTTGATGACCTTACAGGTTTGTTTCTTGTGATTACCATGAATTCTGGAATTTCTTGGTCTGTGTTTGTTGATCAAGCAACTTCAATATTTCTCTAGGAGTCTTAAACATTTTTTTCTTCTCCATATTTATCGAATTAATCTCAAAAACATACGAAAAAAAAACAATCCGTGCTGTTGAAATGTAAAGAAAATAATAAAACACAAGAAATAAATAATTACACTAAACAACAAGGTGGGGTGGGATCCCACCCGTAAGTTAATACTGTAAACAACAAGGTGGGGTGATATACCACCCAAAAATGAAATTCGGTTCTACTACTGCGTTTTGAGACAGTGTTCACTCACCTTACTCCTCTGACCTCAAGTAGGGGACTTGGTAGGAGGGTACCTAGAACCCCCACCCCCTATGCCACATCGTTCTCCCACCATCCAAGGTCAATTGTGCTCTGGGTGAGATTCCACCCCACCTTGTGGACTAAGGGTTAATATTCACGGTTACCAGTATGTAGATTTATCTATTGTTAAACTTCACGTATGAAATCTGGTTAGTCTACGCAGCCCCTGCGTGACGGACTTTTCATTATTGCCTCTTCAAAGGACATTTCGAACAGATAAAGTGCCCTTGTCTTACACCTCTGGTTATCGTAAATATTCCAAATTTCACTTTTGTCAATCGGCTTCCAGTTATTAGTGTCAGTTACTTGATAATCTATCTAGTAAAAGTCCTTCACGCTGCGTAAACTAAGCAGATTTCCCGCCTAATGGTATGACACTAGTTTTAGCAGATTTCCCTTAAGGGAAATCAGCTATTGAGGTTGTACTCATGATGGAATTTTCGAAATTTTTCTTCAAATGTCCATCGATCCTACCTAGTAGATGACGAAAATGAGGTCCGTTCAAAACTGTATATATATATATATATATATATATATATATATATATATATATATATATATATATATATTTGTCTGTTACCGCTCTAGCGGTCGCAATTTTTGTTTAATCGTTACGAAACTCGATATTTAACCTTTTTATGTAAAAAGACAGATCAAGTTCGTTAATGGCTGAAATCGGGCCAGGGGGAGGGGGGGGTTTAAAGGGGGGGATTTTCGTAAATTCCAAATATCTCCGTTATTATGCATCGGATCGAAAATTTGTATATAACCAATCTTATTGCAAATTAAATGTACTATAAATATTGTTATATACGTTTATTCTCTATCTTGAATATTAACCGAAATATTTGCATTTTTCAGTTTTCAGCAAACCGCCACTTCTACTCATGTTACGTAAACAATACTCTGCTACATAATAAATCACATTATTGGAAGTTTAAATACCAAAAACTGTATTCAAGAGACCTTTATTATACGAGATACATGCAAATATGCCCTGGTGACCCCCCCCCCATCTTAAAGTTTTGGACTACTAAAATTTTATTGATTGGGATAACAATTATTCTGACTCATTGTTAATTACAGTACTAGATATAGTAAATAGTTCTCAATTAAATAATGTGTTATATTCTGATATATTTCAGTAATTGTTTTTCTTTCCGGTGTGAGCGTTTGTTTACATTTCTAACCTAACGCTTCTTGTCGGCAGGTTATTGAAATTGGATGAAACATTTCTTATTTCAGTTTGTATTTATTCACGGTGGTGTTGTGTTAGCAGTATGTATATTTATCTATTACTAAACTTCCCGTGGGAAATCTGCTTAGTTTACGCAGCCCCTGCGTGACGGACTTTTATCTCTCCACATATTATGACTGAAGACCAGAAAGTACAAATGGTACTTGTGTATTATATCCACCACATTTTAGTTCCATTAGTTCCACGCTAGAATGCGCTACTGAAGTGCGACGCTAGCTCTCCCAGGCTAATGAGGTTATCTTTTGACATAGTTGTGTTTGCTGTTTATTTGCGTTTGGTGTTTATTGTACTGTTTAGTGTTTCTTAGTCCTTTAAAAATGCCTCTTTGGGATTTGCCAACGACTGAAGAAGACGCTGTTAAATATTTACAGGAGAGGAATATTTTGGCTATCAGAAGAAAGTGTTCTAAATCACATTGTATGAAACTTTATAGTGGAAAAAAAAGTCTTTTTTGGAAGTGTAATGTAAGAAAGTGTGGTGAGCAAGTCGGCGTTCGGATTGGCACTTGGTTCGAAGGAAGTAAAATCCCGTTTTGTAATGCATTGAAGTTCATTTACTGCTGGTGCGAAGAATTGACATCTGTCAATTTTTGCAAAAAACAACTCAAAATTTCCGATGTCTGCTATTGATTGGAACAGTTACATGAGGGAGTTGTGTGTCTTAGATATGAAAAACGGTATTTCCACACATTTCCCTCCTAAATGTGGATAAAATGTTTTATTTTTAAAAATTGTGTTTTCTTTTATTTATCATTATAATTCCGTAGAAGGTTATAAGGTAAGTATAACCTCCCTTGTGGTCAATGAATCGCACTACTTAAAACAGTAGCGCACTCTAGCGTGGAACAAGTGGAACTAAAATCTGGTGGATATAATACACAAGTACCGTACAAATTATTCTCTTAATATTTGAGATACGAAAAAATTTATGAAGGCCAAAAACTAACATGTGCATATATATATATATATATATATATATATATATATATATATATATATATATATATATCAAATTGTAACCTCTGTCTGTACATAGATATTTTTCTCAAAATTTCATATTTTTTCATTTCACTTGTCATAGACACCATAACTGCATTTTGTTTCTTTGGTGTCTGTTTGTTTGTTTATTTAATACCTTTTCACTCACAAACGGCTGAACCGAATTTTATGAAACTTGGTATGTATATTACTACTAAACCACCTTAGACTTTAGACTATATAAATATTCTCTGAGAATTTGTTTAATTATCATAAATAAATAATTTAAAAGGTGGAATGCAAGGGAAGTGCACACAGTTATTACTAATATTTATTAACTCTGCTCCATTAATATATGATGATGTTCTTTGCTGAATACACTTTTGTACCAATATGAATATACAGTTTATAATTGTGACTTAAAAACAGTATTTTTAAAAGCGGTTATTAAGTACCTAAAACAGTTGTCACCATTGGGCTTTATGCCGGATCAAGGAAAAGGAACTTTTATTCTATACATGGTTTGGAAGACATAATACTTTCTATGATTATGAATTATATGGTCCATTAAATTATAAAAAAAAAAAAAACTATATGAGGACTATAGGAGAAAGGAATAATAAAAATATTGAGGACAGTGAAGCCTTACATAACAAATAATTCCACAGCAACGATGGGTATAAGCAATAAACACTGGGATGGGGAAATTTCAAAGTATTGTGCAAAGTAAAGCCTTGCCAAAAAAATACCATCATCATTCAGCCTCAAATGAATTTCCGGGCAAAGCCGGGTAACTTAGCTAGTGTGTGTGTGTGTGTGTGTGTGTGTTTATATATATATATATATATATATATATAATTTTTAATGGAGCTCATTTTTGTCATCTACTAGGTAGGATCTATGGACATTTGAAGACATTTTTCGTAAATCGGGTAATGAGTACAACCTCAATAGCAGATTTACCTTAAGGGAAATCTGCTAAATCAATATATATAAATAATGTACAATTTTGTTTATTAATATATATTCACTAATGCATTATTTTATTTACAGGGATTATTTTAATAATACCAGGCTTGTTATGCTTATTGATTGTTTATTTGGAAAACAGTTATGCTATAATAGTGAGCCTAATAACTGCTTCTGCATTGACTGCTGGTGCATATGCTGTCGCAATAAGCTTTATATTGAAATACTTCCCAACTTCAATTAGGTATAGTAATTCATCTATAATACAGCCTAGACCTTAATACATAAATTTTATTTGACATGTTACATGAATTTTATTTGATTAAAAAATGAATATTAATTGATATATACTACAGTGTATTACCTTTAAAACATTTTTAATTATTAAAAATGGAGAAAGTATATAACCGTATCTTGACAGTGTAATTAGTCATGCATTTAGTGGTTAGCGTTGGTTATGAAGTTATTGTTGGATGCTGGTGTTGGTTGCAGTACTAATGTTGGTTGCTGTGTTAAAGTTGGATAGTCATGTTGGTTAAGGTGTTAATGTTTGTTGCTGGTGGTTATGATGTTAAAGTTAATTGATGGTGTTGTTCACAATGTTAATGGTGGATTCTGGGGTTGGTTACAATGTTAATTTTGGCTGTGATGTTAACGTTGGACATAATGATAATTTGGATACTGCTGTTGGTTAAGATTGTTCATGATGGTTCTGATCTTAATGTTAACTTTGGTTACAATGTTAATTTAGGATGCTGGTGTTGTTTATCTACAATGCTCATGTTGGTTGCGATTTTAATGTGGGATGCTGGCATTGGTTAAGATGTTAATGTTGGATGCTGGTGTTAGTTATGACTTTTCATGTAGGTTCCCATATTATTGTTAGTTTTGGTTATGATGTTAATTTGGGATGGTGGTGTTGTTTATGTGCAATCCTCATGTTGGTTCCGATGTTAATGATAGATGGTGTTGTTAGTTAAGATGTTAATGTTGGATGCTGATGTTAGTTATGAAGTGATAATTGGATGCTGGTGTTGGTTACAATGCTAATGTTGGGTGCAATGTTCTATGCTGGTCCTGGTTACGATTGTTCATGTTGGTTCAGATGTTAATGTTCATTTCGGTTTACAATGTTAATTTAGGATTCTGGTGTTGTTTATGCGAGAGGTGGACAATAAGATTAAAATGCACATATTCAAGGCCATTTACCTACATACCTTGCTATATGGCAGCGAAAGCTGGGACCCGCTGGACAAACACTGGAGGCGAGTAACAGCCGCAGAAATGAAGTACCTCAGGAGGGTTGCCGGTCGGACCCGGAGGGATCAGATCAGGAACCAGCAGATCCGAGAGGACTTGGGAGTCTCAGCAGTCAGAGAATCTGTTGGAAAGAAACAGCTGAGATGATTTGGCCACCTATACCGAATGCATGAAGATCCTAGGAAATTCTTTGGAGGCCAGACCGACGGGAAGGCGACCTCGTGGTAGGCCAAGAATTACATGGGCAGAACACATCTCCAGGCTTGGACAGAACAGAGGGAAGGCTCTGAATTCCATGAGAGCTCTGGCCAGAGACCGTCATGCATGGCTGTCCTGGACTGAGGTACCTCCATGCTGAAAGGCACAAAGGAGCTAGCAAGAGAAGAAGAAGGTCTTATGTATGTGCAATGTTCATGTTGGTTCTGTTGATAATTTTGGATGATGGTGTTGGTTACAATGTTATTTTGGGATACTCGTGTTGATTAAGATGTTAATGTTGGATACTGATGTTAGTTATGCAGTTATAATTGGATGCAGGTGTTGGTTAAAATGCTAATGTTGGGTGCAATATTGGATGCTGGTCTGGGTTACGATATTAATTTTGTATATGAAGTCGTTCAAATATTTGATAAGGATCCAATTCTGTGATTTTTGAATAATACACATAAGAACATTAGTTCTCCATTTAAATAATTGTGCTTACAATTTCATTTTTGACGGGTCTCCTAAATCATTGCAGCTGATATTTCTGTAAAACAACCTTTGTTTTCATCCCCAAAAACCATCTTTCACAGATGTTTCAATATATATGGAAATTTACAGAATGTACTCCATATTTATTTCTTACTTTAAACACTTCCAATCATTATGACTGAGCTGAAATTACCAGATTATATTGAGAAAAATTCAAAGCAACTATTGGTGGGGGCTAACTGGACCCAAGCCCCATGGGTTTGTCAGATTTTGTTGAATTATCACCTTTTCAATGTTACCAACTGGCCAATTTTGATATATTTTAAAAATTCGTTATTAACTAAAATGATCACAGTTTTGGAAATCTGTATTAGTAATGGAACCCCTACTATTAGTAAATATAATTTTATTAATTTCTACCAAAAATATTAGCACTAAGATATCAAATTATAAAAAATAATTAATTCTATTGAAATATTCTGAACTTTTATTATATCCTCATCCAAATATAAACAAACCGGCAGACTTAGAACTGAATTCTAGCCTTTTCATGAAATCTATTGACAATAAGTCTATACTTTAAATAGATGATGATTATTTTGTAAGTACATATAATGTTGAATGTTTTATTTGGTTTTAATAGAAATTTATTAATTTACAGATCCAATGCTACTGCTGTGTCAATGGCTGTTGGCAGAATAGGAATTTCAGGTTTTAACTTCCTTTTTGGAACCCTACTTGATTCTAATTGCCCATGGGCATATTATACATTGGCAATTGGTTTTATTGGTAATCTATTTTCAGCATTTTTTTTTTTTTTTTTTGTAATAATGCAAATATATATATGAAAATAGAAATGTATTTTAAAGAAACCAAAGAATGATCTGTTGGTCGCACCAAAATTATTTACTTTTTTTACAGGAAAAGTATCACTCTCCTAGAAATTATCATTGCTAAAATTGAGGAATATTTTTACTATTTATAATCACAGAGTTATAAAGTATGCTTAATTTATCTTGAGAAAACACATATACAAACCTAAGTTTAAATTATTCTTAAATGTCTATATAATATTTCATAAATAAAGGAAAAAAAATTAAAGAAATAGTGCTAATCACCCTTGAATCAATGTAATAATTTTTAGAGAATAGACATTATCCAATAATTGAATGTTCTGTTTTTTCTTTTGTATAAATGTTTTTATATAACTCAAAACAAATTTAGAAGAACTGCTTGGAAACAATGGAAATGAGATATAGAAGCATGGATTTCTAAAAAAAAAAAAACTTACCTGTTCAAAGAAATATATTTAAATCTACTGCTAACGAGTTTACAGTAGATGCGGTTTAAATAAATGAAATAAATTTATTTTTTACAACAAAGGTGATTTACACACTTATCAAAAGGTTTGGCAAAGCCAGTTACTGTTTTAGAAGTCTCAAAAACATTAAGCCTTAAAAAAGAATAAAAAATAATAATATTAATATTGCTTGGAAAATTTTAAAACACGTCGGTTTTTTAAAGTGAATAGAGTCAACCAATAATTAAAAGTTGTGGAATATTGTAAATCATTTATAATTAATAATAATTACAATAGTTGATGATGTACTAGGATATTGGTATTTTGAAGTAAGTAGGTTTGGGGATTTACTTGAGGGTGAAAACTATAAATAGCCCATCACACATGTGTGCAAACTAAGCAAACTTCCCATGTACTGACAAATATAATACGCTATATAATCACATCTCTATTTCTCCTGCAGTAAGAAGACTATATAAATTGGAATTAAAAATTTAGATGAATTTGAGTTGTTTAGTAAAAACTGGATGAACCGAAGTGGGGGATTACAAAAGTGTGAAACCTAAAAAATACGAATAACTTCATTAATATTGGAGTCAGAAAAAAGCATGAATTAAACAATAGTTATATTTAACAATTAGAAAATTAAAATTCCAACAATATTGATTATATAAATTATTTTGATCTGGCACATAGTAGCAGGAGATATTTTGAAATGTCAATTCTTCTCACTTCAGCCACCAAATATATCCAAATTATTATATAAATTACCAAATATAATCTTTTATTTTGAAACAGTTAAATATATCAAGTGTGCTGTTGATTGATCAGCATATAAGTTCATTAACAGTGAATGGAGTCAAGCAATAATTAACCTATTGAATATTTTAAATCATTTATTAAAAAAATAATGATTACAAGTGTCCTTCATTAAAATTTCAAAACATTAAAAATTAAGAGTAATACATTTATATCTAACTAAACCTAATACTAGCGTGTAAAATGCATTTCCAATTTAAAATTCCCAAAAATCCATTTACAGTTATATTTTATACTGCAACATCTCAAAGTTAAAACTTGCTTTACATACTTTTTTTTTGGTTTATGTTTTTTGCAGGATCAGCTTTATTCTGTTTCTTGTTACCTTCGAAGAGGAAAATAGAAAGCTGAAATGTCCAAGAATCAAAGATGGATGACTAAAGCAACCAATACTTCTAGATCTCATTGAAGAAAAAAATGATTGTGGTGAGAGACGCTTTACGGATCTTGCGGCAGTGAAGCAGCCTGGCATTCTTCTGGGGGAGGTTCACCCTTTCCTTAATGACACTAATGAACATTATAAAAAATAAAGAACTTACAATAACTTATGTAATTCATACATAGAAAATTAACAGATTTAGACAAACTCTTTCTTTGTTCTTTCATAGATATTGGGCTGTATTAGGCTAACATTATGTAAGCATGATCGTATTAATTGTGGGCTGTATTAAGCTGGCATGTATGCATTATCACACTCATATTGAGCTGTGTTAGGCTTGCATTATCAAATTCATATACATGCGTTACCTTGTCAAAACATTTTTTATCATGATTAGATTAATGTTCCATGCATTGATACTGCTGTGATTTATTATATACTAGTATTAATAAAAATGCATATTATGGTGTTACTATGTAGACAAATATTTCAGATGTCTTTGAATGAAATAAATATTGTCAACAAATCTGAAGAGTTCGTTAAATAAAATCCTTAGTCTCGCCCTGGTTAGAAAAGGGTGGTAACCTGTAGATAACCAGTCCCAATTAGCCTTAGTTGCAAAAAGTGGACGTTAATAAATAATTGTTAACAAATTTGAATAAATATTATTATTAAAATATTTTACATTATATTGAGAAACTCAAGAATAAAAGAAATGGAAGGACATTCAAAACTTTTGAAAATAAGTTATAAGGTATTTTCCTGAGAGTCCTGGTGAACCTCGAATCAAATAAATATAAATAATTTATATCTCTCAAGAAATCTTCTTTTCTCTTCTTGACTCTTGTTTTATTAAGTGTCATATTTATTAAGAATTTCTTTTAGCTCTTTTCTTGAAGCATAAACTTTTTCTAAAACTGTAACGAAGCAATCTCTAGTTTAGTTTAATGTTCAGCTAGTAATATTCTTATTAAAACTAACAAAAAAAAAAAAAAAAGGAATTTACATTTAAATACTCTTTGATGATGATAATCAATTGACAATTTAAGAAGTTTTTTAACTATATATTTCAACTCTGTATCTACAGTACGTGAAGCAGGAGGCTCCCAAATCTTATAGTGCTTGCTTTCCCAATCAATAATGTATTTCTGGAGAGCTTCAATGGCTGTCCTGCATTCCATGTTGTTTACTTAAAAATACACAAATACATTAGTTATTACTCATAAGGGTTATTTATTATTTTATATTATTTTTTTAGACTCTACTTTAATATTATATGAAAAATAACACAGGCCAACAAAAATAATTGTTTTGAAAACTTTTTTTACTTTCCTATCTGATCCTTATAGATTTGTTTGTGCTGAATCCAAATTTGGCTTTGGTTTTTTTTTTTTGTATCCTACATAGTTTTTGAGCAATTTGCTTTTTATTATATGGCATAAACTTTCTATTCAGTATATGGGAAAATTAATGAAACACTATTTTACGTAATAAGTATGGCTTGTATTTACAGTAGGATAATTACAAAAATGATATATTGTGCTAATACAGGTTTCAATTTTCAGCAGGAATTGGTTTGTACTTTCTTTCACTTTTTTTGTTGAAGGTTCTTGCATAGCTTTTTATGCAATGAGCCGTTAGCAGTAGTTCTTGGTGAAGTGGCCAACGGTGGTCCCCCATGATCCTGTTCCAGCAGCCTTGGTAGCGTTTTTCCATAAGTTTAATGTCCTGGTGAAAACATTCTACTTGCTCTTCACTAACATCTCCAGGAAGTAATCTAGGGGGCTGTTTAAAAAAGTCTGTCACGCAGGGGCAGCGTAAACTAAGCAGATTTCTCACGTGAAGTTTTACAATAGAAAAATTTCACGAGAGCCAAGCCAGTCAAGGAAACGGCCAACTACCTTTTGGCGGGAAAGTAACTGTCATCCATTAGGTGCCCAGATTTAATAAAAATGCCAATATCTCGGTTAATACTCAAGATAGAGAAAAAATGTATATAACAATATTTATAGTAAATGTAATTTGCAATAAGATGGATTCTGTACAATTTTTCGATCCGACGTATAGTAACAGAGATATTTCGAATCTTTGAAAATCCCCCCTCTAAACCCCCCCTCCTACTGGTCCGATTTCAGCCGTTAACGAACTTGATCTTTCTTTTTACATAAAACGACTAAATATTGAGTTTTGTAACGATTAAAAAAAAAATTGCGACCGCTAGAGCGGTAACAGACAAATATATAGATATATATATACAGTTTTGAACGGACCTTATTTTCGTCATCTTCTAGGTAGGATCGATGGACATTTGAAGAAAAATTTCGAAAATTCCGTCATGAGTACAACCTCAATAGCTGATTTCCCTTAAGGGAAATCTGCTAAAAGTGAAGCCTCATCAAACACCCTAAATTTTTAAACTTATTTAACATAGTAATTACTATAGAAACACATTCTGGGTGTTTTTCATTTCCCCAGAACATTTTAACATATTGTTTGAATGATACCCATGTTTTTTTCTCATTTAAGGTCATTGTGGATTCAAAGTTAAAGACAAACATCAATTTACTAATGTCAGGTCTGGAACGGACGGTTTCTTTTAGTTCAGCTTATGAGCTGTGAGGAAACTGTTGGTAGAGATACTTGGAGTATGGTCCATCTTTAGGCAAAGCCTTTACAAACTGTTTCATTAGGCCTAACTTTATACATGGAGGTGGAAGGAGCACGTTTCTTTGATCTACAAGGGCATTGTGCAGAATGTTCTTTTCACCAGTTTTTTAAATACTCTCTCACAGGCCAATTCTGCCAAATACAATCAGCAGTGCTACCAACATCCTCTACATCAGTTATACCTACTCTATCACTTTTATTCAAACTATATGAAACCTGTTAAATTCTGTAAAAATTGGTTAATTTAATAAGATTATTTATATAATGTGAAAAAGTGGTGGGCAATATAGCTTTTTGAGTATCATATTTCGATTCAGCACCCAAAAAACACAAGAGTTATGTGTTTTCAGTGAAAAAGTGTTTTCATTGTTGGCCTGTGTAATTCTTAGGGGGGTAGTGCTGACTAAAGAGATGAATGAGCAGGAATGAAACAGATGATGTCTTATGTAATTCAAGTATTTATTTATTTCTTAGTGTATATGAGACGTTGTGTAATATATTATCTTAAAACTAAACATCACATGATTAGAAAAGGGAGTGTACTGAAGGCTGAATATGAAAATGCGCGTCATGCAAGGAGAGCTTATACTAAGCATATTTCCCCAATTTTTCCTGCAAGAAGGAGCCAACTTTAACAATAGTTGAAATTTAAGCTGGCCATGAGAGGTCAGAAGAAGAATAAATGTGTTAACAGCTACATAACATAATTATGATATAATATAATAAATTATAGCTTATTAATGGTAGAGCAAATATTTCAATTAACATTCATCTTGGCAAATTTCCAAAATAAAAAAGAAGTCAGTCACGCAGGGGCGGTGTAAACTAAGCAGATTCCCCACATGAAGTTTTACAATAGAGATATTTCACGAGAGCCAAACGGTTATGGAAACGGCCGAACTAGCTCTTGACGGAACCTCAAGACGAGACCCGAAGTTAGCCGATCTCATCTCGTCTGTTACCATTAATAAAAATGCAAATATCTCGGTTAATATTCAAATTAGAGAATACATTTATCCGACAATATTTATGGTAAATTTAATTTGCAATAAGATTGATTCTATACAATTTTTCAAACCGACTTATAGTAACGGAGATATTACGAATTTTCAAAAATCCTTTCCTCTAAACCCCCCCCCCCGTCACTTGTCCGATTTCAGCCATTAACGAACATGATCTTTATTATTAGATAAAACGTTTAAATATCAAGTTTGGTAACGATCAAGAAAAAAATTACGACCGCTAGAGCTTTAACAGGCAAATATATATATATATATATATATATATATATATATATATATATATATATATATATATATAATTTTGAAAGGTCCTCATTTTTGTCATCTCCTGGGTAGGACGGATGGGCATTTGCAGAACATTTTCGAAAATCGCGTCATGAGTACGACCTCAATACCTGATTTCCCTCAAGTGAAATCTGCTAAAACTTGGGAGAGTGATAGAGCTGGGGAGGCATACCCAGATTATTTGCTATTTACTAACATTGCTCTGTTAATGTACTTTACTGAACATACTATGTACCATCATGAATATGGATTTTATACCCCAGATATACAACAGAGTATTTGTACCATTTGTAATTAGGAAAATAAGGTAGCTGCCAGAGTTTTGTTTAAGATCTCTTTCGGCAGACACTTTTATTCTATAATAGTTCACGTAATTTTGAATCCTATCCATGGTTATAATTTATGTGAGCGATAATGTTTAAACACAGAAGTGGTACTAATTAGAAATTTTTTAATGTTTATTCTACCACTCAACAATGGACATTGATTCTCCATAGTTTCTCACAAATCAATAAAGATGGAACATGAGCCTCGCAATGAATAACATTCATAATTATTAAACAATAAAAATATTGTTCAAGCCAAGATGAGTACAATCTTGATTTTTGTCAGTTCCTTAAAAGTCCTTATATATTCAGCAACTTCAAGTAAAGTTTAATACTTACAGTTGTAGCAGGAAATTTTTGTCATTTAAATACAAAGATCACTGCTTATAATATTTTGGTTAATATTGATATGACTTCAACAGATGTTTTATTTGTACGAACAATCATATGATCCAATGTGAAGCCAGGCCAAATATGGATTAATTCAGTTCAAATATAGGAGCTTGAATGAGGCTTATATTAGTCCTGTGAGTTAAGGCTTGGCATAGATATGTATCATGCATTTGATACGCTGCTTAAAGCATGCATTATTTTAGATAAAAAGTCTGCTATGCATGAGATGCGTAAATTAATTAGATATCTCACCTGCTGAGATGATAAGACACTTGAGATGTAATTTTGCTATATATTCTCTATTTCAAAGTCTAAATTTGATGAGTAGTAGTTGTGGTTTACTGTATGATAAAAATGAGAAAGAAGTAATCACTTGGTTAATATTTGAGTTATGGGAAGAATGTATAAAACAACAATAGTACAGCATCTATAGTTTAACAAGATTGGTCTTTTGATCAGACTCATAACAGGTATTTTGTTTCCGAATCCTCCACCTTTAAAACACGCCTATTCTTGGTCCAGTTCCAGCTATTAAGAAATATAATGTTTTGATGTTAAATATCGAGTATGGTACAGACAAAATAAAAAAGTTAAGAACATAAAATCTTAATTGATGCGCAAAACATATTGTTATATATTTATTTATTTATTTACGTCCACCTTATGCTGCTATGGCTACTTGGGACGGGTTAGCTACAGGTTACCACACTTTTCTAGCCAGGGTGGGACTAAGGAATTTATTTAATGAGTCCGTCACCAAATAAATTTCTATTACCCAGGGCGGGAATCGAACTCGTCACTCTAGGTTTACCACAATAGATTAAGACCAACGCCTTAATTCACACAGCCAACCTGACCCCCGCACAACATATTTGCATGTATCTCACATTATAAAGGTCCCTTGAAAACAGTATTTGGAATTAGCCTTTGCCTGATATATTGGCTTACTGCTAAAGCAGATACTCATTAAATCATCAGTAAGTTGTTTCTATAGCATAAGTGACCCCAAGCACAATGATTGTACCCATTTTATGTATTTAACTACCATTATTAAAAATACTCTAATTTATATCTGAATAAGAAACATTATATTGATTGTTGTACTTACTCATGCTCTGTTATGTGTAGCATAATAGTGGAATAATTGGTAGACATAAATGTGATCTCCTTCCCAGCAATTTCAATCCCCTTTAACATTGTTTTGTTTAAATAATTTATGATATTTAAAGAAATAATTCTGGGGAGAACACAGCATCACTAAAAAAGCAGATAATAAACAAGTTGTTATCATATAAAGTTTAAAGAGTACGTACGTTCTACTGGTTTAAATCTTAGTCTTATTTTATCTTTAGTTCTAGTCTATAGCAAACATTACTTTCAATTACTAAGCGTCAACTACCTCTTCCCGCCAAAAGTCGATCCAAGTCAGCTGCCAGGAACCAACTTTGTTATGTCCTCACAACTTGCACTCCCTCATCTTGTCCAAATTCAGTGCTGTTTGGTTTAAATTATAGTAACTTCGGTTATTTTAAATACTAAACCATAGGAACGCTTAAACATTTGTTTAAAAATATAACATCATTTGTCATAGTAGAGTGGCGAGTTCGATTCCCGCCTGGGCAAAGGAATTTATTTAGTGATAGAATTCATTAAATAAAATTCTTAGTTCCACCCTTGCTAGAAAAGGGTGGTAACCTGTAGATAACCTATCCCAATTAGTCTTAGTTTCAAAACGTGGACGTTAATAAATAAATAAATTTCATTTGTCATAGTATGCCTATTTTAAAAAACTTTAATGTGTACTAATAAAATTGACTCCCGCTATAGTTTTTTGTGCATCTTGTTTATACTTCGTTTTATAACAAAAGTCTATACAGCAAGCATTACTCTAAACAACAATAATACAATAATCACCTGCTATGTGCATGTTTGCTGAAAAACCCATGAGAAACGAAATATTGCAATTTTTCAGTGTAGGTTTTCCTGATAACCCCTAATCCAGTTCGCCCGTAGAAATCTTGATATAGATTATTTTTATGGAGGAGTGGATTCTAATTCACATATCGAGTTTTGTTTAATTCGGTAGTCTTTCGGGCTTAATATAATTGTCCGTCATACTTTGTAAGCCATTCTCAGTTAGTGGAAGGTCGTAGAGAAAGATTTAGCCGTTAGTTTAGTTCCTTTGTGTAGTAGAACTTCTGATGAGGTGTCATATGGACATGAACATAGTTGAGAAATAAATATGATTTGATGAATCATCAAGTTTCCTTTTTTTTTTTTTTTTTTTTGATCTTTCGCCATGGATTAATTAAGTAAAGTTAAATAGGTCATATTTTCACAATTTCAAGAAATATTTAGAAAATTATGTAATGAGTACATCCTCAATACCGGATTTCCCTCATTAGAAATCAGGTAAAAATAGGTAGAAAAAGCAAATGGCATTTTTTACTAAAATAGAATTTATTGAATTCTTATACAAAACAAAATGATTTAATATTTTATAAATATATATCTCCTAATTACAAATTGTACATTAACTTTATATAAGAGACTAGATTATTGTAATAATTTATTTATTAAAAGCCTCTACATAGTTGGGTCATGGGCTGAAATAATAAATCACAAAAATAAACTATGGGAATATTTACAATATATATAATGTTAGTAATAAAGTAAATTATAAATAATAAAAAAAAGAACAATTGTAATAGATATACTAAATAATTTACTAGCTATATACACATATATTTGAAGAAATTTATTCAGTCTCCCTAAAACTATATACACTTGACTAATTAATACGACAATTGACATACTCTTTGGTATAGTCTCTAGTGCAGAGTTACATCAGATACAGCAAAACAGACAGGTAGGCCAAAGTCATTCAAAATAAGATATAGACTCAAAATGAAATTTGAAGTCAGAAAAACATATTTTGGAGTTTGTCAGGAACTTCTAATAATTGTAATTGTTTGTACAATTATTAAAAGTTCCTGTCAAACTTCAAAAAATGAATAATTGTAATAGAATTACTAAATAATTTGCTAGCTATGTATACATATATTTGAAGAAATTTATTCAGTCTTGTTATGAGAATTGAGGAAGGTGAAAAACATTTTTTGGAGTTTGACAGGAACTTTTAATAATTTTAGTTGTTTGTATGATTATTAAAAGGTCCTGTCAAACTCCAAAATATCAGTTGTAATAGAAATACTAAATAATTTACTAGCTATGTATACATATATTTGAAGAAAAAAAATATTCAGTCTCCTTATGAGAATTTAGGAGTGAAGTACTTTTTTGGAGTTTGTCAGGAACTTTTAATAATTGTAGTTGTTTTAACAATTAATAAATGTTCCTATCAAACTCCAAAAACTGAATAATTGTAATAGAGATACTAAATAATTTACTAGCCATGTGTAAATATATTTGAAAATATTTATTCAGTCTCCTTATGAGAAATTGAGGAGAGTGAAAAACATTTTTTTGAGTTGGTGAGGTACTTTTAATAATTGTAGTTGTCCGTTTATGCATGAGCACTTCTCAAATGTAAAATACACAAACAAAAATGGTCTATTCTAAAATATTTAAATGTGGCTGGCCTAAATCAGATGTTAAATAGTTTAAGTTAGTTTGTGGAGTATGATTGATCTTCTTCGTATGAGAGGCGAGGGTGTTGCATCACAGTAGCTCTCATACTGTGTCTTGGTGCATGTGGAGCAGGTGACATTGCAACACCAATGGAAAGTGCAGTTGCATCTCCATGCAGTGTGTAGTGCCCTCCTTCTCACCTGGTGACCGCACGACCTGCACAGCTCTCTGCATGATCTCCTCTCAGACCTGTCGGCTTTATCAGACTTCCGTCTTGAGCAGCTCCTACCTTCCGTACCCGGCCAGTCTGAAAGGATTAATTTTAATATTATATTGTACAGTAGAATTTTTTGACTGTGGATACAAGTTGTGACTCAGGTGCGCTAAGTGAAAATGACAATAAAACGACTGAGGCAATAACAAATATTTAAATCTGAAAAAATACATCATGCAAGAGCTGTGTAAACTAAGCAGATTTCCCTCGTGAAGTATTACAATAGATAAATCTACATACTGTTAGCACTTGCACCACCTTGAATATTAAGTGAATAAATATGAATGGTAATGAGAAATCATTCAGTCAATTTTATTTACCTCCCAATGGAAAGCGTCTGAAAGAAACAGGTCTACCAACCTCTCAGAGTTCAACAGATACATAGAAATATTCTTCCCCAGAAAGAAAAACAATTACTGAAATATATCTGAATATAACATATTAATTTTATTGAAAACAATTTACTATATCTAGTACTGTAATTTATAATGAAGCAGAATAATTTTTATCTCAATCACACAAACTTTAGTAGTCCAAGAACCTAAGAAAAGGGGGATCAACAGTACATATTTGTATTCATCTTGTATACTAAAGGTCTCTTGAAAACAATATTCGATATTAAGCTTCGAATAAAGTTGTTAATTATATAACACAGTATTGTTTAAGTGACATGAGTAGAAGTAGGGGTTTACTGAAGACTGAAAACTGAAAAATTCAAATATCTCGGTTAATATTCGAGATAGAGAATAAATGTATGAACAATATTTATAGTACATATAATTTTACAGTACAATAAGTTTGATTATATACAATTTTTCGATCCGACATTTAGTAACGGAGATATTTTGGAATTTCGAAAATCCTCCCCTCTAAACCCCTCCCAGTGACCTGATTTCATCCATTAACAACATTGATCACTATTTTTACATAAAACGATTAAATCTCGGTTTGGTAAAGATCATACAATGATAACACAAATATAGATAGATAAATAAATTTATCGTAACCAAACTTGATTTATAAGCCTTTTATGTAAAAAGAATGATCAAGTTTGTTAACAGCTAAAATAAGATGAAGGATTGGCAGGGTTTATAGGGGGAGAATTTGGAAAATTTGAAATATCTCTGTTATTATATGATCGAAACAGTGCATAGAACTAATATTATTGTGTGTATAATTTAATTGTCTGTAAATTTTGTTACATACATGTGCTCTAAGATGAATATTAACCTAGGTTTTCGGAATGTGTAGTTTTCAGCCTTCACTAAACCCCCACTCTTATTCGTGTCCTAATAACAATAAGCTGTTATATGATGAACCACTTTATCGGAACTTTAAATGCCAATTATTGTCTCCGACAGACATTTAATATATGAGATTCATGCAGATACATTTTTGAAATCATCAATTTAGATTCTATGTTCATAACTTGAAAACGTTCATTTATTATACTCCAAACTCGATATCTAACTGTTTCATTAAACACTAAAGATCATATTAGTTAAAGGCTGAAATTAGACCTGGAATAGGTGGGGGGGGGGGTTAAAGAGAGGGAATTACATGTTATGTGATAATTACATATCTCTGTTATTTTAAGTCGGATCGAAAAATGTTATAGGCCCAATACTGTTAAGCTATTGATGTTCTGTAATTGTTGTTCTGGGGCTCATGTTAGTCATGTGAGTTAAAGCGTTGATCTTAATCTCACATGGTAAACCTAGAGTGGCGAGTTCGATTCTCGCCTGGGCAATAGGAATTTATTTAGTGACGGAATTCATTAAATATAATCCTTAGTCCCACCCTGGCTAGAAAAGGGTGGTAACCTGTAGATAACCCGCCCCAATTAGCCTTAGTTGGAAAAAGTGGATGTTAACCCTTAACTGGTGATGTACACCCGAGTGAGAAATGTTTGCCCTTTCAGAATAAGGCATTTTCAGAATGAATGGTGTTCTTCCTAGTACCTTCCCCCCTTCCTACACCATCTTGCTTCAGTGTGCTCTTGGCCTTGTAATTGTTAACATCTTTTAGTTATCCATCACCTCCGGTCATTCTGACCCAACCTCACCGGTTGTGAAACTTTTTTGTACAACATGCTTGAAATGGCTCGGACTATTAGTGATTCCCGTTGTTGTGTGGAGACCCAGAGTTCCCTAACTTGAAATGTGCCCTAGAGAACCCATTCTTCCCGAGCTAAAGAGGAGTGTCTACAATGAAAGACTTCATGTAGCCTTCCACACACTGATCAAAGACGTTCGTGGACCAGATGCACCACAAAAACCTCAGAAGCCAATTGAGGCAACCAGTAGCAAAAAGGAAAAGGAGCGGCATTTGTCCATCCAGCAGTGACCGGAAGACATCCAGAAAAATGGTGGAATGTGTTAAATGCCAGTATGCAACAGCTCTACCACACTTATTTGCAGAAAATGTCTAAACCTATAATATTAAACTATTTTTTATTATTTAATGTTGTATTATTAATTGAGAAATAAAACAGAATGATTACAAAAGCACTTGTTTAATAAATAATATTATATGCTTATTATTGTAAAATATACAAAAGATTTTCATCGAGCTTTTAGCACTTTCTTGTTTTCAGCCTTCAGTGAACCCTTCATTAACCCACTTGGCAAATCTGCACTTGACCCAGCATGATTGATTTTTTGTCAATTTAGAAATAATTGAACTTACCGGTTGAAGCATTGGGCTTGCAGTAGTCGGGTGAATCCTCGAGGAATACCATCTGCCCGTTGAGAGTTGGCTCTGATTGTAGTGGCTTGGAGTGACGGTTGGCAGCTACCCGCACTGCCTTCTCGTACTTCTCCTTCAGGATCCTGCCTACCTTGGGGAACGGAGCAACTCTACCCCAGCAGGTCCTAGTCGTGCATGAGCCAGACATACCGTGGCACTTGCAATCTTCTTCTGACTCCAACTCTACCGCCTGCAAATACCACAGTCATTAGCAACAACAACATTTTATGGCGTGACATGTTGAATAAATAAAAAGTCCATCTCGCAGGGGCTGCATTAACTAAGCAGATTTCACACCACGTATTTGCATTTATCTAAAATCTTAAAAGTTCAATCAGAACATTATTTGATATTTAAGCTTCAAATAAAGTGCTTCATAACACAACTGAATATTGTTAATATGAGATGAGTAGGAGTGGGGTTTTACTGAAGACCGAAAACTGAAATATGCAAATATCTCAGTTGATAATCAAGATAATGAAAAAATGAACATAACAATATTTGTAAAACATTACAAAGAAGATTGGTTCTATACAAGTTTTTATCCTACGCATGATGGAGATATTAAGAATTTTCAAAATTCTCGCCCTCTAAACCCCCCTCCCCCTGGTCCGATTTCAGCCCTTTTTTTTCCGATTAACGAACTTTTTTTTTTGTATAAAACGATTATATATCAAGTTTGGTAACAATAAGACAAAAATTGTGACCACTAAAGCGATAACAGACAAATATATATATATATACAATTTTGAACAGACCTTATTTTCGTCATCTCCTTGGTAAGGGACATCTGAAGAAAAATTTCGAAAATGGCGTCATGAGTACGACCTCAATAGCTGATTTCCCTTAAGGGAAATCTGCTAAAATGAAGTCACTGACAGAGCAGCCAAAGAAGCAGGTCACTCCCAAATGCCAGTAACACCTATTTTCACCAAAATTGATATCCAAAAGAGGTTCAAAAATACCATACACAAAGCATGGAAAAATGTGTGGTCAGAGGCGGATAATACTAATAAACTAAAACAAATAAAACCAGATTTTTAAATCCAAGACATCCCTAACAACAAACAGGAGTTTGACAAGAATCAGAATAGAACAGACCCACCTAACACACTCACATCTGATATTAAGAACGGTAGCCCCAAGATGCAACCAATGTTGAACACCTGTCACCTTAGTTTATACCATTGATGAATGTCCTCGGCCTGTAGACCTCTGAAGAAAACACAATCATCAAAGGTCTATGAAAACTATACTTGCAGACTCTTAAGATATTAGAGCAAGTTTACTTAAATTCCTTAAAGAATCCGGCTTAATTAACAAACTGTAAGGCCCTCTAATAAATGAAATATTGATAATATGGGGGGAGGAGGAAAAAATATATAATAAAAATAAAATGATAATAAAAATAAAACAAATCATTTTAGATACAGCATATTATATTATGTTTCATAACCCTTAGAAACACAAATTATCTTATATTTTGATACCATCAAAGATTAATTTAAATTTAAATGGTAGTTATTTAGAAAGATTTAAGAACTTTAAATTTAAATGGTAGTTATTTAGAAAGATTTAAGAACTTACAATTAATAGCACAATTGCTTTCTATGATAAATTTAAGAAGTCATTAATGTGAAGACACATTTTACATTGTTTGGGAATTAATTATGATGACCATGACAAATCCTTAGCGCAGACTGTGCAAATAACCTATAGTATTTGAGCACCTCAATCCTAATCCTAATTATGCGACCTGAGTAATAACAACGGAGATTATTTGAATTCCCCTCCCTCTCTCACAACACCCCCCCCCCTATTCCTAGTCCGATTTCTGCCAATCACAAATATGCTCTTAAGTGTTGAATAAAATGGTTAAATATCGATTATGGTATAGATCAAATGAACATCTTCGAGATAAGAATGTAAATGCTTAATTGCATGTATCTCACATAATAAAGGTCTCATGTAAGCTTATTATTATTAGGACATCTATGTATTTATCAGTAAACAAATATGCTGCAACATCTATGCATTTCCCAGTAAAAAGATATGCTCTATCATCTATATTTCTTTGTAAAAAAAACATTCTGTATTATCTATATCAGGGGTGAGCAACCTTTTTAATCAACGTTTTTTGGTGGGCTGCACAGAAAAAAAGAAGAAAATATATATATATATATATATATATATATATATATGTATGTATTATAACAATATATTCAGTGAAGAAAGTATAAAATAATTTCAATTTTAGAAATGCTTGGCTGGGCGCATAAACATGTTAAAAGGGCAGAGTGCCCCCGCACATTCCTCATCCCTGATCTATATGTTTCTGAGAAAACATTTATGCTGTGTTATCTTTGTTCTATCCAGGAAAAAAGTATGCTGCATCATCTATGCATTTCAAAGTATTTATTTACTTATCAGTAAAAAAATATGATGTATCTACTCTACATTTCCCAGTAAAATGATATGCAGAATCACATTTATTTCTGATTTTTAAAAAAATGCTGTTACATCTGTAAGTTTCCCAGTAAAAAGGGATACTGTATCATCTATATTTCCGATTTAAAAAAATGTTGTAACATCTTATCTCTTCCCAGTAAAAAGATAAGCTCTACCATGTATATTTGCGAGTAAAATAATGCTGTCTCATTTATTTCCGATTTTAAAAAATGCTGCATTATCTATGTTTCCCAGTATAATGATATGCTGTATCACATTTATTTCGGATTTTAAATAATGCTGTATCATCTATTTGTTTCCCACTATAAAGATATGATGTATCATCTATATTTCTGATTTTAAAAAATGTTGTAACATCTAAGTGCCTCCCAGTAAAGATATAAGCTGTATCACAATTATTTGCGAGTAAAATAATGTTGTATCACCAGTGCGTTTCCCAGTAAAAGATATAATGTATCATCTACATTTCTGATTATAAAAAAATGCTTTATCAGCAATGTGCTTTGCAGTAAAAAGATATTGATCCTTATCAATTGGTTCCTCTACCATCCAACATATTCCAGAGATAAAAAGATATTGGTATCATAAATGCATTTCCGAGTAACAAAACATTCTGTATTTCCCAGTAAAACTTTTTTGAAGTCATACCTTTCTTCCAAGTCTGTAATTATGGGCATTAGCTTGTGCCCTGATGTCCTGAGCTCCAGCCTCGAGTGAGCTGAGGAAGTGTTCCGAGACCCTCTGGCCTACCTTGAGATCTGAAGCACAGTTCTCCCAGTCCCAATGCGCTGGCTTCCCGTTGCCTTCCTTCCCATTCAAGCATTTGCAGTCGAGCAACATCTGTCCCCTAGCACATGACCTAGCTACAGCGTAAGTTATCCCAGCTGCTGTTACGGCTGCAACGTATGCCATCTCTCGAGTTGCTGGCTGGACGAAACGCCTGCAAAATATAATAGCATATATTACCTTTATGAACCTAAATGCAAATAAATATATAGCATAAGATGACAACCTCAATAGCTGATTTCCCCTTAATATAGTTAGGTAATGTCTAAAGAAGTACTCAGTCAAAAGATGAGTATTTTTGAGCTAACAGTTTCAGACACCATAAACGAAAAATTGAATAAGGCATTTTTGAAAATAATATATCAATATATTTTATTTTAAAAAGAAGTCATTGAAGAAACACATTTTGAAATTGTGTGCAAAAGTAGAAGCATAACCACCAACCCCTTCCCCTCCCTTCCAAAAAGAAAATGTATTATTGGCAATTGATCCCGCTAAAAGGTAACCCTGATTTTCACAGGAAGGAACAAGGGAATAAAAGGACCGCGAGGACTAGTAGTGGTTTCCCCATAGCAGGCTAGTAAAGGGAAGTAACCTGTAAATAACCCGCCTAGATTAGCCATAGCACCAGAAATTGATGTTAAAAAATAATAACAGCAATATGTGATAAAAGCATCATGTATTTTCATTTATCTCAAAAAGTACATGTTCAATGAGAACAAAATTTGGTATTTAGGCTTCTAATAATCTGCTTCAAAATATAAATGCTTACTGTTATTATGACAGAGTAGGAGTGGGGGTTTAGTAAAGGCCAAAAACTGAAAAACGTGAGTATCTCTGTTCATAATCAACATAGTGAAAAAATGTACATAACGAAATTTATAGAACATTACATTTTCAATAAGATTTGTTCTAAACAATATTTCGATCCAACACATAATAACTGGGATATTTTTTAGATTTTTTTTAATTACCCTAACTAAACCACCCCTCCCAGTTTTCAGCTTGGCCCGAACTTGATCTTTAGTTTTACATTAAATGTTTAAATATATCAAGTTTGGTTGAGATCGAATAAAAATTGCGACCGCTAGAGCTTTTAACAGACACTTTTCATTTTTTTTTTCTTATTTTTTGTTGTAAATAATTTTATTGTAGAAATATTTTATGTTATTATAGTCAAAAAATATATATATATATATTATGTATCAAGCACACGTTATGTACTAATTATTGTACGGGACGTGTGGCCAATAAACTCCCTTCCTGTAGGGTTACTTCAGGTAGTATATATATATATACATTTATTTCCTATATATATATATATATATATATATATATATATATATATATATATATATATATATACCATACATGAGATGTATAAATGAGATAGTTAATTGTTTTATAGAATTTAATAATACTTGGTGTATCCTATTATTCTAGTTAATATAAATAAATATTTTATGTACCCTGTTGTTTTGTAAACATTTAATAGAAATGAATGAAATATATTTGATGGCTACCTTGCAAATTCCTGCTCTGGGCAATTCCACCGCTCCCACTTGAAATCGTCCCTACACTGGTCGAGGGCGATCTGGCAGCCAGATGCGACACTTTTGACCAACTCTTTCCGCAAATCATCAAGATACTGAAGTATAAAACCACAAATATAATTTAATATATATTATATTAATATTCTAAATACATTACAGTATATATACTTAGTTATATTAGTTGAAAAACAATATTCTTAATTTAGATAATAATATGAAAATTATTGGACTAATATTTTAGATTAATTGAGATATATGTACTAATATTAATTGAGGTATGGTATTCCATATTAGTGCTGTAAAATAATATATGCCTAACAACTTGCTTAAAGTATGATCCGATAAACCTTCATGATTTTCCTTAAGATGAATGTTTTGTCTTGTCTTTTTCTATTTTTATGTTTTGCAAATTTAGACTATATTTAGACTCTCTTGTTGAATGTTATGCATTAAGAGCTCTACATTTACAAAATGTATTGAAAAGTTTGACTTGTTAAAGCATTACCAACCTCCAATGTTGAGAAAACATGTTTTTAAAAGATAAATCTTATATGACCGGATATTAAATAAAATATGGTTAGTAAAAAGTTTAATATCTGTGATGCATAAAACATCTTTAATAAGTTGTATATATTTATACATATAAATTAATTTATTTATTTATTTTATAATATTTTTAGGAATATTACATTACTATTCAAAATATTTACTTAATGTTCAAGTAAATGTTCCTAAAAAGTACAGTAATGGACCATATTCAAAAATATTAAAGTAAAAATATAAATCATGTAATACTTACAGTATCTGTTATCGTCTTTGGCTTTATACTTGTCGCATGAGCTAGTGTATTTGCTCTTGAGCCCCTAAAATCATAGAAATTCATTATATAAATAAATATATCACATATATACTATATATATAGTATATATATTTTAAGTATTTAATATATATATATATATATATGGTGTGTTCTTCTTTTCGGAGTTTTGGTCAATGTTGGTGAAATGAATCTTAGTTTATGCCGATATTTCGAGAATCTTTATTTTCTCTTCTTCAGGGCTGTAAAATAAAGATTCTCGAAAAAAAAGAATAAATAAAGATTCTCGAAATTCATTTTACTAACTCTGAAAAGAAGAACACACCACATATAAATACAACCTGGTCGAAAACATCAGCACAATTATATATATAGATAAAGATATATATATATATATATACATATATATATATATATATATATATATATATATATATATATATATATATAATATAGTTATATTTCTAAGTTTTCTTTACACATTACCCATGAGTCATTCAATTTGTACATAACATGTATGCTAAAGTAGAATGTCTTAATATATTGTATACATAATATAATATCAATAAGCATATTAGGAATACAAAAACAGAACTAAATAAAAAAAAACGATATAAATATAAATAATATTAATACAAAAATAAAAACATACATTTGAAAATATATAAACCCGAGTAAATTTTGTCAGAATTACCACTTATTGAATGAATTAGGCCACTATTTAGATTTCATTTTAAAAGTGATTATAAACTCTGTTTAATGTATCAATCGTTGGTATTATACGCTATGATATTTGTTTTTAGCGGATTTCCCTTAAGAGAAATCAGCTATTGAGGTCGTACTCATGACGCGATTTTCGAAATATTTCTTCAAATGTCCATCGATCCTACCCAGGAGATGACGAAAATGAGGTCAGTTCAAAATGATATATATATTATATATATATATTTCTGTTAACGGTCTAGTGTCACAATTTTTGTTTGATCGTTACGAAACTCGATATTTAATCGTTTTATGTAAAAAGATAGATCAAGTTCGTTAATGGCTGAAATCGGATAAGAGGGAGGGGGATTTTCGAAAATTCAAAATATCACCGTTATTATGCATCAGAACGAAAAATTGTATAAAATCAATCTTATTGCAAATTAAATTTGCTATAAATATTGTTATATACATTTATTCTCTATCTTGAATAATAACCGAGATATTTGCATTTTTATGAAGTCTGTAGTTGGGTATAGTTAGGATTTGGTCGGCCGTTTCCGTAACTACTCGGCTCAGGTGGAAGCTTTTTTTTTCAGGTGAGATTTTTGCAAATACGGTCTGTGCATCCGCCCCCTCCCCTTCTTTAGTTCTTGGACTACTAAAATTTAGTTATTAAAATATAAATTATTCTTACAATTCAGAAGCCGTTTCAGTTGGGAATTTATTTTAATTGACTGAAAGATTTCTCATTATCGTTTGTATTTAATCACGGTGGTATTGTGTTACCAGTATGCAGATTTCTCTATTGTAAAACTTCACATGGGAAATCTGCTTAGTTTACGCAGCCCCTGCGTGACGGACTTTTTTAATTGCAGGATGCTTTGTTATAAAAATATTATAAGTAGTTGTTGTCTTGAACAGGTAAACCTGATTTTCACAGGAACAAAAAAGGGAATAAAGGGGGGCCAGAAAGGGGAAACAGTGGTTTCCTATTGCCTTCTGCATCTGAGCATACAACAGTAAAGACAGCGTGAGGAAAATTCCATTCGTACAAATATTGGCATGAGTAGAGAAAATTACACTCCAAGACATAGTTGTTAGATAGCCATCCCTCGGTAGCCTGTAGCCTACATAAGCTGACTAATGATAGACTATTTATTAGCCAGTATGAGAATGCAGACCACACAACCTTATTGCACCCTCCATTCTTGCCCTACTCACATGTTGTAAGTGTGAATTTAAACAAGGGGGGAGGCAACAATTTTATAACATTAAATTCTTTATTGAATTTACCAAGTAATATTTTTGGACCCAATTGATAATAAAAGATTTTAACCCTTCTGGTAACCCACACTCCCTTTGTCCTATCAAAATTATGTATCAATTTATATTTAAATTAGACGTTTTGTGATATGTTGGTTTATAACAGCTGATGTACCTGTATATGTATCTGTTACCACTCGAGCGGTCGCAATTATTTTTTTTTAGTTACCAAACTCGATATTTAGTTTTTATGTAAAAAGAAAGATTCAGATCGTTAACGGCTGAAATCGAACCAGCGGGAGGGGGGGGATTTTTGAAAATATCTCCGTTACTATAAGTCGGATTGAAGAATTGTATAGAATCAATCTTATTGCAAACTGTACAATAAATATTGTTGTATACATTTATTGTGGTTCACGATACAACAGCTTATAGTTAATATGACATGAGGAGCTTACTGAAAGCCGAAAACTAAAATATGCAAATATCTCGGTTAATATTAAAGATACATAAATATATATATATATATATATAAAACAACATTTATAGAACACTAAATTTTTAATAATATTAACTTATATTATTTTTCGATGTGACTTATAATTGCAGAGATATTTGGAATTTTCGTCCCCCCGCCCTCCTTTTCGGATTGCAGCAGATATGAAAATTGATATTTATTTTTACTGAAAACGTATTAATAACTAGTTTGGTAAGCATAAAGCACAAATTTAATGAAGCTAAAATATAATTATGAACTAACTACATTATATCTACTAGTTAGGGTTGTTGGATATGTGTAGACATACAGCGATTACCACGTCATGAGGACTAACTAAATAGCTAATTTACCTAAGAGAAATCTACTAGAAAATAAAATAAAAATAAAAGTCCGCCACACAGGGGCTGCGTAAAACTAAGCAGATTTCCAAAGTGAAGTTTTATACAATAGATAAATCTACATAGTGGTAACACTTAACACCACCCAGAATATTAAGTGAATAACAAACGGTAATGACAGCAACCTCTCAGAGCTGAATAGATGGATAGAAATGTTCTTCAAGGGAAAGAAAACATATCTGAATATGACATATTAATTTTATTGAAAACTATTTTCTGTATCTAGTACTGTAATTTATAATCAATCGAAATAACTTTTATCCGAATCACTCAAACTTTACCATTCAAAGAACAAAAGACAGGGGGGGGGGGTTAACAGAACGTATTTGCATGTATCTCGTATAATAAAGGTCTGTAGAAAGCAATATTTGGTACTTAAGCTTCGAATGAAGTGCCTTTATTATATAAAAGATTAATGTTTATGTGACGTGTGTAGGAGTGGGAAATTGCCAAAAGTTGAAAACAAAAAAAAAATGCAAATATCTCGGTTAATATTCAAGATAGAGAACAAATGTATATAACAATATTTATAGTACATTTAATTTGTAACAATATTAGCTCATTACAGTTTTTCAATCCTACACATAATAACGGAGATATTCCGAATTTATGAAACTCCCCCTCAAAGTTTTCCCACTGGTCCGATTTCTGCCATTTCTGAACTAAAACTTCTTTTTTACATAAAATTATTAAATATCTAGTTTGGTTACGACCAAATAAAAAATTGCGACGGCTAGAGAGTTAACAGACATACATAGTAATAAAAGTATATAACAATACTTATAATACATTTAATTCGCAATAAGAATTTTTCTATACAAGTTTTCGATCCGCGTATAGGAAGAGATATTTCGAATTTTCAAAAGTCTCCCCTTCACCCCCCCCCCCCCCCCGGGTCCGATTTCAGCGTTTAATGAACTTGATCTTTCTTTTTACATAAAACGACTAAATAACGAGTTTGGTAACGATGGTAAACCATAATTGCGTAGACAAATACACATAAATTTTGGACGGACCTTATTTTCGTCATCTCCTGAGTAGGATAGACCTTTGAGGAATATTGTTTTGAAATTGCGTCAAGAGGACATCCTCAATAGCTGGTTTACCTTAAATGGAAATCTGCTAAAAAGTAAACAAATCATATTTTACTCACATGGCAAGCCAAACAACGCAACTGATGAGCGAGACAAGAGTCCAGCACGTCCTGTGTTCCATCTTGGCAAACAGTAACAGGGATAGTAACTCAACAAATTCAGGGTAAGAACTAAACGATTTTTGGAAACGTCAGAGAATATATAGGCAATATGCAGAGGAGTGTGACGACACCGGCTTCCTCTGATGTGCCCCTCGTACCTGCTCCAGGAGTGTTGGCCTACACCCCAGATAAGCCCCTCGCCTTTTTGCGAAAAGCCGCTTCAACCCCATGACTTCTTTAAGTCGATGACCTTACATAGAGGTTATTCCTTCAGGGCGAATCTCGAATATTAATTCTGTTGTAAAGCGAATTTCACAGTAAGGAAAAGACTGTGATCCAGGACATTTCTTCACGAACTTATAGATCATACAAGATTCACAAAAAAAAAAAAAAAAAAAAAAAACCAAAAACAAATCCGTCATGCAAAGGCTGCGCGAACTAAGCAGATTTTGCACGTGCTGGTATAACACACTGGTGATCTCATCTCATCACATATTCCATATTTATGGAAAAATGAACTCGCAGAGGCTGCGTTAACTAAGCAGATTTCCCACGTATTTGCATTTATCTCAAAATGTAAAAGTTCAATGAGAAGAATATTTGGTATTTATACTTAAAATAATGTGTCATAATTTAACAGCTTCTTGTTAATATGACATTAAGTAGGAGTGGGGGTTTACTGAAGACCGAAAACTATAAAATGCAAATATCAAGGTTAATAATCAAGATAGTGAAAATACGTACATGACAACATTTATTAACAGGTGAACAGGAGTGGGTTTTTTAGGGGAGGCCTGAAATTATAAATAGCGGTATTTTGTTTTCTACTGGTTTTTCTGCAAATATATACATAACAAAAGTTGTTTATTTTGTTATTTAAAGTAACTTTTGTTATATTCACTTTTGTTTTACAACAAGTATAAACGAGATATACACCAAAAACTAAAGCGGGAGCCAACTATTTTACAATAGAAAATATGTGCATTATCGATTCAACCGAAATTAACAAAACTCTGTATGTGAATTAGCATTAATTCTTCCATGATTATAAGCTCTATTAAAATTTGTAAGTCCAAACGGGAGTGGGGGTTATAAGGGAGGCCTGAAATAAAAACTCGCGATATTTCATTGTCTATTTGTTTTTCGATAAACGTGTTCATAACAAACGTTGTTTAGTTTGTTATTTAGAGTCACTTTTGTTTTATACATACGTACATGACAACATTTATAGAAAATGTAATTTACAATAAAATTCATTTTATACAATTATTCGATCCGACGTATAATAACGGAGATATTTTGAATTTTCGAAAATCCCCTTCCCCCTGGTCTGAATTTAGCCGTTAACGATATATATTTCTGTATATATATTTATAAAAATTTTATCTCAATCAATCAAATTTTAGTAGTGGAAGAACTTAAAACGGGGGGGGGGGGGAGAGGGGATCACCAGAACATATTTCAATGTATCTCTATAATAAAGGTCTCTTGAAAACAATATTTGGTATTTATGCTTCGAATAATGTGGTTTATTATATAACAGAGTATTGTTTATGTAACAGGAGTAGAAGTGGGGGTTTGCAGGTGGCTGAAAACTGAAAAATTCAAATATTTCGGTTAATATTCAAGATAGAGAATAAACGTATATGACAATATTTATAAAACACTTAATTTGTAATAAGATTGATTTCATGCAATTTTTCGATCCGACATATAGCAACGGAAATATTTCGAAATGTATGTATTATGCAATTTTTAACGGATCTCATTTTCGTCATCTTCCAGGTAGGATCAATGGACATTTGAAGAAAAATGTCGAAAATCGCATCAAGAGTATGACCTCAATAGCTGATTTCCCTTATGGGAAATCTGCTAGAATGCATTGACTATCAATTGTAGAACATTAATAGTTTAACAAATTGGTTCTATAACATTTTACTATCCGACTCAAAATAACATACATGATCTTTAGTGTTTACTGAAACGGTTAAATATCAATGACGGTAAAGGTCATGTTAAAATTTATTATTATTTATTAACGTCCACTTTTTGCAACTCAGGCTAATTGGGACGGGTTATCTACAGGTTACCACCCTTTTCTAGCCAGGGTGTGCATTAGGATGTTATTTAATGAATTTCGTCACTAAATAATTTCCTTTGCCCAGGCGAGAATCGAACTCGGCACTCTAGTTATGTTGCAATTTACGAAACTAGAACGTAAAGTCTTCATTGATAACGTCATCACCCAAGGATTTTGCATTTATCTCACATGATAACTGTTTCTTGTAAACAATATTTGGTATTTAATCATAGAATAGCGTTGTTCATAACAGTAACTGCATATTGTTAATATGACATGAATAGGATTGGGAGTTTAAAGAAGGCAGAAAACTAAAAAAATCCAGATATCTCGGTAAATAATGATGAACAGAAAATATGTATATCTATAGGTGATTTAATTTGCAGTGTAATTCGCTTAATACTAGAGTTACGAAAAATTGTTTAAGGCAACTATTGTTGAATATGAATAGCTTAAACAAGGTTGGTTCTTTCTTCTACTCCCTCTAAACCTCACCTATTCTACTCCCCGATTTCAGCCATTAACAAATACGGTCTTAAGTGTATAATGATACAGTTCAATATTGATTATGGTATAGAAGAAATAAATATTTTCTATTCAAGTCCGAAATTCTTAATTTATGACAGTAAACATTCAATGAAAACAATATTTGGTGTTTAAGCTTGGAATAAAGTGGTTCATGATATAACAGCTGTCTGCTAATGTGACTGAGTGGGAGTGGGGGTTTACTAAAGGCTGAAATCTAAATAATGCAAATACCGCCGTTAATATTAATGATAGTGAATAAATGTACCATATATAGCAATATTTATTCTTTTCTTTATTGGCATTAATATAGGTTTTATACAAATTTTCAATACGACTCATAATAACGGAGATATTGAGGAATTTTCAAAATTCACCTTTATACACCATCTTCAACTGGTTGGATTTCAGTCATTAACGAACATGATCTTTAGTTTTACATAAAACGTTTAAATATCAATTATGATAAGGGTCAAACGAAATTTGCAACCGCTAGAGCGTTAACAGGCATATATTTAAACGTTTTATGTAAAAAGGAATATCAAGTTCGTTAACGGCTAAAACAGACTATTGGGAGGGGGGGGGTGAAATGGGAGACTTTAGAAAAATCGAAATTCCAATGTTATGGGTCGAATCGAAAAAGTATATAGAATAAATCTTATTATAAATTAAATTTAATTTTTTAAATAATTTTGACCATTAACGGAGATATTATCATTTTTAGTTTTCGGCCAGTCATAAAACCCTACTCCTATTAATGTCATATCAACAATAAGCTGTTATATTATGAATCACTTTATTTGAAGCCTAAATACTAATTACATTCTCATTGAACTTTTAGAAGATTTCCCTCAAGGGAAATCAGCTATTGAGGTCGTACTTATGACGCGATTTTCGAGAAATGTCTTCAAATTTCCATCGATCCTACCTAGGAGATGACGAAAACGAGGTCCGTTCAAAATTATATGTCTATATATATAAAATTGTAACCTCTGTCTGTAGATTGATTTTTTCTCTCAAGATTTCAGGGTTGGTATAGAAGTGCCTCAGTATCCTCTCTCTCCGCCTGAGGTCGGCTTTCATCGGAGCCTGCATACGGTTTCCACGACGGTTACATGAGAAGGACCCAGTCTCTGGAAGCCTTCTGAAAGTGCTGGTAAAAACACCTCTGTGTGGGGTTTCTCGGTCAGGAAACCGTCTGCGATATTCCCGAACTGCCTGACGTGCATTGCCATCGCAGAATCCGTAGACGTAGACTATGTCCGCGTATTCAGCGTTGGTAAATCTAGCCATATTTGTTGACTTCACTGAACAGAACTAGCAACACCACTAATGTGAGAATGCGAGGCTGGATTCCCCCCAAAAAGGATTAAAATGATAGTAAACATTTTAATCCTTTCTTTTTAAGTTTAAACACTCAACCTAGACGTTTTATTGATAAGGAAAGCGTGAGAATATTCATGTTTTCTAAATTTACTCCTCGTAAATTAAAAAATTAAGCTTACTCAAAAAGCCAATAGTTTTTTGTAATTTAAATACATTATTAAAAAAAAATACACTTTTTGCACAACTATTTTCAGTTTTTTGTGATTTTCTCAAAAACGAGGCATAAGCCAGAGGACTTTTTTTTCTTAGTTTTTCGATCCTCTATCGATCCCTGAAGTTTGGCCGTTTGGTTTGGGGACACCCTGTATATATATATATATATATATATATATATATATATATATATATATTTGTCTGTTACCGCTCTAGCGGTCGCAATTTTTGTTTAATCGTTACGAAACTCGATATTTACCGGTTTTATGTAAAAAGACAGATCAAGTTCGTTAATGGCTGAAATCGGACCAGAGAGAGGGGGGTTTAAAGGGGGGATTTTCGAAAATTCCAAATATATCCGTTATTATGCATCAAATCGAAAAATTGTATACAACTAATCTTATTGCAAATTAAATTTACTATAAATATTGTTATATACGTTTATTCTCTATCTTGAATATTAACCGAGATATTTGCATTTTTCAGTTTTCAGCAAACCGCCATTTCTACTCATGTTACGTAAACAATACTCTGCTACATAATAAACCACATTATTGGAAGTCTAAATAACAAAAATTGTATTCAAGAGACCTTTATTATACGTGATACATGCAAATATGCCCTGGTGACTCCCCCCCATCTTAAAGTTTTGGACTACTAAAATTTTATTGATTGAGATAACAATTATTCTGACTCATTATTAATTACAGTACTAGATATAGTAAATAGTTCTCAATAAAATTAATATGTTATATTATGATATATTTCAGTAATTGTTTTTCTTTCCGGTGTGAGGCGGGCCGACCCGTTTGTTTACATTTCTAACCTAACACTTCTTGTCGGCCGGTTATTGAAATTGGATGAAACATTTCTTATTTCCGTTTGTATTTATTCACGGTGTTGTTGTGTTAGCAGTATGTAGATTTATCTAATGGTAAACTTCATGTGGGAAATCTGCTTATTTTACGCGACCCCTACGTGATGGACTTTTTTCAGCTTATTATCACTCTTTCCAAGTTGAAACGCTAATGAGTCTAGACTATAAAAGTTTAATAACAACTATTATAGATTGATTTATGCATTTTCCCAGTAGAATTTGTATGTTAGCAGCTTTTAGCTGATCAGCTATTGAGGTCGTACTCATGACGCGAGTTTCGAAAAATTTATTCAAATGTCCATCGTTCCTACCCAGGATATGACGAAAATGAGGCCCGTTCAAAATTATATATATATATATATATATATATATATATATATATATATATATTTGTCTGTTAACTCTCTAGCGGTCGCAATTTTTGTTTGATCGTTACGAAACTCGATATTTAACCGTTTTATGTAAAAAGACAGATCAAGTTCGTTAATGGCTGAAATCGTAACAGAGGGAGGGGGGGGGGTTTAGAGGAGGGGATTTTCGAAATATCTCCGTAATTATGCATCGGATCGAAAAATTGTATAGAACCAATCTTATTGCAAATTAAATTTTCTATAAATATTGTTATATACACGTATTTTGTATATACGTAACTAACGTTTGGCCGTTTTCGTAAGTTTCGGCTCTGGCGGAAGCTTCTAACCTAACCTGTCGTTTCTAACCTTACCTAACCTTCTTTACTTTGTGAGATTTATGCAAATACGTTTAAATCATCCGCCCACCCCCCTTCTTTAGTTCTTGGACTTCTAAAATTTGAGTTATTAAAATATAAATTATTCTTACAATTCAAAAGCCGTTTCAGTTGGGAGTTTATTAAAATTAACTGAAATATTTCTCATTACCGTTTGTATTTACTTATCGTGGTGTTGTGTTACCAGTATGCAGATTTCTCTATTGCTAAACTTCACATTGAAAATTTGCTTAGTTTACGCAGCCCCTGCGTGACGGACTTTTTATTAAGGGTATCAGCTATTGAGGGTTTACTCATAACGAGATTTCTGATAAATTTCTTCAGATCTCCATCGATCCGACCTAGGATATGACGAAAATGAGGTCCTTTATAAATTACACACATCTATTTATATACAATCCAAGAAGAAATCACTAGAGGCTTCATGGTGCTAATGATATCTTGGCATTGCTTTACTATGCGCAATATTTGTTACATTTTCCCAACTTAATGTTTAGAGTTTATACCTCAATATCTAGTAACTAAAGCTAAAACTAAAACTTTTTGGAAACTAAACAATCGGTGTTATTAGCCATAGTAGCAAAAAGTGGATGTTAATAAATAATAATAATAATTATTACAACCAATGAACTATTGGTGACTTTGCCAGAATAAACTTTAAGGTTACCATTCAACAATTAGTTCTTCAAAACATTATGGGCCATAAATATCATAATAATGCATACCTTTTACCAGATTTCCATTAAGGGAAATCAGCTATTGAGGTCGTACTAATGACGCGATTTTCAAAATTTTTCTTCAAATGTCCATCGATCATACCTAGAAGAAATGAGGTCTATTCAAAATAGTATATATATATATATATATATATATATATATATATATATATATATATATTTGTCTGTTACCGCTCTAGTTGTCGCAATCATTTTTTAATCGTTAGTAAACTCGATATTTAGTCGTTTTATGTAAAAAGAAAGATCAAGTTCGTTAACGGCTGAAATCGGACCAGGGGGAACACAGTGGGTCGGATGGCTGATCTAGGTGGAAAAAACTGCTAACTTGTTATTTTTTAATGTTTTATGGTTTTATTATTATTATACAATTATTTAGTCGTAAATAATAACCACAATATATAAAGAAAATAATAACCACAATATATAAAGAAAAATCCAAAACATAGGTAACAATTGAAATCACAAAAGAAAACAAAAGAAGTACAGTTAATGGGAGATATTATCAGTTTATCAGCACTATCACTATCGATGTTATCGCTTTCTGAATCTTTATTTATATTAGAGCTTGGAGGCTGCAAAAGCGATAGCACATCCTTGTGTAAACTTTTCTACTTTTCCTGGTCTCCTTCCTAAAAGAATTAATTAAAGGATCTGAAGTCACCAACAGCCTTTGTGCTAAATCCGTATTTGTACTCGTATCTATTCGAGAGCATTTCCGGGTATGGCACTCTCGAAATCGTCTCAAATCTTTATTTGGAGACTCCTAAGCCTCCTCCGAGAGCATTCCGATAGGCACAATGCACTTTTTAATTATTTGGGTGCTATGGGTCAAAATTTTATGAACAGTCACGGGCATGTAATACCATGAATATGTACTTAGATATAACCTTCTTGTATCTTGAACGTATGTCTGGAATTTGCCGACATTAATTTCATAGCCAGATGAAAAAGTAGTCAACATGATGTAAAATCTTTTTAAAAGTTCGTCGTCTAATCCGGTTATAGTGGCACTTTTTTCGTGGTTTTTGAAAAATCGTCTTGCCCTATTTCCGTCATTGCTTGTACCAAATCCGGGTTTAGGTCTATCAATTATTAATCCCATCTCATCTTTAAATTTTTTTTGAATTCCCATTTTTCGACTTTTTAGTTCTTCTTTGTGTTCATTGGTTGTGATAGCCCATTTTTTTATAATAAGTCTGTAACTTATATGAATGAAGCATTGGAGTGACCTAATCCAGGCATGCAATGGGGAAATTCCAAAATCATAATTTTCTTTGATATCATGAGATACTAATGGATAAATAGCATTCATCAATTTAGGAGTTGCTCCACATATATAACATCTCTGACTTGACTTGGTCCCTGTTAGAGCATTACAAACTTTTCCGTACACCATGGTCAGCAAAAATTTGTAATGAACATTGATATCTATATTTTCCTAAGTTACTTTAGTAGGTTGCAG
The DNA here is from genome assembly GCA_019009955.1 of Riptortus pedestris. NCBI lineage: Eukaryota > Metazoa > Arthropoda > Insecta > Hemiptera > Alydidae > Riptortus > Riptortus pedestris. The sequence goes on from CM032231.1 coordinate 10,461,443, forward strand.
CGACTCTATTTGTTGTTTAATTTTGTTTGTTTCGGTGATAGTCAAATCGGTGGTTTCTTTGGAAAACAAACTTTAGCGGCCTGCAGTTTCGTGTGGACGAAGGAAAAGGATTGCCACCACCAAAATATTTTATGATTAATGTTTAATGCATGATTCCAAAGCATCTTATATGATTTTTTTGACAACTTACAGTCAATAAAAATAGCTAACGTTTCTTCGTTAGTAAATGGGCGGGTTTCATTAAGTTTACTCATTCGAAGTTTTTGATTTGAGTAGCTACATCAGATGAACAAAGAGCTACTTCTTTAATGATGTTAGCTGCATCACGTTTTCCCGACTTTCTTACAGCGACTGCAGAAGCAAACACTATTTCATTTAAAGGTCTTTTTATAATATCTCCTATTTTTGTTTTCTTCGTTTTAGCACAGCAGTCTTCAAATGGCTTAATTGGTCGACCTCCAGAAGTAGATGGCAGAGGTTCCTCTTCATCACATATACATATAAATGTGAAAATTTTATCCAACCAAATAGTATTTTTTTTAAGAAACAAATCTTTGTATCGTCCAGCTTCTTGCCATTTAATTTTAATTTTTGACAACAAAAGGTTTAAATTACTGGTCAATTTTTCCAATGAATGTTGTTGGATATTTTCACAGCAAATTGAGACGAAATGGTCTCAATTATTGGCTTTGTGTTTGAACAGGTTTGCCAACAGGTTTGTCTCGTAATCGTGATTTCTTTTTCTGAAAATAGCCCGTACGACAAAGTTAGCAATTCTTTTTTTTATGAAATGTTAGTTTGTATTATAAACAACAACAGACATAATTATCTTAGCGGTATTATGCGGTATATTTTTTTTACAGATGTTAAAAATTTTTATTTCGTATAATTTTGAGATATTATTGTATTTTTATTATTAACATACATATGGATATGGTGTCCATCTTAATAAAATAGTTTAATAATTTACTTTCGATAATTTAAATACAGAAAAAACAACCTTTCTAAGTAAATTTTTAGGTAAAACTGAGCTGCAAACTTGTTAATCATTAGAATGAAAACATCGGATTTGTCATTGTTTGTGTACTCTTGTGATGTTTGTACGGGTGCTAATTCCAAAATACTATGCCATATTGGATTAATAGACGTTCCAGATTAAGGCAAATAACTTAATAAGATGTTTTGATTTCATGAATTATTTCCACCTAGATTGGCCATCCGGCCCACTGTGGGGAAGGGGGAGTTTAGAGGGGGAGAATTTCGAAAGTCCACAATATTTCCGTTACTATACGTCGGATCGAACGTGGACTTAAGTTTTTCGACTATTTAAATTTGACTGATTGAGATAAAATTTATTCTGATTCATTATAAATTACAGTATTAGATATAGTAAATAATTTTCAATAAAATTAATACGTTATATTCAGATATATTAAAGTAACTGCAGGCAGTACTGTTTGTTTACATTTCAGATGCTTTCCGTCGGAAGGTTTCTTATTATCGTTTGCATTTATTCACCTAATATTCACGGTGGTGTTGTGTTACCGGTATGTTGATTAGTTTTGTTTCGTCCCTGCCTGACGAACTTTTTAATTATAAACTATGTAATATTAACAATTTCCTGTTTTCTAAAAACGGTCCCAAATACATGTTTTATATACTTAATAATCTTTATTAACGATTTTTTATTTTTTGCCCGAAGAAGAAACAGTATTCATGGTCAGTCTAGTAAGGTCTGAGTTCTGTAACATATTAACCAGGCAATGGTAATGAACTTCCCCAACAATTTCAACCTATTTAACATTGTTTTGATTAAATGATTTATAATATTTAAAATAATTTACATTTCTGTGGATAATAGAATATCATTAAAAGAGTAAGCTATTAAATGCAGTGTAAGTCATTATCATGTAAATGCTAATGAGTACTTAATTACTTTCTATTAGTTTTTTTATTACACAACAATTAATGTTTAGTTGTTGTTTAAAGCACAGTACTATGGTTAAAAGATAAAAGTGTATACGAGAAAAATAACTATATATTTTTTAGTGTCTATATGCGAATTTTATCCTTAACTTTATGGTATCTCCATAGGAATCTTGGGTCTTGCAGAATAAAAGCAAAACAACAACAAAAATAAATTATTAATCAAAATAAAACCTGACTTGTTAACATTTTTCTTTCATTACAACGGATATATTTATACCTTCCCTACACCCATTTAAAGGAAGTTATATTTCATAAACGAGTAGAAAATCGCTTATATACAACAATAGCTTAAGTAAGTGGGTTAAGTGTGTAGTTCAATGTTAATATCAGTCAAACACTGGCGTTAATTACCATAAGGGCTAATACGACACAAAAAAAAAATAAATTAAAAAAAAAAAACAGGAAAAAATGTCAGATTCCCCTTAAGGGAAATCTGCTATTGACGTTTTACTCTTGGCATGATTTCCTATAAATGTTCATCAAAACTATCCAGGTGATGGCGAAAATTAGGTCTGTTCTAAATGTTGTGAGTGTGTGTATATATATATATATATATATATATATATATATATATATATATATATATATATGGAAAAGGAATTACTTGGAAGGAAGGACAGAATTACTTGTTACATAAGATTAGTCGTGGGAAATCGGGTTTGTTCGCGCAGCTCCGTGGGGAACTTTTCATTGTTTCTCATTCCTTTTCTTCCCCCGGTCAGATTTGAACCATGGGCAGTTTTTAATGAAACGATTATATGTCAGGCCTAATTACGAAAACTAAAATAAAATAAATGGCATTGAAATTATTTTGCGTGACCACTCATGATGTCAGATTCGAACCATCAACCCTCCCCCCTCATTATCATTGTTCATATTGAAGTGCATTGGACGAGTGCAATGTGCCTTGAAATAGTGCATTGTCCTTCTGGTTGTCGCTCTCGCAAGCTCTGTACGCCAGGTCCGGGCAACGTGTGTTTGATGTTTGCCGAAAGGTCCATTGTTCTGAAATAGGGTAGAGTCATCGTCTCATAGCTATTTTACGATCATCTGTTGGGGATAGAAACCAAGATAAGGATGTTGAAGCAGACTCAAAGCCTTGCCGACCAAGGTCTGGGGCCTACAGGTTTCAGGTATCTACCCTCGTCAGGGCATCTTGGAAAACCCAAGGCAAAGGTTAATGTAGTCATGGAAATTGGGAAAATTGTCTAGAATCAATCTTATTGCAAATGAAATGTTTTATAAATGTTGTTATATACGTATTTTCTATATATTGAATACCCAAGATACTTACATATTTTAGGTTTTGGTCATCAGATAACCCAAGTTGGTGGTTAATGTAGTCTGTCATGTATTCTGGGAACAAAGAATTAAACATTTCGAGAGCATTTTTAAAATAATAGTCCTACACGGAAATGCGCGCTCGCACACACACAAACATATATATATATATATATATATATATATATATATATACTAGCTCAGATACCCGGCTTCGCCCGGGAATTCATTTGAGGCTGAATGGTGAGGGTATTTTTTCTGCCAAGGCTTTACTTTGCACAATATTTTGATATTTGCCCTTCCCAGTGTTGTTTATACCCGTCGTTGCTGTGGATTTGTTAATAATAAAATTATTTTTTTATGTTAGACTTCACTGTCCTCCATATTGTCATATTTCCCGTCTCCTGTGTATTATGCATAGATTTGAATTATTAAGGACAAAATATTAACATAGATTTGAATTAATTTTTCCAGGTGAGGTACCCGGTAGTTCATATTGGAAATAGTTGTTGAGCATATATCTACGCAAATCTGCCAATATCGGGCATCTTGGAAAATCCAAGGGGAAGGTTAATGTAGTAGTAACCTATTTTGCAAAGGCTTAATTTCAAATGTCCCTCACGCAGGGGATGTGTGAGCTAAGCAGCTTTTCTTCGAGTTATGTCACACTACTGATCTCTTTTCACCATATATTTTCCACGATATCAAAATGTGATAAATTGAATTGAGGATTTACCGAAGGCTGAAAACAAGAAAATATGATTAATTCCCTTAATACTTGAAATATAAAAATATATTTAGAACAACAATTTTAGAGCATCAATAGTTTAACAAGAACGTTCCTATCAAATGTTTTCGTCCCGCTTATAATTAAGGAGATATTTTGAGTTTTCAAATTCCCTCATTGACCCCCCTATTCCAGGACCGATTCAAACATTAACCTCAACCTTAGTATTAACCCTCCGTTAGTCGCGGCGTCCTGACAGGTGCATCTTTGGGCTGTTTTTCCAATAGTTTCCGATTGAGTGGACCCAACGACTTCCGCATCCAGCAATGCTTCAAGCTTCCCTTCCTCCTCAAAACAGTATAGGTTTGACCTTCGAAGTTTGTACACAGTGCGTTCCTTGTGCTAAAATCACCCCACAGGTGCACCGCGACCAAAATTGTAAGTATTTCAATTTCTTTTATTTCTATATTTAATATATTTATCTTAGACATATTTATCATTTGACGTTTGTAGTGCCTTGATTGTTTTGGAATAGTTAAAAATACCTACAAAATAGGGAATTCACCTCTGAGGTGACCGCGATTAACAATGCATTTTTAAAACATTTTTCAGTTTTTTAAAAAAAATAGTTTTACTATTTGTTCAGATAAATATTTATATTGTTTAACTCTATTTTTGCCATAAGAAACAGTTTTACCAAGACTACTTTTACTTTAGGAAAGTAACACATGAATATGTAAAAATAGAGTTAAACAATATAAATACTTATCTGAACAAATAGTAAAACTATTTTATTTTAAAAGTTAGAAAAGTAACACATGAATATGTCTTACAACTATCAAAAATATTAATTCATTTCATAATAATTTCAATGCCATTTATTTTATTTTAGTTTTCGTAATTAGGCCTGACATATAATTGTTTCATTAAAAACTGTCCATGGTTCAAATCTGTCCTGCGGAAGAGGAGGAATGAGAAACAATGAAAAGTTCCCCACGGAGCTGCGCGAACAAACCAGATTTCCCACGACTAATCTTATGTAACAAGTAATTCTGTCCTTCTGAGTAAATATCCAATGACTAGAGGTAGGCTTTGAACGAAACGCATAAAACAATCAAATACGAATGAATAACTTTCTTAATATGTAATATAATATATATATATATATATATATATATATATATATATATATATATATATATATATATAATATATGAGTTAACGAATAACAAATGTGGAAGATAAATATTTTTACAACATTGGTTCTATAAAATATTTCCATCGGATTCATAATGAGATATATACATTGAAATTTCAAACCCTCCCCTCCGCCAAATTTCGTGTGCAATTTCACCCATTAACAAATATGATCATTAGACCTGAACTTCACGGATTAATACTGTGCATGGTCTAGATCAAATAAAGACTTTTGGCTACAGACGGAAAAGTCTTAGTTGATGACGTCACATACTATATTTGCAGAAAAAGTTCAATGAAGACAATATAACCCGATTTTCGAAGTTTTTCTTTAAATGTCCATCGATCCTATCTGGGAGATGACGAAAATGAGGTCCGTTGAAAACTATATACATATCTATATTTGTCTGATACCGCTCTGGCGATTGCAATTATTGTTTAATCGTCACCAAACTCGAAATGTAGTGGTTTTATGTAAAAAAAAAAAAAAAAAAAATCTAGTTCGTTAACGATTGAAATCGGACCACGACGGGGAGGGGTTTAGAGGGGAGGAATTTCAAAAATTCGTTTTCCGTATAATGAATATTTAACCGTGATATTTGGATTTTTTAGTTTTACGATTTCAGTGCACCCCCACTCCTACGATATAATAACAAGCTGTTATATTATGAACCACTTAATTACAAGGCTAAATACCAAATATTGTTTACATTAAAATTTTATTTTGTGAGATATATGCGAATACCCATCTCCCTTCCTTTTCTTTTCTTGGATTACTAAAATTTTAGATATTGAGATAAAACTGATCCTGATTCATTAGAAATTACAGCACTAGCATTAGTAAATTGTTTTCAATAAAATTAATATGTTATATTCAGATATATTTCGTTAATTGTAAGTCTTTCCGGTCTATCTATGCAGCGCTACGAGGCTGGCTGGCCTGTTTGTTAACAATTCAGCCGCTTTCGGTTTTAGAGATTATTAACTTGTATTGTAAATTGACCGAATGATTTCTCATTAACGCTTGTATTTATTCACTTCACATTCAAGGTGGTTTATGTATTTATGTATGTTTATCTGTTGTAAACCTTCGCAGGGGGAAATCTGCTTAGTTTACGCCGACCCTATTGTCCATATAATGAGTATTAACCGGGATATTAGCATTTTAGCAGATTTCCCTTATGGGAAATCAGCTATTGAGGTTGTACTCATGACGGAATTATCGAATTTTTTCTTCAAATGTCCATCGATCCTACCTAGTAGATGACGAAAATGAGGTCCGTTCAAAACTGTATATATATATATATATATATATATATATATATATATATAGAGGAAAAGGTGGTAAAGTGGCCCCTGCAGATATATTGGCCCCTTCAATATTTTATTGTTTGAACAACGCCATCTAGTATATTTTATGCGCTACGGGATGCTCGCGGCATGATAAGTATTTAGTACCTCACAAATCCGCCAGAGCCTGTCACGTTCGATTGTTATTTAAAACAGTTGAAACTCGTTATCGGTAAAACTTTAGACTACTGTAACTTAATTCGATAATTGATTATAAATAGAGTGTTTTGGCTATTGTGTTCGGACATTGGATACGTTGAACTGTTCTTCTACGGGAATTTAAAGGTAAATACAAAATTAGACTTGTAATCATTATTTTTGGTACGTTTGTTTAAATATTCTCAATACAGTTGTAATTTGGCCCCCTCACATTGGTTGTATTATGGTCCCGGGGGCCACATTACATGTAAGAGTGATTCATAATTTTTATATTTTTATTTTTTGCTACCAGATGCCTAGACAAAGTGTGCTCTCACCACCTTCGAGGAAGAAACAAAAAAAAATGGGATCCTGAACAAATGAAATCAGCAATTAATGCAGTAAGGCAGAAGGTCATGGGATATAAAAAGGCTGTAAAAATGTATTCTGTGCCTAGATCTACACTGAAACGGTTAGTAAAGGACCCTCCAGAATCTTTAGAGTTGCTTGTAAATAAACCACTAGGAAGAAAACCTGTACTTCCAGCATAGCTGGAAAAAAAGTTAGTGGAGTATATCTTGTTTATGGAGTCCAGGTACTGTGGGCTTACTAGAATGGATGTCCGGAAAATGGCTTATCAATTAGCTGTTAAAAATGGTATTCTTAATACATTTAAGAATGAAGCAGCAGGTCGTGCTTGGTTAGATCACTTTTTAAAGCGACATAAAGACACTTTATCTTTACGCAGACCAATGGGGACATCATATGCTCGTACTCAAGTCTTCAATCGTCAAGCAGTCAAAGAATTTTTTGATATTTTGGAAGCCGAAATGAAAAAAAAAACTAATTATCCTGCTGACAGGATTTTCAATGTCGACGAAACTGGATTGACAATCGTGCAGCCAAAAATACCACAGGTGTTAGGTAAAAAAGGCAAGAAGCAGATAGGTGCTTTAACTGCTGCAGAACGAGGGTCACTGTGTACTCTTGTTTGCTGCATGAGCGCATCGGGTATATTCGTGCCACCTATGATGATTTTCCCCAGGAAAAACTTTACGGACATTTTGATGAAAGGAGCGCCATTTGGTTCGATTGGCAAAGTTCATCCATCTGGTTGGATACAACCCAATTTGTTCACTGAATGGTTTAAGCATTTTATTGATAAAACAAACCCCAGGGTCGAATCTCCGATATTACGGCCATTACAGTCACTCACGCAACATAGAAATAATAGATCTAGCCCGCGAAAATCATGTCACTATTATCAGCCTCCCGCCTCATACAACGCACAAGCTCCAGCCTCTGGACAAGACTTTTATGGTTGCCCTAAAAAGTCACTATAGCGAGGAAATTCGCAAATTTCGTTTGCACTCTGACAGAATGCTAGAACCTTACGACATCGCTGAGCTTTTTGGCAGAGCATATCTTAAGAGCACTACGGTAGAAATTGCAGTAAATGGTTTCCGTGCCACAGGCATCTATCCATTTAATCCTCAAGTTTTCACAGAAGTCGATTATTTAACGGAAAAATCTAGCAATAATCAAACATCTCCTACTCCTGATAATCAAGATGCAGGCCCTGTTGCTGACCAGTGTGCCCCAGGAGTGAGTGTAGAGGCACAAGCACCGGAGAATAGTTTGGTTCTACCAGAAGACAAGATCAAGTTCGTTAACGGCTGAAATCGGACCTGTGGGAGGGGGGGGGTTTAGAGGGGAGGATTTTCGAAAAGTCGAAATATCTCCGTTACTATACGTCTGATCGAAAAATTATACAGAATCAATCTTTTTGCAAATTAAATTTACTATAAATAATGTTATATTCATTTATTCTGTATCTTGAATATTAACCGAGATATTTGCATTTTTCTGTTTTCAGCTTCTGAGATGAGATCGGCTACCTTCGGGTCTAGTCGTGAGTTTCCGTCAAGAGCTAGTTCGGACCCTTCCCGTAACTGTTTGACCCTCTATTATGAAATATTGTAAAACTTCACGTGGGAAATCTGCTTAGTTTACGCAGCCCCTGCGTGACGGACTTTTTATTAAGTGCAACGGACGAGCTATGGTCGCTTCTATTTGTTCCCGCCGAAAACTAGTTCAGCCGACTCCGTAACTGCTGTCATGCGTATGGAGATTTCTCTATTGTTTAACTTTACGTGGGAAATCTGCTTAGTTTACGCAGCCCCTGCGTGACGGACTTTTATTTAGTCTTGAAGAGTAAATGAAAATGAATTCGTAGTGGATCCTTCTAAACCATTACTTGCACCTTGAAGAATGATATAAATCATAATCATGGATAGCACTTATCATGATTAAATGCCATCTACTCATGGGTTTTAGCAGATGTAAGGAAATGTTTTTATGCGGAGCTTTTCATTTTTCTCTTTATATTATTATTTTTTTATTAGCAGATTTCTCTTAAAGTAAATCAGCTATTGAGGACGTATTTATGACTCTATTTTTGAAACATTTCCTCCATCGTCCATCGATGATATACAGGAGATGATAAAAATAAGGTCCTTTATATATATATATATATATATATATATATATGTATATGTATATTATAGATACTATTTAATTATAATAAATTCCATCCGTGATTATGATTTGAATTATTCACGGTGTGTCAATCAGTAGAAAGGGTATGATTGGAAACTCATTTTCATTTACTCTTTTTAATTCAAATTTCTATTCTATAAGTCCCCTACAGTTACCTGGCCCTTACGGAAGAATAATAGGCCCAGACCGGAAGTATAATTGTACACATTGAAGCCTTGCTATAAAAATACCCTCAATATTCAGCCTCTAATGATTTCCCGAACGAAGACGGGTACCTTAGCTAGTATATATATATATATATATATATATATATATATATATATATATATATATATATATATATTAGTCTGTTAACTCTCTAGTGGTCTCAATCTTTGTTTGATCGTTACCAAACTGGATATTTAAACATTTTATGTAAAACTAGAGATTAAGTTCATTAATGGCTGAAATCCGATCTAGGGGAAGAGGGGTGGGGGTTAGACGGAAAATATTAATGGAAAAATAAAGACATATTTAGAAGCTCTCGAAAACCATTTAATTTCGTTAGATATTGAAAGAGTTTTAAACAGCACATATAGCCAGTGCTTTAGAAGAATTAGCTCTCTTGGCAGAGGCGAGGAGTAACTGTACCAAAATGTGCCATTTTTTAAGACCAAAGTTATATCTCAAATCCCCTTATTAGGTACAAAAATCAAAGATTGATAGTTGGCAGGACAATTTACATATTCAATCCAGAAAAGCCGTGCCCCCTTTGCGAAGATAGCCAAGACACTGCTCAGCACTTCATCCTTAAATGTTTTAGCAGAGAGAAGAAACCACCTCCAGAAAAGTCTCAACATTCTATAGCAATCCATGGATAATCTGTTTGACTTTATGGGCAAGAATAAAATAAACTGCATATATGTTTACATAATTAGTAGTCGTTACGTGAAAGGGAAAATTTTGCAAACAATATAAATATTAAAATAAAATAAATGTTTTATGTTTTTTTTTAGTAATTATTGTATATAGTTATTATTTTTTTAGCAGATTTCCCTTGAGGGAAATCAGCTATTAAGGTCGTACTCATGACGCGATTTTCGAAAATTTCCTCAAATGTCCATCGATCCTACCCAGGAGATGACAAAAATGGGGTCCATTCAAAACTGTATATATATATATATATATATATATATATGTCTGTTACCACTCTAGCGGTCGCAATTATTGTTTAATCGTTACCAAACCCAATATTTAGGTGGAGTGGGGTTTAGAGGGGGAGGATTTTCGAAAATTCGAAATATCTCCGTTACTATAGGTCGGATCGAAAATTTGTATAGAACTAATCTTATTGCAAATTAAATGTACTATATATATTGTAACATACATTAATTCACTATCTTGAATATTAACCTAGATATTTGCATTTTTCAACCTTCAGCAAACCGCCACTGCTACTCATTTTACATAAACAATACTCTGCTACATAATAAATCATAAAGTTTAAATACCAAAAATTGTATTCAAGAGATACAGGTCTCTTGTACGGCATACGAGATACATGCAAATATACCCTGGTGACTCCCCTAGGTTTTGGACTACTAAAATTTGATTGATTGAGATAACAATTATTCTGACTCATTATTAATTACAGTACTAGATATAGTAAATAGTTCTCAATAAAATTAATATGTTATATTATGATATATTTCAGTAATTGTTTTCTTTCTGGTGTGAGGCTGGCAGACCCGTTTGTTTACATTTCTAACCTAACGCTTCCTGTCGGCAGGTTATTTAAATTGGATGAAACATTTCTTATTTTCGTTTGTATTTATTCACGGTGTTGTTGTGTTACCAGTATGTAGATTTATCGATTACTAAACTTCACAAGGGAAATCTGCTTAGTTTACGCAGCCTCTGCGTGACGGACTTTTTTTATTTTTAAATGAATTCTCAGTTTATGTTTATATAAAGAAAAGATAAAAGAAAAATGTAATCATAAAATGTGGCTGAACCCTTGCTATAAAATTGTTACATTTTAAAAACAATGAAAATATTCATTCATTCTAATTACTATATACTCTGTTTCATTCAGACCTACCAGACTTACATTTACAAATACTGCAGACAACATTAAATGAATGGGAAAAATGTTGGAATAGAACAGCAGAAAATCATCTGCGAGAAATAAAGCCTTGTATAAGGGAGTGGCCAGCTGAGGTGACTACAGACGAGACCAAGTTGTACTAACGAGACTTAGGATAGGACACTCACATTTAACCCACTCATACCTCATGAGGAGAAGAGGAAGACCTCTATGCTGAACATGCCATCAACCATTAACCATTAAACACATACTGACTAACTGCAGGAACATCGAATACTTAGAGACTCCACATAACATGTACGAACTTCTTACCGACAGAAGACCACATATCACAATACACTAAATCACCTTAAAATTTGAATATGTTTTAAATATGAATAGAATATATATATATATATATATATATATATATATATATATATATTAATGTAACCATTTTAAACTGTTACCTTTCATACTAGTTTAATGTTTATTATTGTTGTTTTTATTACTTCTATTTCATGTTTATTTATCGTGCTTAACTTCTTTTTATACAGTTTTGTTTTTTCTATCATATTATTTTTATTACATTATCGAATTTTTAATTTTGTGAATTTGTTTTTAAATTTTGTGTGTGTATATATATATATATATATATATATATATATATATATATATATATACAATATACTTCTGGGGTTGTTTGCGATATAACAATAAAATAGTAGCTTTGGTACAACATAAGAATAGCTTTAATAAAATATAACAATAATTGTAATAACACACAACAATAACTGTCGTAACATAATAAATATAACAATAAAATAGTAACTTAGGTACAACATAACCATAGCTTTAATAAAATATAACAATCATTGTAATAACACACAACAATAACTGTCGTAACATAATAAATATAACAATAAAATAGTAGCTTTGGTACAACATAAGAATAGCTTTAATAAAATATAACAATAATTGTAATAACACACAACAATAACTGTCGTAACATAATAAATATAACAATAAAATAGTAGCTTTGGTACAACATAACCATAGCTTTAATAAAATATAACAATAATTGTAATAACACACAACAATAACTGTCGTAACATAATAAATATACTTTAATAACAAAGTACAATATTATAAAGTAGTAAATGTATTTATACAGCCCTGAAGAAGAGAATAAAATATTCTCGTAATCTCGGATTAAACTAAGATTTTTTCACCAACATTGGTCAAAACTCCATAAACAACAACACCATATATATAATGTTGCGAGTGGCATTGAGCAAATGCACATTTTAAAGTCGGGCACAAAAAACATAAAATGAAATAATCTTTAGTGTTTACGACTGAGTAACGTAAAATATTAATTGATGATGTCATCACACAAGGTAGTTGTATGTATCGCATGTAATAAAAGTCCGTCGAAAACAATATTTGGCATTTAAGCTATTAATTATATTCACTTATTTTTAACGGATGGAGGGGGGGTACTGAAGAAATTTAAAAGTTCTAATAACTCGATTTAATGTCCAAGAAAGAGAAAAAATTGACAGTCAACACATTAGAAAATAAAATTTGCATCAAGCTTGGTTTTGGATCCGACTCATAATAACGGAGATATTTGGAATCATCACCCCCCCCCCCCTCAAAAGTCCGTCAAGCAGGGGCTGTGTCGAGTAAGCTGATTTCCCACGTGTGTCACGTATTTGCATTTACCTCAAAACGTAAAATTTAAATGAGAACAATATTTGGAATTTAAGCTGAGTATAATGACCTCCATAATATAGCAGCGTATTGTTAACCCTCCTCCCTACCCACTGGGTCGTGGGCGACCCAGAGCTGCTTTGTCGGCGCTTGTACGCACCTGTACAAGGTGGGTAGGGGGCAGGGGGTAAATTACCCTCCCAGTAAGTCCTCTGGAAGCTGTACTAGCGATAAGGTAAGTGTGGTTGCTTTTCTAACCTTTATTCTAGTATTTTTCTAGAAAAATCTGCAAGTGTGGGTCGCATACGACCCAGGGGTAGCTTATGTGTCATGAATATTCTAAACTGTTTTCTTCTGTCTGGGCTAATTATTTTGTTTTCTTCTCCAGTAAAGATGGCCGAACGACGCCTTTTAATTACTGATGATGAAATTCGAGAGGAATTGTCCCGGCAGATGGAGGAAGAAGACGGTTTAGACCCTAGCGGCGAGTCTAGTGAACCTGGCGACGAAATTATCGCCAATGATGACGATGAAGAATATACTTCCGACCAGGGAGATGATGTTTTACCTTTTTCCCCTGGAGAAGAAAATGATGAAGTAAATTTTGTACTCGGGAAGGATCTGGAAACTATTTGGGCTAACAAACCTATAAGCACTAAGTACTCTAGAACTCCCAAAAAAACATAATTACTCATTTGCCAGGCCCAAAAGGGGAAGCTAAAGAGATTTATTACTACCATCTCAATATGTTCTGAGCCTTATTGAACCAGTTACCAAATACTAACAAATATCGGTCGCAATTTCTGAAAACGCTAGCCATCGCTCTCGTCACTCCGCACCTAGAACAACGGATGTCCAAGCCCATTCCAGGAGGTCTAAAATTGGCAATAACCAATTTTTTAAAAAAGGAAATGGTAGAACCAGGGCCTACAAAATCTTCAGAAACTTCAAAACGAGCTAGGTGCAGTTTCTGTCCCTGGAACAAGGATCGAATAAGCAATTCCAGCTGTCAGCTTTGCCAAAAATCTATTTGTGGTGAACACAAAATGAGTATTTGTCCATCTTGTTTGACCGAAGCGGGATTGAATATTTCAAAATCACCAATATAATATTTAAAATATGAAGGATTAAATTGCCTTGTAACATAGTGTAATGTAATATTTCTTGTAATGTATTATTTACCTGTTCATTAATTTTGTTTTTACAATTTGTTATTTATTTTTACCTTTGTTTGCCTTTTCAAGATTAAAAATGATGTTTCTATACTTCATAAGTTTTGTACTTTTCATTTTAAATCCTAAATGATTTATTTTTATATGACAAGATGAATTTCAGGTCCATGGGTCGTACACGACCCAGGAGTAGTATATGTGTCATAGAATACAAGGGTAGGGGAGGAGGGTTAATATGACATGAGTAGGAGTGGGGGTTTACTGAAGGCCGAAAACTAACAAAAATGCATATATCTCGGTTAATAATCTCTATTCAACCCATGAGTAGGGGGGGGGTGTTGGGGGAGGGGTTACTGAAGGCACAATAAAAGAACGTTTGAATACCTCGTTCAATAAGTGAATAATTGTAGAGCATTAATAGTATAAGATTGGGTCTAAAAAATTTGGCGATCTGGCTTATAACAAAGGATATATCTTAAATTTTCGAATTCCCCCCTCTAAATCCCCACTATTCCAAGTATGAGTCCAGCCATACCAAATTTGATCTTTATTGTTGACTGAAACAGTTAAATATGGCGTATGGTATACATCAAATAAACGTTTTCGAGTAAAGAACAATAAGTCTTAATTGACGACTTTATCACATAAAGAATTTGCATGTATCTCACAAAATAAAAGTTCAATGAACACCATACTTGGTATTTAATGTTAGAATGAAGAGGTTCATAACATAAGACCTTATTGTTATCATGACATGAGTAGGAGGGGGAGGTTTACTAATGGCCGAAAATTAAAAAATGGAAATATCTCGGTTAATATTCAATATAGAGAGAACATGTATATGACAACATTTATAGAATATTACTTTTTTAATAAAATTGATTCTATACAATTTTTCGATCCGTTGCGTAATAACGGAGATATTTTGAATATTCGAAATTCCCTTCTCTAACGCCACCCCCAACTTCCCCCTGTCTGATTTCAGCCGTTAACGAACTTGATTTTAATTTTTGCACTACATTTTATATATAGTTTTGAACGGACCTTATTTTTCTTGAGTATGATCGATTGACATTTGAGGAATTGTTTCGAAAATCGCGTCAAGAGTCCCTTAAGGGAAATCTGCTAATAAATGACATTGAAATTATTTTGCATGACCACTCATGATGTCAGATTCGGACCATCAACCCTCCCCCCCCCCTCATTATCATTGTTCATATTGATGTGCATTGGACGAGTGCAATGTGCCTTGAAATAGTGCATTGTCCTTCTGGTTGTCGCTCTCGCAAGCTCTGTACGCCAGGTCCGGGCAACGTGTGTTTGATGTTTGCCGAAAGGTCCATTGTTCTGAAATAGGGTAGAGTCATCGTCTCCTGTATAACCGTTAATAGCTATTTTACGATCATCTGTTGGGGATAGAAACCAAGATAAGGATGTTGAAGCAGACTCAAAGCCTTGCCGACCAAGGTCTGGGGCCTACAGGTTTCAGGTATCTACCCTCGTCAGGGCATCTTGGAAAACCCAAGGCAAAGGTTAATGTAGTCATGGAATTTGGGAAGGCACTATATTTGGGAAAAATGTCTAGAATCAATCTTATTGCAAATGTAATGTTTTATAAATGTTGTTATATACAGTGGAGCGTCGATTTTCCGAACGTCAATTATCGGAACGTTCGATTATCGGAACCAGTTTTTTTTTTGTTTTTTTTTATTTTCTTTATTTTTTTTTATTTATTTTTTTTTTTTTTAATGTGTAATTTTAATTAAACTGATCATTTAATTTACTTATTGGTATGTTATAATTATTGTTACTTTGAATAAAATTAAACGAAAATAAAATTATTTTTCTCAGAACGTCTATAACGGAAGCCATCATTAATTATTTCTCAGAAACTGATTCGTTACATATTTGTATCTGGTTCAATGTGTGTTCAATGAAATTAGACGTTGAATACGCATTGGTTTACTTAGAACTGCATACACTACCTAATTTGTTCATTGCATTAGATTCTGTGAAACCCTTTCCGTTCATATAACTGATTGTGGTTAGCTTACTTTCAGTTTCAAACCATTCTTTGTGAGGTGTACACTGTATTTGTATTGTACATGTAGCTCAATTGGACAACTTATAGGTACATATGTATGTATGTATTTCATAACAGTCGTTTCTTCACTATGCTCATACATACTATGTTTAAAGAAGTAAACAAACTTGTTTTTTTTACGAAGTTATTTTAGATCTCCCTTTTCCTTATTATTTTTAAGAAAATAAATAATCACAAAATAAATAAAAATTTTGATTATCCGAACTTTTGATTATCCGAATCACCTCTGACAACATTAGTTCGGATAATCGACGCTCTACTGTACCCTCATATTTTCTATATATTGAATACCCGAGATATTTACATATTTTAGTTTTTGGTCATCAGATAACCCAAGTTGGTGGTTAATGTAGTCTGTCATATATTCTGGGAACAAAGTATTAAACATTTCGAGAGTATATTTAAAAAAATATTACTACACGGCAATGCGCGCGCGCACGCACGCACACACACACAACACACACACACACACACACACAATCATTTACACATAAAAACAAGTAAACAAAAGAAGTTTTGCCCTCTTTCTGAGAGTATCTATAGGTCATCCTTATCTACCAGATTATCGGTAATATATATAATAATATCGTTATTTCATTAATAATTCTTGTAATATCTGTAATGTAATGTAAGAGCGTTATGCTAATGACAATTTCATAATATCGCGTCAGGTAAAGAGAGGTTATAAAAAAATTACAATTCACAGATATCTCCTATTCTATTTGTCAATATATAAAAGAATATCGCCCATAACGTTCAAAAAAGGTTGTTATAAAAAGTATTATTATTTTTGAAATTAATGCAGTTATCAGCCACAAGTTACATGCAATCAGCGGCTATGAATGATTATGCATAAATTATGTATTAATTTAGCAGTAATTAGCAGATTCAGGAAATCAGCTATTGAGGTTGTACTCATGACGGAATTTTCGAGTTTTTTCTTCAAATGTCCATCGATCCTAACTAGGAGATGACGAAAATAAGGTCCGTTTAAACTGTATATATATATATATATATATATATATATATATATATATATATATATATAATTGTCTGTTACCGCTCTAGCGGTCGCAATTTTAGTGTAATCGTTACTAAACTCGATATTTAGTCGTTTTATGTAAAAAGAAAGATCAAGTTCGTTAACGGCTAAAATCGGACAAGGGTGAGAGGGGGTTTAGAAGGGGAGAATTTCGAAAATTAGAAATATCTCTGTTACTATAAGTCGGATCGAAAAAGTGTATAAAACCAATCTTATTGAAAATTAAATACACTATAAATAGTGTTATACACATTTATTCTCTATCTTGAATATTAACCGAGATATTTGCATTTTTCAGTTTTCAGCCCTCAGTAAACCCCCACTTCTACTAGTATTACATAAATAATGCTCTGTTATTTAATGAAAGATATTAATTGAAGTCTAAATACCAAATATTGTTTTCATTGAACTTTTACTTTGTGAGATATATGCAAATACGTTCTGTAGACCCCCCCCCTTCTTTTGTTTTTGGATTACTAAAATTTGAGTGATTGAGATAAAACTGATTCTGATTCATTACAAATTACACCACAAGCTTTAGTAAATTGTTTTCAATAAAATTAATATGTTATATTTAAATATATTTCATTAATTGTTTGTCTTTCCGGTCTATCTATGAGGACAAAACAATTTACGCTACGAGGTTGGCATGCCTGTTTGTTTACAATTCAGCCTTGTATTGTACATTTACTGAGCATTCACGGTTGAGTTACCTGTATGTATATTTATCTATTGTAAACCTTCACGTGGGAAATCTGTTTAGTTTACGCAGCCCCTGCGTGACGGACATTACTTTTTTAATTCGGTATGTTCGGTAGCTTTCATATAATGGAACTCAGCTATTGAGGTTGTACTTATGACACGATTATCTAACAACTTCCTCAAATATTTATCAATCCTACCCTAGGAGTTTACGAAAATAAGGTCCGTTCAAAACTGTGTGTGTTTGTCTTAATAAATTTGTCTATTTTAAGTTTTTAATGATGGTTTTAATACTTGTTTTCGACTTTTTAATACTTCTGGCAATGCAATAGGCATAGTTAGTTATATACTGTGTTAGCAGATTTCCCTTGGGGGGGGGGGAATCACCCATTGAGATTGTGCTCATGTTGGGATTTTCGAAAAATTTCTTCAAATGTCCATCGATCCTACCCCGGAGTTAACGAATTGAGGTCCGTTCAAATTTTATACTTATACATGTGATATATATATATATATATATATATATATATATATATATATATATATATATATATATATATTTCCTCTTAACACTAGCTGTCGCAATTTTTGTTTCATCATTACCAAACTCAATATTTAAACGTTTCACGTAAAAAGAAAGATCAAGTTCATTAACGGCTGAATTATACCAGTGGGTGGTGGGAATTTCGAAAATTCAAAATATCTCCGTTATTATACGCCGGATGCAATCTTATTGCAAAATAAATTACCAATAAATATTGTTATATACATATTTCTCTATTATGATATTCGCTTAGATTTTTTTTAGTTTTCGTCCATAAGTAAACCCTCCCTCCTACTCATGTTATATTAAGCTGCATTATACTAAGTTGCATTCTCATGATCCTCATCGTTCTAAGCATAAATATCATATATTGTTTTCAAGAGAACTTTCTCAAGCGAGATACATGCAAATTCGTTGTCCGATGACGTCTTCGATTAAGATTTTACATTCTGGTTTCAAAATTTTTTTATTGGATATATACTATAATGGATATATATGGGTATTATAATGGATATATACGGATACTATAATGGATATATACGGGTACTATAATGGATATATACTATTATGGATACATACGGGTACTATAATGGATATATACTATTATGGATATATACGGGTACTATAATGGATATATACTATTATGGATATATACGGGTACTATAATGGATATATACTATAATGGATATATACTATAATGAATATATACTATAATGGATATATGCTATAATGGATATATACTATAATGGATATATACTATAATGAATATATACTATAATGGATATATACTATAATGGATATATACTATAATGGATATATACTATAATGGATATATACTATAATGGATATATACTATAATGGATATATACTATAATGGATATATTCTATAATGGATATATACGGGTACTATAATGGATATATACTATAATGGGTTTCATTAGTCACTAATGTTTATATTTTTATTGGCTGAAATTGGACTACGAATAGGTGGGATTTGAGGGGGGGGTGGAGGTTAGAAAATTCAAAATATCTCCATGATTATCCTTCGGATCGTAGAAGTCTATAGAACCATTGCTGTTATACTAGTGATTGCTGTTCAATGCATTTTTTCGTAAATCAAATTAAACTAGTTCGTATTTTCTTGATTTCAGTCAGAATAAGCAGTGAGATGACATCACTAGCGTGTCTTAACAAATAGTCGGAAATCTGCTTAGTTTACGCAGCTCCTGTGTGACGGACTTTTTTTGAATAAATAATGAACAATATTGAGGAAAAACAAACTCTGTAAGCATTTAATTTTTCATTGCACCCATCCACCAAGGACTTTTATTTATTTCATGCACAATTAGAATTTCTTTTGTTCATAATACATAATCTATCTCGCATATTTTAAGGTAAATATGCTATTGACGTTGTACTCATGAAAAAAAGCTTCTTTAAATACTATTGTCATACCTCTCGGTGGAGACCGTCGTCACTGGCTGATGGTTGAGTACAGCTGGCGTTGTGCTGTAGATGCGATGGCATCATCTTCATTGTCTGTCGATAGTTGTACTGAGTTGGTTGTCCGTCAGTCAGTGGGTTTTATGCTCTGTTCACCGTATTAGTTGTTTACGTTTAGTCCAGATCTGTTTACTTACCATTAAGATCTGTCAAACGAGGGATGTTGATGTTCAGGTAAATTGTTTGTCATGTAAATTGCTTCTTTAAATGTCCATCGATGCTAAAAAAGTAGTTGGCGAAAATGAGGTTCCAACAAAAACTTATAACATCATTTATAAAACATTACAGTTTCAATAAGATTGTTTCTATACTGGATAACGGAGATATTTCGAATTTTCGAAGTTCTCTCCTCTAGCCCTCCTTCTAGTTCGATTTCATTCAATAGTGTACTTGTTCTTTAGTTATGTATAAAACACATATGTACCGAGTTTGGTAACGATAAAAACAAATTTGCAACAGCTAGATTGGTAACGACAGACAGACACGCACACACACACATATATAAATATATATATATATATATATATATATATATATATATATATATATATGTATATATTTGTCTGTTACTGCTCTAGAGGTCGCAATTCTGGTTTAATCGTTACCAAACTCGATGCTTAATCGTTTTATGTAAAAAGAAAAATCAGTTAATGGTTGAAATCCGACCAGAGTGGGGAGTTTATAGGGGGGATTTTCGAAAAATTTTAATATCTCTTTTATTATGCGTTGGATTGAAAAATTGTATTTAACCAATCTTATTGCAAATGTGATATTCTATAAATTCTACTATGTATTTTTTTTTTCAGTATCTTGATTATTAACCGAGTTGTTTGATTTTTTTTAGTTTTCCGCTTTCAGTAAGCCCCCACTCATACACATGGCATATTAACAATAAGCTGTTATATTATGAAGCACTTTATTTGAAGCATAAATACCAAATATTGTTCTCATTGAACCTTCACGTTTTGACATTCATAAACGTGACTGACTATTTGGTATTGAATGTATGTCTTTAGTTGCCACTCTGTGTTTATATATAATAACGCCAAACACTTATTAAAATTTTAATATGTGCTAATCTTAGTTCTTTAGATGAATTCATTCTAACAACATTCAACAGAGTCATTCAATTGAGTCGACCAGCCTAAGTTCATACATTTAGTATAATTGATTCTACATTAACAAGATAATGGAATACATACTGGTATTAATAAAACATCTAGGATACTCGGCAATATTATATTTTCTTTTCATTTGTATAAGCTGCAAATATTTGTTATAAATAAAGTTCACTTTGAAATGTCATTTTTACAACATCCATATAAGAGAATAAAATGTAATGCAAACCATTTTCTACTATGTTTACCGGATTCTAAACTTTATATAATGAATTATCCTAATGAAAACGAATTATTCTTCTAGTAAGCATTCATGTGTGCAACATACATTTTCATAAGTTAATTCCTTTTTCAAATTTCAGCAATCTAAAATCTCTCGGACATTTTTTTGTTAATGCTTTCAATATATTATTCATATAATTTTCTTCGTCTTAATTGAAGTATCTGGAACAAATAAGCAGAATAACATGAAAGAATAAATATTGTTTACGTATAATAAATAAATGAGGATATAAAATATGAACAACCTTTTTTTAGCGGTTATTAAGGCCGTGCTCGAGGCGCGATTTTCGAAAAAGTTGTTCAAATGTCTATCGATCCTACACAGGAGATGAAAAATATGACTTCCATTCAAAATTGTAAATATACATACATACACATACACACACACACACACACACACACACATATATATATATATATATATATATATATATATATATATATATATATATATATTTGTCTGTTAACGCTTTAGTCGTTGTGCAATTTTTGTTTCAACGTTACCAACCTTGATATTTAATCGCTTTATGTAAAGAAAAAGAAGATCAAGTTCGTTAATGGCTGAAATCGAACCGGTAGGGTTGGACCGGGGGGGGGGGGATAGAATTTCGAAAATTCAAAATATCTCCGTTACTATAAGTGGGATTGAAAAATCGCATTGAACCAATTTGTTTCTAAATTGAATGATTTATACATGTTTATCTATACATATTTTCTGTATCATGAATATTAAGTGAGATATTTGCATTTTTCTGTTTTCAGCCTTCAGGAATCCCCCACACCTACTCATATTGTAATATAGATGTTTACTCTAAATTGAATATTTACCGAGTTATTTCTATACTTTAGTTTTCGCCTACCAGTATGGATGCTACATTAACAATAAGCTGTTATATCATGGACCACTTCATACCATGGTTAAATACCAAATATTGTTTTCATTCAACTTGAATTTAGTGAGATATATGCAAATACGTTCTATTGATCCCCCCCCCCTCTCTCTCCCTCTTCTTTTGTTCTTGGATTACTAATATTTGGGTGACTGAGATAAAAATTATTCTGATTCATTATAAATTATAGCACTAGCTACAGTAAATAGTTAACAAATAAAATTAATATTTTATATTTAGATATATTTCATCAGTTGTTTTTCTTTCCGATGAAGAATATTTCTTTCTATCTATTCAGCTGGGCTGAATGAACAGGCTGTTTGTTTACAATTCAGACGCTTTCCGTCGTAAAAGAGTATTGACTTGTTAAATTGACTGTAACGATTTCCCATTACCGTTTGTATTTCGTCACTTAATATTCATGGTGGTGTTATGTGTTAGCAGTATCTAGATTTATCTATTGTAAGCCAGCACGTGGGGAAACTGCTAAGTTCACGCAGCCCCTGCGAGACGGATTTATTTTTTTTCTTTAAATGCCAAACTTGGAAAACTAATAATTATATTATGGAAGTGCTGAAATCAGCCTTGGAAGGGGGAGGTAGAGAGTCAAAATAATTGAAAACTAGAAATAACTCCGTAACCATGAGTAGGACCAAGCCGCTTTAAATACATATTGTTGATTTTTTTTAGACCATGAGGCTTGCTCACCTACAGCCCCACACCTTCTTGAAAACAGTATCGATGGTCATTTGAGGAAATTCATCAAAAACCGTGTCAAGAGTACAACCTCAATAACTGATTCCCAATAAGGGAAATATGCTAATATTAATTTAAATATGAAAATATTTCAGTGCCCTCCGGATGCATTCAAGCACAGCACGATCCAAACTTTTTCGATGCTGATAAAAATAAAATATCACCTGGTTTTAAAATTTGAAGGAAACATGTTAAATAAATAATTGCTAATTAATTAGTTTTAGCATACCTCTTAGCATATTTTCCAGCTTATGCTCCATGAAAATGAACGTCAAAGGTAGAACTACTGCTGAAATAATTATCGAGGACGACCATAAGGTTGATATTTGTCCAAAAAATGGGTATATCCAAACACCATATATGAATCTCGTCATGAAAAGAGCTGTTAGAAAAAAAATCATTAAAAAAATACTCACGTAAAGAAATGTTCCAACACATGAAGAGACCATACACATGAAAACACTTGTTTTCTAGACATTTCAAATCCTTATAATTGATGAACACAAGAAATGTTCCAACACATGAATGAGATCATACACATGAAAACACTTGTTTTCTAGACATTTCAAATCCTTATAATTGATAAACACAAGAAATGTTCTTACACATGAATGAGATCATACACATGAAAACACTTGTTTTCTAGACATTTCAAATCCTTATAATTGATGAACACAAGAAATGTTCCAACACATGAATGAGATCATACACATGAAAACACTTGTTTTCTAGACATTTCAAATCCTTATAATTGATGAACACAAGAAATGTTCTTACACATGAATGAGATCATACACATGAAAACACTTGTTTTCTAGACATTTCAAATCCTTATAATTGATAAACACAAGAAATGTTCTTACACATGAATGAGATCATACACATGAAAACACTTGTTTTCTAGACATTTCAAATCCTTATAATTGAATACACAAGAAATGTTCCAACACATGAATGAGACCATACACATGAAAACACTTGTTTTCTAGACATTTCAAATCCTTATAATTGAATACACAAGAAATGTTCCAACACATGAATGAGACCATACACATGAAAACACTTGTTTTCTAGACATCTCAAACCCTTATAATTGAATACACAAGAAATGTTCCAACACATGAATGAGACCATACACATGAAAACACTTGTTTTCTAGACATCTCAAACCCTTATAATTGAATACACAAGAAATGTTCCAACACATGAATGAGACCATACACATGAAAACACTTGTTTTCTAGACATTTCAAATCCTTATAATTGAATACACAAGAAATGTTCCAACACATGAATGAGACCATACACATGAAAACACTTGTTTTCTAGACATTTCAAATCCTTATAATTGAATACACAAGAAATGTTCCAACACATGAATGAGACCATACACATGAAAACACTTGTTTTCTAGACATTTCAAATCCTTATAATTGAATACACAAGAAATGTTCCAACACATGAATGAGACCATACACATGAAAACACTTGTTTTCTAGACATCTCAAACCCTTATAATTGAATACACAAGAAATGTTCCAACACATGAATGAGACCATACACATGAAAACACTTGTTTTCTAGACATTTCAAATCCTTATAATTGAATACACAAGAAATGTTCCAACACATGAATGAGACCATACACATGAAAACACTTGTTTTCTAGACATTTCAAATCCTTATAATTGAATATACACAAGAAATTCCGTCACACAGGGCCTGCGTAAACTAATAGATAACAGATTTCGCACGTGATGGTATGACACAAGATTAATCTTATCAAACCATACATTCTCTATTTCTAAATAAAAAAGTATTATTTTTTTTACCTTTTTTGGTCCTCAGGAATACCCAAACATCACTAAGCAACCACATTATCATTCTCACATATTTTTTAGGTTTCCTTCAACCACTGCAAAATATTTACATAAATCACCCCATAGCCCAAAATACGCAGAGGCTGCGTTAACTAAGCAGATTTACCAAGTGCTGGTATAACACTCTTTATCTCCTGTCACCACATATTCTTTATTTCTATGTAAAAAAAAAAAAAAAAAAATGATGAATTAAAAGGGAGGCACGGGCCCTGAAGGCTGAAAGCACGACTAACTCAGTTAATACTTGAGTTACGAAAACATTAATATAACAGCAATTGAGGCGGTCAACGTAAAAAGAGCGTATGAGCTCATCGGCCCTTTTTACGCAGAACGCTTTATTCAATCCGCCATTTCATATAGAGTTCAGTGATGCATGTTTCATCGCAATATCTTGAAAATGGACGTTGGTACACCTGTTTTTGTGGGGTAATGTCAGCTGGTTTTCACGTCCAGGCCTTGACTTGGGGTTAGTGGTTATGTTAGTATGTTTTTGATGCAGCTGTTTTTCTTTCTCCTTCCACAGGTGGCCAAAATAGAAATTTTCTAATGTGTAAGTTCACTTCTTGGTTTGCAAGGGTATATAAAAAAGATGGTATACAACTTTTCCCAGTAAGACTACATAGTTTCTCACAATGTGATAGAAACTTTGGTTTGATCAGGAACAAAATAAAAAATGAAGAAGTGATTGGAAATCCTAAACCTCATTTAACAGCAATGGTAGATTGCAGGCAAACCCTTTCACTCTTAGAAGTTGTTATGGATGCAGAACTTCTGCAAGACTGGGAACCATTTTTAAATTATCTATTCCTGAAGAAAGCTGTCTCAAGAAACAAAATCAAATTTACTCTAATGAAATATGTCATTATCAAATCATTGGAAAATGGTGCTCTGCTGTGCTCAAAAAATTAACTTGGACAGTTTGAAGTGTTAAGTTATTGGCGGCCTACTAATCAGATTGGAGATTTTCACAACGTTGCGACTGTCCTTAGCCAGCAGTAAACCAACTTAAAGTTAATGATGAAAAAGCTTTATATCGGTTTTTACAGGAAGAGGATGTATACATTATTGAAAATATGATATCTCAAAGTGTATAAAGAAAGAGAGATGTTATACTGATTTCACACAAACAAACTGAGTTTACTCGGAGCATAAGATTTTTTTTTTTTCAATTTATTCTTCAAATATATGAAACATCTTTTCATTTTGATGTTATAATCTATTTAATTATATTCTTTTTAATAACGTTTTTATATAAGAATGTATTCTGGCTAAAAAGGGCGTATAAAGTAATATATGTTTTTTAATTATTACGAAAACACCAGTTACTGAATTATTTTTTTTAATTGTTGAATATTTTTTTAATAGGTTTAATATCAATATTTATTAATATTACAGGAATTATAATTACTATGACATCTCTGAGACAACAATGAAATATTCATTTGGTGTTTTCTCAAAACAAGAGTTTTGCTTATAAGCCCTTTTTACGTAGACCGCCTCAATTGTAAAACATCAATAAATTAAAAAGATTTTGTTCTATAACATTTTACGATCCGACTCATAATAACGGAGATAGTTTGAATTTTCGAATCCCCCCTCCACTATTTTCAAATTCCCCCTCCACTATTTTCAAATTCCCCCTCCACTATTTTCAAATCCCCCCACCACTATTTTTAAATCCCCCACCACTATTTTCAAATCCCCCCACCACTATTTTCAAATCCCCCCACCACTATTTTCAAATCCCCCCACCACTATTTTCAAATCCCCCCACCACTATTTTCAAATCCCCCACTACTATTTTCAAATCCCCCCACCACTATTTTCAAATCCCCCCCCCCCAATTTTCCAAACCCCCCCTACAATATTCCAATCCCCCCAGCACTATTTTCAAATCCCCCCCACCACTATTTTCAAATCCCCCCACCACTATTCCAGGTCTGCCTACAGCCAGTAACAAATATGATCTTTAGCGCAGACTAAAATATTTAAATATCTAGTATGGCGTAGATCAAGTAAACATCTTCGAAACAAGAACGTAAAATCTTAATTGTTGGCACTATCGTGAAACGAATTTATCTTGCATAATTAACAATAATCAACAAAGAATTTGAAATGTCCCCGCTACTATAAGTTTGATCAAAAACTGTGCATAATCTATCTTCTTGCAAATTAAATTATCTATAAATAGTGTTGTATACTTATTTTACATCACTCTGATCTGAAAGTAGTTACTTTCGCTACCGTATGTAAGTATGGAAAGTGGGTCTTTTTATAATAACTAATATGGTAAACCTAGAGTGGCGAGTTCGATTCTTGCCTGGGCAAAGGAAATTATTTAGTGACGAAATTCATTAAATAACGTCCTAAAATCCCACCCTGGCTAGAAAAGGGTGGTAACCTGTAGATAACCCGTCCCGATTAGCCTAAGTTGCAAAAAGTGGACGTTAATAAATAAATAAATTATAATAACTTGAAACAGCTGTTCTCTTTCCCGGTCTAGGGAGGGAAAAACTTTTCCCTCCCTTTAAGCGAAAGTGCCTTACTTACATACTATCAGTTGAAGTTACAGTTTCCAACACTAGGTTACGCTTGTATTCGAAAAACGATTTATATTTTAGTTATTTTAAAGCACTAAAGATATTATTGGTCGATTACTTATCATTAGAAAATATGAGAATGACTTCATATCTACTAAATATTCGTTGATTGATTGGAATAATGTATGATTTTCTTAATTTTGTTTTAAAAAAATTTGATAGCTTTATTTATTTATGATTATTGTTGTAAATTTCTGAATTTGTTATAAATTTATTTCAAATAATAAAGAATTGTGTTTGAAAGAGTTATTAAAGTTTTGTTACTTGTATCAGGTTAGTGCTCTAAATCAGCTGTTCTTAAATAATCGATACTACAGAATGCAAAACAAATCATTTATTATGATAACACTTAATAATTACGAGTTTAAATTATATTTTGCATTTTTTGCCTCGTGATGTAAAGTATCGTTCATAACTCGGGCGGAATATATATGTGTTTATTTTCAAAACACATTCATTTATTAAAAGAAATATCCTACAATATCCTTAAGCTGAGAGAGGAAAAAATAATATAAAATTAATATTATGTAATTTTATTGGTTATATAATTGTACTATTTAATATTTTTTGTTTATTTTATCAAGTATTTGTAAATTTTTATAATCTTATTTACATTTAATATGTATATATATATTATTATATAAAAAATGTTAGAATTTTGACAAAATGCACATATAATGCAAATATGCATGGGATGTGCAGAAAATAAAATCCCTCCACATAGGGTTACTATGTAGAGGAAATAAATAAAAAAAATAAATAAATAAAACTCGGGCGGAAGGTGAGTTTCCAATGCTAGATCTAATTTCCAGCCTCGGCCGTAAAACACGATCTCGCATAGGAAACAGTCAATTTCCGCCCTTGTAATGAAATATACTATTTTCTAACATGAATACTAACGGAGATATTTGGATTTTTTAGTTTACATCCTACTATTCATATTATTCTAATCTCATGTACCAAATATTGTTTTGAACATAAATTTATTTTGCGAGATACATCAAATTCGTTGTGACGTTATCAATTAAAATTTTATGTATGACATTCCACCACTTGGTAAATCTCCTTAGCTTACGAAGACCCTGCGAAATACTTCGTTAACATATCCCATTTTATCCCACTTCCCCAAAAATAGAAAAGTCATAAAATAAGGTTTTTATTTTTTTGTAAGCGATTTTTTATATTCAAAACTGGTTTCACATTATATTGGAACCATTGAGAATTGATTGTTATGAATGATATATTTTAAACTTCTGAGATTCACATTTCTCCTGTAAACAAAGGATTTCTAGTGAGTCGTGCTATAAAAAGTTACTTTTCTTCAAGGGCAGTAATTGTTTTGCTTTAGCTTTTTGACTATTAATTACTTTATAATGTATATAACTATGATTATTATTATTATTTATTAACGTCCACTTTTTGCAAATTAGGCTAATTGGGACGGGTTATCTACAGTTTACCACCCTGTTCTAGCCAGGGTGGGATTTTAGGATGTTATTTAATGAATTTCGTCACTAAATAATTTCCTTTGCCCAGGCGAGAATCAAACTCGCCACTCTAGGTTTACCATGTAAGATAAAGGTCAACGCTTTAACTCGCATGGCTAACCTCAGCCCCTAACTATGATTAGTAATACAAAATTTATCAAACATCTGTAATTTATGGAATTTATAACAGGTTATATTGGATGCCCAATTTTTGGGGCAGTGGGAACAGACGGGTCCATTAATCTGAAAATTATTTTTTTACTTTGTTTTTCAAACATACACAGCTGAAGTATCTTTTTCACTAATTGAACTTAGTGATGATTCATTTAGAGCAGCAGTGTACATTGAGGGGCCCTTCCCTTAGTGGGTACATACATGTAAGTTGGCGAACAATGAAAGTAGGAAAGTATAGACACCCACAACGAGGCTGTCTCAAATTACATGTCCTGTAATCAATTTGACGATATGAAATATTTTCACGTTTGTGACAATAACAACCTGGCAGAAGAAGCTAGGTTTACAAAGGTTAGGCCACTTTTCAGGCACCTAAATGATAAGTGGTTGAACTTTTATAACCATGAGCCTCATTTGGCAATGACTACGATCAAGAATTACAGACCATATGATAATGGTACCGGCATCATAAGGAATAAACGAACTGAAAAAGAAGAACCGAGAGAAATTGCTGAAAAAGAAGAACCGAGAGAAATTGCTGAAAAAGAAGAACCGAGAGAAATTGCTGAAAAAGAAGAACCGAGAGAAATTGCTGAAAAAGAAGAACCGAGAGAAATTACTGAAAAAGAAGAACCGAGAGAAATTTCTGAAAAAGAAGAACCGAGAGAAATTGCTGAAAAAGAAGAACCGAGAGAAATTGCTGAAAAAGAAGAACCAAGAGAAATTTGCTGAAAAAGAAGAACCGAGAGAAATTTCTGAAAAAGAAGAACCGAGAGAAATTGCTGAAAAAGAAGAACCGAGAGAAATTGCTGAAAAAGAAGAACCGAGAGAAATTGCTGAAAAAGAAGAACCGAGAGAAATTGCTGAAAAAGAAGAACCGAGAGAAATTGCTGAAAAAGAAGAACCGAGAGAAATTGCTGAAAAAGAAGAACCGAGAGAAATTGCTGAAAAAGAAGAACCGAGAGAAATTGCTGAAAAAGAAGAACCGAGAGAAATTGCTGAAAAAGAAGAACCGAGAGAAATTGCTGAAAAAGAAGAACCGAGAGAAATTGCTGAAAAAGAAGAACCGAGAGAAATTGCTGAAAAAGAAGAACCGAGAGAAATTGCTGAAAAAGAAGAACCGAGAGAAATTGCTGAAAAAGAAGAACCGAGAGAAATTGCTGAAAAAGAAGAACCGAGAGAAATTGCTGAAAAAGAAGAACCGAGAGAAATTGCTGAAAAAGAAGAACCGAGAGAAATTTCTGAAAAAGTAGAACCGAGAGAAATTGCTGAAAAAGAAGAACCGAGAGAAATTTCTGAAAAAGTAGAACCGAGAGAAATTTCTGAAAAAGAAGAACCGAGAGAAATTTCTGAAAAAGAAGAACCGAGAGAAATTTCTGAAAAAGTAGAACCGAGAGAAATTGCTGAAAAAGACGAACCGAGAGAAATTTCTGAAAAAGTAGAACCGAGAGAAATTTCTGAAAAAGAAGAACCGAGTCTTGTGACAAAAAACTGAGAAAAATGGGATTACAAGTTTGGTAAGATATCGCAACAATAATATGGTGATTATCACTTGGACTCAGCATGATGCCGAACCCATACAGCAGGCGAAAAGGAGGAATACTGCAGAAAAAAAGAAGATACTAATAGACTAACGATACGTTGTAGCCCAGAACAATAAATGTATAGGCAGAGTGCACAGGTTAGTTGAAAATATGTCTAAACCCAGAATAAAACGTCTGATCAAATATATGGTATACATCATTTTAGGGATACAACATTATTTAATGCGATTTAATTACGTATTATTATGGTAATAGTAAAGCTTAATTTCTAGTTTGTGAATAAAAATAATTTTAAGAAATGTTTATTAATTATTAATGGACCCCTATCCTTCCATTCCCACTGTCCCAATTTTGGGGAGGGGGCAAACCCCCCCCCCCTACGGGGTGTTTTTGAGTTGATACTTTGCATGCACACTACTATTGGGCTAATTTCATTGTGTGCTGAGTTTAAACCTGAAATATTAATTTTTGAAAAGTTGAGATGGAATGGGATATACTTCTTTGCATTTGTGTCTAATAAAACTCTTACTGTATACTTACTCAAGAGATAAAGAGCTCCAAATATGGCTGAAATGTAGAATCTACGTGCGAGCGATGGGCCTCTTTGATCTGCAATTATTAAATATATAACTGCTAAAGGAACCGGCCAAACGTGGACTACATTGTTTGTCCACGGAGGAAAGCAAATCACAATCTCTTCAGGATAAATTAATTCTCGGTCGACAAAGTATATCCACCAATATAATATTGCTACTGTCTGAAAATACATAACCACATAAAAGTCGGACGAAAATACACCTTAACTATTACAAATAAATCATTGTTATAGAAGTATAGAAATTAATCGGCTAATTGAAGCAAACGTTCAGCAGATTTCCCTCAAAGTCAGTAATTGAGGTTGTACTAGTGATTTTTGAAATTTGCTTTTGAATGTCTATGCCAAGGAGATGGCAAGAATATGATGTTTTAATATAAATATATATCACGCGTACACACTCATTAACTCATATATATGAAAAGAAAATCATGTATACATATATATATATATATATATATATATATATATATATATATATATATTGTTACGTTTCTTACAAAACCAGTAATAAACGTAGTTTAATAGAGTTCTTTTGGATTGCAAAATTAAAAACATACAAGCTTCACAGTTTTTATCACTTCACAATTTATTTAACAATACACTACACACTTGGTTAATTATTCTTAATTACTACTCACAGTATGCACTGATAGCTTCACTGTTCTTCAGACTGCACAGTCCAATAATTCACTCACGATCACTGAAGTTGACAAAATCACGCCACTGCATTGCCCTTTACTTCGCGAAGTTAACGGCACTGCACTGTCTTAAACAAGGCACTATACTGTTACTTACTGAGTCATGGCACAACACTTTTGTTCGAATAAAAATACTTTACCACACTGCAACTAAGTCGCACTTTAGCACGGAACGCACTGCTGAACACTTGAAGACAGCTGAGAAAAAACTAACTAACTGCTTTTTTTTTTTTTTTTTTTTTTTTTTTTTTTTTTTTTTTTTTTTTTTTTTTTTTTAGCCGATACCCAGCTAATTCTATTCTTAGGTACTAGTGTAGTCAGATGGCTACTGGGTGAGAGGAAGAATAGGCCCTTATGCTAAAACCAGAGCTTTATTTGAAGGGGGGATTGTCAGACTTATAGTAGGGTGAGATGGTTGGGTTGAGATTTAGCTGACGGCGGGTATGGGACGCCAGCTGGGGTGTGGGATAGAAGGAAAAGGAAAGAAGAGGAAAGGAGGATAGGAGGAGGAAGAAAGAAAAGATGATAGAACACACACACGTAGTATATACAAATAAATCTAAAACTTACCTAAAACTAGCCTAATTTAACCTAAGGGGAGAGGGGGGCTCGCTCGACCGGAAAGGACATCCAGGGGGGGGGCTCTTCCTAAAAACTAAACTAACCTAATCTACTAACTAATACTTAAAACTACTTAATTATGTTGAAAGATTTTATTTACAAAATATGTACAAATATTGTGGGGGAGAAAGTTTGCCTCTAAGTCCTACGGAGGTAGGTCTGCAATCCGTACGACATCGACAAGTGGAGTATTATCGTCCATCTGCCATCTCGCCGGCTGCATGAGGGGTGGGAGGTTGTTGTATAATGGGTTGTCCAGGTGCTGTAGTGAGTCATGAAATTTTATGTGTCGTCGTGCAATCGTGTGTGAGATTGGTTCGAGATTTAGTGTAGGGTGTATTATGTCGTTCTTTTGTCTCTGTAGGGATGTGTGTTGTACAATTTTCCTAACAAGTCCATTGTGGTATTGTTGTAAGTCAGTTAGGCTTGATTTGTATATGTGTCTGAAGAGGGGTGCGCCGTACAGGAGAGCCGGTCTTATGACTCCTTTGAGTATCATGAGTTTGAGATTTATGGTGAGATTGGGGGAGAGCAATAAATGGTTAAGGGAGCGGTATTTGTGTCTTAGTGTTTTGACTTTTTGTGAAATGTGTGTGGAGAAAGTCATGTGTCTGTCAAGTCGTATACCTAAGTAGCATATGGATCCTGAAGTCTTGATTCGTGTGTTGTTTAGTGTGAAAGTTTTTGGTAGTCTTTTGCGTCCGTTGTGGTAGTAGAATATTAGTGCGTCCGTCTTTGTGGGATTTACGTTAATGTTTATCTGTTTTAGTCTGTCAGCGATGTCCTGGCAAGTGTTTTCTGCAAGAGCTAATGCCCGCTGGGGATTGAGGGATCTGCTCATGATTGCCACGTCGTCCGCATACGCAAGTACTGACGTGCGATCGTTGTACCGTCGACCTACCACATCCGCTGTATAGATTGAGAAAAGGGTAGGGGATAACACCGAGCCCTGAGGGACTCCGGTTGGCAGAGTGTGGGTGGATGAGTAGCTATGCCCTACCCTTACTTGTAGCGTGCGATTCTGAAGGAATGACGCAATAATATTAAATAGCTGCTCGGGGCAGCCCTTAGAGTGGAGGGTGTTTAGCAGGATGTGGTGGTCGACGGAGTCGAACGCTTTCGTGCAATCTATGGAAATCATGGCAGTCGACTCATTCCGGCGCAGGCTTTGGGTGGCTAGTGATTGGACCCTTGCCAGGGGGTGTAATGTACAGAGTCGTGTGCGGAAACCTGACTGTTCAGGGGGGATGATACATTCCTTCTCGCAGAAATCTACAAGATACTGGTGCACAACACGCTCCAGTATCTTACTAACTATGCTCCGAGCTGTACAGTATTTATAGAGAAGCGGCAACATCAAAGCCGAATCGTCTTGACTCTTTGAGGTCTGGACTGGTAGGGACCAAGACGGGCGCGATCATATGGCGGCACACTTTGATCTGCATACGCCCCGAATACGTGACTATCTCTGTTTAATTTTTAATGTATTTCATCCTCGCAACAATATATATTGTAAAGAGATTTATTTTATAAATATTATTTTCATTATATTTTTAGTTTAAATTAAAAACTAATTGTTGTTAAGAACCCTAGAAAATAGGACGATGGAGGCATGACTTACCCTCAAAAATAGAAAAACTGTGGAGACATTACCTATCCACGAAAATAGAAAGACTATGGAGACATTACATTCCCACAAAAGTGGAAACATTATCGAGACATTACCTATCCACGAAAATAAAAAGACTATGGAGATATTACATTCCCATGAAAATAGAAAGAGTTTGGAGACATTACCTACCCATGAAAATAGAAAGACTATGGAGACATTATTAACCCACGAAAATAGAAAGACTATGGAGACAGTACCTATCCACGAAAATAGAAAGACTATGGAGACATTATTTACCCACGAAAATAGAAAAACTGTGGAGACATTACCTATCCACGAAAATAGAAAGACTATGGAGACATTGCCTGCCCACGAAAATAGGAAGACTATGGAGACATTACATTCCCATGAAAATAGAAAGAGTTCGGAGACATTACCTACCCACGAAAATAGAAAGACTATGGAGACATTGCCTGCCCACGAAAATAGAAAGACAATGGAGACATTTCCTGTCCATGAAAATAGAACGACTATGGAGACATTATTTACCCACGAAAATAGAAAAACTGTGGAGACATTACCTATCCACGAAAATAGAAAGACTATGGAGACATTACATTCCCACAAAAGTGGAAACACTATGGAGACATTACCTATCCACGAAAATAGAAAGACTTTGGAGACAGTACCTATCTATAGAAAGTGGAAACACTATGGAGACATTACCTATCCACGAAAATAGAAAGACTATGGAGACAGTACCTATCCACGAAAATAGAAAGACTATGGAGACAGTACCTATCCACGAAAATAGAAAGACTATGGAGACAGTACCTATAGAATGTCCGTCAGCGTAAACTAAGCAGATTTCCCAGGAGAAGACACACTAGTGATATGACGAGAACATCTTCTGATATGAAGTGAATAACATGAAGTAAGAATTACTCGCTAAATATTTGAGTTACAAAGAAACGTATTGAACAACAATCGGAAGCAATTTGTGGCTTTGGGGCTTGTTTGTTTGTTAATTTGTTTGTCTGTTACATTTTCGCGCATAAACGGCTGAACCAACTTTTTTGAAACTTGGTACGTATATTAATATTAACCCAACTTTAACTATAGGCTATACTAATATTCTCTGTGAAAAACAGGAGTGGGGGTTATAAGGTGGCCTAAAATTAAAAATAGCACTATTTCGTTTCCTATTGTTTTTTTTTTGTTTTTTTGGGATGTGCACATAACAAAAGTTATTTATTTAATTATTTAAAGAAACTTTTGTTCTATACAACTTTGTCGTTTAACCAAGTTTAAACGAGATATACACCATAACCTAAAGCGGGAGTCAACTATTTTAAAGGGCATAAAAGACTGAACCGAACTCAACGAAACTCTGTAGGTAATTTAGTATTGACGCCTCCCTGATTATATGCTATATTAAAATTACGAACCGGAGGGGGGGGGGGTTATAACGGAAGACTGAAATGAAAAATAGCACAATTTCGGTTTCTATTGGCGCTTTAGCAAACGTGCACAAAATGAACGTTGTATATTTTGATATTTATAGTAACATTTTTATATACACTTTCGTCGTATAACGAAGTATAAATGAGATACACTCTTAACTAAATAAATACAAACGATAATAAGAAACCTCCCAAAGGGAAGCGTCTGAAATGTAAACAAACAGTTCTGCCAACTTCCAACAGGAATGAAAACTATTACTGAAATATATCTGAATATAACGTATTATAACTATAACTTATACTGTAATTTATTATGAATCAAAATAATTTATATCTCAATTAATGAAATTTAGTAATCCAAAAACTTAAACGGGGTGAGGGGGGGGGGTCACCAGAACTTATTTGCATTTATTTATTTAGGTATTTAAGCTTCGAATAAAATGCTTTACTATATAACAGAGTATTGTTTATGTAACATGAGTAGAAGTGGGCGATTGTTGAAGGCTCAAAACTGAAAAATGCAAATATCTCGGTTAATATTCAAGATAGATCATAAATGTATATAAAAATATTTATAGTACATTTTAATTTTAATTAAGATTTGTTCTATTCAGTTTTTCGATCCGACTTATAATAACGAAGATATTTCGAATTTTCGAATATCATCCCTCTAAACCCCCCTCCCACTGGTCCGATTTCAGCCGTTAATGAACTTGATCTTTCTTTTTACATAAAACGACTAAATATCGAGTTGGTAACGATTAAACAATAATTGCCCTTAAGGGAAATCTGCCAATAGCACTATTTCGTTTTCTATGGGTTTTTCGGCACATAACAAAAGTTATTTAGAGTAACATAAGTTATATATACTTTTGTCGGCGGGAGAGGGATACTACCCCTTTCCCGCCAAAAGCAAACATTAGAGAGAATGTGAAACACTATGAATATAATGTTTCTTCATCGGGCATACAATAGAATATTTTAAATAATGGTTATTCTTTTGGGAATAGAAATTGTGAAAATTATTTATTTTATAATAAACCAATGTTTTCCACTAATAGGATATTTGTGACCAATAATGTTTTGAAAACCAATTGGGAATGGATAGCAAAAACTTCACGTTTTTTTTTCTTTCTTTTTTTTTTCTGAAAACCTCAATAATAGTTCACCGATTATTCAGAAAGCTGTCAAATTTAATAAAAGTAAAAACTCATACAACCTTGCATTGAATAACATTCTCACTCTTTATTCTGCCTAAATATTTCCCTAGCAAAGCTACCTCAGTAATGGTTCTTAATAACTATGAATGAATTCAATCCATGATTACAATTAATATTGCCCGATATATTTTTGAACAGTGCAGACGAAAATATGTTTTATTATTTTTAATATTTAGGTCTAAACATTTAAAATTTCGCTTGGTTGCCAAATATTCAGATATATAACTAAACATGGAGACGGGGAAATGTAAAAATATTGTGCCTTGAAAAAAAAAAAAAAATACCGTCATCTCACTGGTTCTATTGATTTCCCGAGCGAAGCTTACCTAGCTCCCGAGGAAGTGGTACCTATATATATATATATATATATATATATATATATATATATATATATATATATATATATATATATATATATATATATATACTAGCTCAGATACCCGGCTTCGCTCGGGAAGTCATTTGAGGCTGAATGGTGATGGTATATTTTTGGCAAGGCTTTACTTTGCACAATATTTTGACATTTACCCGTCCCAGTGTTTAGGGTTAATACCCGCTGTTGGCATTTGTTAATAATAAAATTAGTTTTATGTAAGACTTCACTGTCCTGCATATTGTCATATTTCCCGTCTCCTGTGCATTATGCATAGATCTGAATTATTAAGGAGAAAATATTGACATACATTTGAATTAATTTTTTCAGGTGAGGTACCTGGTAGTTCATATTGAAAAGAAGTGTTGAGCAAATTTCTCTAAATAACAAAATAAACAACTTTTGTTATGTGCATATATGCCGAAACCCCCATAGGAAATCATTATTATTAATTTCAGGCCTCCCTTATAACCCTCACTCCTGCCCGTCCCTAGAAATGTTAGTATGGCTTATTATAAGGAAGGCGTTAGTGCTAATACACATAGAGTGTTTTATTTAGTTCGGTTGAGTCTTTTGTGCCAAATAAAATTGTTGTCTCCCGCTATAAATTTTAGCGTATAACGCCTTTATACTTCGGTATACGGCAAAAGTGCATATAAAAAAAAGTTTCTCTAAATAACAAAATAAACAACTTTTGTTATGTGCATATTGGCCGAAAATGCAATAGCAAACGAAATATCACTATTATTAATTTCAGGCCTTCCTTATAACCCCCACTCCTGCCCGTCCCTAGAAATGTTAGTATAGCTTATTATAATGAAGGCGTTAGTAGTAATTCACATGCCAAGTTTTGTTTGATTCGGTTGAGTCTTTTGTGCCAAATAAAATTGTTGACTGAAAAAGCAATATATATATATATATATATATAATATATCTACCTATATACTTGACTGAATACCTATATACTTGACTGAATATATCTATATATATATAAAATTGTAACCTCTGTCTGAACATTGATTTTTTTCGCGAAATTTCACAATAACTTTTCGTTTCACATGTCATAGACACCATATCTGCATTTTTTTTCTTTCGTGTATGTTTGTTTGTTTGTTTGTTTGTTACCTTTTCACGCCTAAACGGATGAACCGAATTTTATGAAACTTGGTATGTATATTACTACTAACCCATCTTAGACTTTAGGCTATACTAATATCATCTGAGACGAACAGGAGTGGGGGTTATAAGGGAAGCCCGAAATTAAAAATTACGATATTTCGTTTCCTATTGGTTTTTCGGCAAATATGAACATAACAAAAGTTGTTTATTTTGTTATTTAGAGTAACCTTTGTTATATACACTTTTGTCGTATACCGAAGTTTAAATGCGTTATACGCTAAAAATTATAGCGGGAGTCAACAATATTATTTGCAAAATAAGACTCAACCGAACTAAATAAAACTCGGTATGTGTATTAGCAGTGAGGCTTTCATTATAATAAGCTATACCAACATTTCTAAGGACGGGCAGGAGTGGGGGTTATAAGGGAAGCCTGAAATTAAAAATAGCGATATTTCGTTTCCTATTGGTTTTTCCGCAAATATAAACATAACAAAAGTTGTTTTATTATCTTATTTGGAGTAACTTTTCTTATATACACTTTTGTCGTATACCTAAGTATAAATGTGTTATACGTTAAAACTTTAGCGGGCACTAACGGATGAACCGAACTTAACAAAACTCGGTATGTCAATTAGCATTAATTCTTCCATGATTATAAGTTATATTAAAATGTTTAGGTTCGAACGGGAGGGGAGTTATAAGGGAGGCCTGAAATAAAAATTCACCATATTTACATGTATAAGAAACGGAAAATATAAAAATATCAAAGACTGTGAAGTATTATCGAACAAATAATTCTATTATTAGCAAATCACCGGCAACGACAGGTATTAACCCTAAACACTGGGACGGGTAAATGTCAAAATATTGTGCAAAGTAAAGCCTGCTAAAAAATACCATCACCATTCAGCCTCAAATGAATTCCCGGGCGAAGCCGGGTATCTGAGCTAGTAGATATATATATATATATATATATATATATATATATATATATATATATATATATATATATATAATATATCTATATATATATATAAAATTGTAACCTCTGTCTGTACATTGATTTTTTTCGCGAAATTTCACAATAACTTTTCGTTTCACATGTCATAGACACCATATCTGCATTTTGTTTCTTTCGTGTATGTTTGTTTGTTACCTTTTCACGCCTAAACGGATGAACCGAATTTTATGAAACTTGGTATGTATATTACTACTAACCCATCTTAGACTTTAGGCTATACTAATATCATCTGAGACGAACAGGAGTGGGAGTTATAAGGGAAGCCTGAAATTAAAAATAGCGATATTTCGTTTTCTATTGGTTTTTCGGCAAATATGCACATAACAAAAGTTGTTTATTTTGTTATTTAGAGTAACTTTTATTATATACACTTTTGTCGTATACCGAAGTTTAAATGCGTTATACGCTAAAAATTATAGCGGGAGTCAACAATATTATTTGCCAAAAAAGACTCAACCGAACTAAATAAAACTCGGTATGTGTATTAGCAGTGAGGCCTTCATTATAATAAGCCACCCAACATTTCTATGGACGGGCAGGAGTGGGGGTTATAAGGGAAGCCTGAAATTAAAAATAGCGATATTTCGTTTCCTATTGGTTTTTCCGCAAATATAAACATAACAAAAGTTGTTTATTTTGTTATTTGGAGTAACTTTTGTTATGTACACTTTTGTCGTATACCTAAGTATAAATGAGTTATACGTTAAAACTTTAGCAGGTACTAACGGCTGAACCGAACTTAACAAAATTCGGTAGGTAAATTAGCATTAATTCTTCCATGATTATAAGTTATATTAAAATTTTTAGGTTCGAACGGGAGGGGGGTTAAAAGGGAGGCCTGAAATAAAAATTCACCATATTTACATGTATAAGAGACGGGAAATATAAAAATATTGAAGACAGTGAAGCCTTATCGAACAAATAATTCTATTATTAGCAAATCCACGGCAAAGATGGATATCAATCCTAAACACTGGGACGGGTAAATGTCAAAATATTGTGCAATGTAAAGCCTGCTAAAAAATACCATCACCATTCAGCCTCAAATGGATTCCCGGGCGAAGCCGGGTATCTGAGCTAGTATATATATATAACATTTTGAAAGGACCTCAATTTCATCATCCCTAGGAAGGATTGATGCTCATTTGAGGACATTTTCTAAAATCGCCTCCTGAGTACAACCTCAATAGATGATTTCCCCTTGAGGGAAATTTTCTAATAGATAAGGCTATGGAGACAGTAACCTACCAAGGAAAATGGAAAGACTATGGAGAAAAATAACTGGTTTGTCATATTGTGGAGATCATTACATAACTTGATTGTTCTAGTTGATTCCTCTGCAAACATGTTAATAACATCTCTAAGTGTATATGCGTGACAGCAAATCATTGCGGCTACCTGCAAAGAACAAATTTTCGAATATCAATAATGTATTTTAGTTTTCATTTAAAATTGTAAACATGAATATTATATTTTCTTACC
Source organism: Riptortus pedestris (assembly GCA_019009955.1). Lineage (NCBI taxonomy): Eukaryota > Metazoa > Arthropoda > Insecta > Hemiptera > Alydidae > Riptortus > Riptortus pedestris. Next base: position 10,502,473 of record CM032231.1, read on the forward strand.
CAAACCCATACACTCAGGAAATAAGGAATATAAGCCATACCGTGCTTAATTAATTCACTTCCATGAACATTATCACAAGAAAAGTATAATACTAGAGTCTTGTATGACACAATATTGTACAGGACTGAGACAGAACAGTGTATGATTACTCTTAGAAACGCCATTCTTCGTGATTTATTGTCTGAATCTGAAAAATATAACAGCTGAAATTCAGTTACATAAATCATTTAAACAAATATGGTCAATATTATTTGGCTTTTCAGATTTTTAGCAGATTTCTCTAAGGAGAAATCCGCTATTGAGGTTATACTCATGATTGGATTTTAAAAACATTCTCATTTTCTTCAAATGTCCATCAATCCTAGCCAGGAGATGACGAAAACGGTCTTCGTTCAAAATAATACATACATTTTTTGTTAACGCTCTAGAGGTAGCAATATTTGTCTGATCGTTACCAATCTCGATATTTACACTTTTTATGTAAGAACAAAAATCATGGTCGTTAACGGCTAACATCTGGCAACTAGGAGGGGGGAGGGTTAGATTGGGCAATTTTCAAATATTCAACATGTCTACTTTACTATAAGTCGGATCGAAATATTGCATAGAGTCAGTCTTATTGCTAATTAAATTAACTATTAATAATGCTATATACATTTAGACTCTATCTTTAATATTAACCGAGATATTTGCATTTTACGGTTTTCGGCTTTCTGCAAACCCCCACTTCTACTCATGTTACATAAACAATACTCCGTTATTTAATAAACCAAATTATTCTTAGCTTAATTACCGAATATTGTTTTCAAGAGACCTTTATTATACAAGATACATTCAAATATGTTCTGGTACCCCCCCGTCATAAGTTTTTGGAGTAATACAATTTTAGTGATTGAGATACAAATTATTCTGATTCATTATAATTTACAGCACTGGTTGTAGTAAATAATTTTCAATTAAATTAATATGTTATATTCAGAAATATTTCAGTAATGTTTTTTTTTCGGTGAAGGATATTTCTATCTATTGAACCGATAACGCTAGTTGGTAGACCTCTTTCATTAAAGACACTTTCAGTTGGGAGTTTACTAAAATTTACAGAAAGATTTCGCCAGGTTTTAAATGTTACCAGTAGGTATGCAGATTTATCTTTTGTAAATCTTCAAAAAGAAAATCTGCTTAGTTTACGCCGCACCTGCGTGAAGGACTTCTAATAATGAGAATTTATTTAGTGACTAACTCATTAAATAAAATCCTTATCCCAGCACTTGCTTGAAAAGGGTGGCAACCTGTAGATATCCCTTCCCATTTCACCATATTAGCAAAATGTGGTCGTTAATAAATAGTAGTAATAATATATTGAAAAAAATACAGAAACTTACTTACATTCAGTTAGTCTATCCATTGTAAAAATATGTTAAATAATTGTCTTCGCAGCAAAGGAAGTCTCCATATAGAGTTTTCTAGATGTTACTATTATTTTTTCACTTTAGAAATCACAATTGCATTGTATATTCAACAACTGAATATATTCCTTCTTTGTCGAAATACTAAAATAAGATTTACAGATCAATCGAAAAGTTTATTTATGGTTCATACAATAAATGACGTAAAAATTATGTACTAAAACTAATTAATGAATGATAAAGCATTCATTAATACATTAACCTTCAAGAATATTTATAACAAACATTTATTTATATTCATAGACATAATGGGTAATTAGTTTAACTAGATAATTATTATTACTTTATTTTATCAAAGATCTTTACTTCCTTGTACGATGTAAATGAAGTATTGTAAACGCGAATATTAGCAGATTTTCCTTAAAGGAAATCAGATATTGAGGTCGTACTCATGAAGCGATTTACGAAGAATTTCCTCAAATGTCCATCAATATTACCCAGGAGATGATGAATGAAGATGATGGGGTCCGTTAAAAAACTGTGTGTGTGTATATGTTTATATATATATATATAATAGCTCAGATACCCGGCTTTGCCCGGGAATTGATTTGAGACTGAATGGTGATGGTATTTTTTTGGCAAGGCTTTACTTTGCACAATATTTTGACATTTGCCCGTCCCAGTGTTTAGGGTTAATACCCGTTGTTGGCATTTGTTAATAATAAAATTAATTTTTTATGTAAGTCTTCACTGTCCTCCAAATTGTCATATTTCCCGTCTCCTGTGCATTGTGCATAGATTTCAGCTATTAAGGACAAAATAATAACATTGATTTGAATTAATTATTCTGATAGTTCAAATTGGAATGAATTGTTGAGCATATCAATATTTCTACGCAAATTACTTGCTCCACACATTGTTCCTGGAGAAATGTATAAAAAAAAAAAGTTAATCTAAATAACAAAGTAAACAACTTTTGTTATGTGCATGTTTGTCGAAAAACAAATAGACAATGACATATCGCGAATTTTTATTTCAGGCCTCCCTTATAACCCCCACTCCCGTTCTAAGCTAAACATTTTAATATAGCTTATAATCATGGAAGAATTAATGCTATTTGACATACCGAGTTTTGTTAAATTCGGTTCAATCGTTTTCGCCCAATAAAATAATTGACTCCCGCATTAGTTTATAGTGTATATCTCGTTTATACATTGTTAAAAGACAAAATACTCTAAATAACAAAATAAACAACTTTTTTTATGTTCATATTTGGCGAAAAACGAATAGAAAACGAATTACCGCTATTTTAAATTCAGGCCTCCCTTACAATCCCCACTTCTGCCCCTCCCTAGAAATGTTGGTATGTCTTATTATAATGAAAGCGTTAGTGCTAATACACATACCGAGTTTTATTTATTTCGGGTGGGTCTTTTGTCCCAAATAAAATTGTTCACTTCCGCTATAGGTGTTAGCGTATATCTCGTTTATAATAACAACAGTTACTCTAAATAACAAAATAAACAACTTTTGTTATGTTCATATTTGCCGAAAAACCAATAGGAAACGCTATTTTTAATTTCAGGCTTCCCTTATAACCCCCACTCCTGTTCGTCTCAGATGATATTAGTATAGCCTAAAGTCTAAGATGGGTTAGTAGTAAAATACATACCAAGTTTCATAAAATTCGGTTCAGCCATTTATGCGTGAAAAGGTAACAAACAAACAAACAAATAAACTAACAAACAAACAAACACACACGAAAGAAACAAAATGCAGTTATGGTGTCTACGACATGTGAAACGAAAAGTTATCGTGAAATTTCGTGAAAAAAATCAATGTACAGACAGAGGTTACAATTTTATATATATACTAGCCATGGTACCCGGCTTCGCTCGGGAAATCATTTGAGGCGGAAAGATTCTAGTCTGTTTTTGGCAATGCTTCTACATGTACAACTGCTCTTCCCGTCTTGGCCATTTTTTTCCCGTAAGGGTCAGTTGGGTGTCATATAGAAAAAAAAATTTACATTTGAAGAATAAATGAAAATAAGTCTCTAATCATTCCCTCTCCACTGTTTGACACACCGTGAATAATTCAAATCATAATCATGGATAGCATTTATTATAATGAAATATCATCTATAATGTATGTATTTTCTATATACTCGTACAATCTAGCTAATGTACCCGGCGATGCCCGGGAAATCAACGTTCACTGACTAATGATGGTGTATTTATATTTTTTAAAGAAAATCGTTGAAAACCCAATGGGAACGGAATACCGCATTTTTTCATTTCTGGCCTACCTTATATCCCCCACTCCCGTTTGGACCTAAAAATTTTAATATATCTTATAATAGTTGAAGAATTAATGCTAATTAACATTCCGAGTTTTGTTAAGTTCTGTTCAATCGTTAGTGCCCAACAAAATTGTTGGCTCCCGCTCTAGTATTTAGTGTATATCTCCTTTATACTTTGTTATACGACGATAGTGTTTATAACAAAAGTTACTTTAAATAACAAAATAAACAACTTGTGTTATGTGCATATTTGCAGAAAAACCAATAGAAAACGAAATACTGCTAATTTAAATTTCAGGCTTCCCTTACAACCCCCACTCCTGCCCGTCCCTAGATATGTTGGTATGGCTTATTATATGAAGGCAATAGTGATAATGCATGTACCGAGTGTGCCAAATAAAATTGTTGACTCCCGCTATAACTTTTATCGTATAACGCCTTTATACTTCAGTATACGACGATAGTATATATAACAAAAGTTTCTTTAAATAACAAAATAAACAACTTTTGTTATGTGCATATTTGCCGAAACCCCAATAGGGAACGAAATATCTCTATTTTTAATTTCAGGCCTCCCCTATAACCCCCACTCCTGCCCGTCCCCTGCTATGGCTTAATATCATGAAGGCGTTAGTGCTAATACACATACCGAGTTTTATTTAGTTCGGTTGAGTCCCTTGTGCCAAATAAAATTATTGACTTCCGCTATAGTTTTTAGCGTATAACTCATTTATACTTAGGTATAAAACAAAAGAGTATATAACAAAAGTTACTCTAAATAACAAAATAAACAACTTTTGTTATGTACATATTTGCCAAAAAAAGCGATAGGAAACGAAATATCGATATTTTTAATTTCAGGTCTCCCTTATAACCCCCACTCCTGTTCGTCTCAGAGAATATTAACATAGCCTAAAGTCTAAGTTGGGTTAGTAGTAATATACATAGCAAGTTTCATAAAATTCGGTTCAGCTGTTTATGCGTGAAAAGGTAACAAACAAATAAACAGACATGAAAGAAACAAAATGCAGTTATGGTGTCTATGACATGTGAAACGAAAAGTTATCGTGAAAATTCGTGAAAAAAATCAATGTACAGACAGAGGTTACAATTTTATATATATATATATATATATATATATATATATATATATATATATAGCCGTAAAAACGGCTGAACCGAATTTTATGAAACTTGGTATGTGTATTACTACTAACCCAACTTAGACTTTAGGCTATATTTATATTCTCTGTGACGAACAGGAGTGGGGGTTATAAGGGAGGCCTGAAATTAAAAATAGCGATATTTCGTTTCTTATTGCTTTTTCAGCAAATATGCACATAACAAAAGTTGTTTATTTTGTTATTTAAAGTAACTTTTGTTATATATACTTTTGCCGTATACGGAAGTATAAATGCGTTATACGCTAAAAACTATAGCGGGAGTCCAAAATTTTATTTGGCACAAAAGACTCAACCGAACTAAACCAAACTCGGTATGTGAATTAGTACTAACGCCTTCATTATAATAAGCCATACTAACATTTCTAGGGACGGGCAGGAGTGGGGGCTATAAGGGAGGCCTGAAATTAATAATAGTGATTTCCTATTGGGGGTTTCGGCAAATATGCACATAACAAAAGTTGTTTATTTTGTTATTTAGAGAAATTCGCTCAACACTTCTTTTCAATATCAACTACCAGGTACATCACCTGAAAAAAATAATTCAAATGTATGTCAATATTTTCTCCTTAATAATTCAAATCTATGCATAATGCACAGGAAACGGGAAATATGACAATATGCAGGACAGTGAAGTCTTACACAAAAATTAATTTGATTATTAACAATTCCCCAGAAACGACGGGTGTTACCCCTAAACAATGGGAAGGGTAAATGTCAAAATATTGTGCAAAATAAAGCCTTGCCAAAAATTTACCATCACCATTCAGCCTCAAATGAATTCCCGAGCGAAGCCGGGTATTTTAGCTAGTATATATATATATATATATATATATATATATATATATATATAGATTGTTCATTGTGTTATTTAAAGTAACTTTTGTGAGGTTATAAGTCCCCTACAGTTACCAGGCCCTTACGGAAGAATAATAGGCCCAGACGGGAAGTATAATTGTACACATTGAAGCCTTGCTATAAAAATACCCTCAGCATTCAGCCACTAATGGTTTCTCTAGAGAAGCAGGGTACCTTAGCTAGTATATATATATATATATATATATATATATATATATATATATATATATATATATTTGTCTGGTCACGCTCTAAGGATCGCTATTTTTGTTCACTCATTACCAAACTCGAAATTTAAACGTTTTATGTAAAACTTAACATAAAGTTCGATTATGGTTGCAACCCGACCTGTTCGCGGAAGGGGTTCTAAAACTTCTAATATTCATAATATCTCCGTTATTTTGAGTCGTCTCAGGACCCCTCTCCCCTGTCTTCTACTCGTCGTTTTTTTTTTTTACATTGAAATACGGAATATGTGGTAAGATAAGATCACAAGTGTATTATACAAACAGACGGGAAATTTGCTTTGTTTACGAAAGCCCTGGGTTAAGTACTTTTTTTTGTTTTCCGATTTCAATAGAAATATTCGTATTGACCCCCCCCCCCTTTGAACCAATTAGCAGATTTCCCTTAAGGGAAATCAGCTATTGACGTCGTACTCATCACGCGAATTTCGAAAAATTTCTTCTAATGTCCATCGATCCTACCCAGGAGATGACGACAATGAGGTCCGTTCAAAATTATATATATATATTTGTCTGTTAACGCTCTAGCGGTCGCAATTTTCGTTTGATCGTTACCAAACTCGACATTTAGTCGTTTTATGTAAAAAGAAAAATTAAGTTCGTTAACGGCTGAAATCGGTACAGGGGGAGGGGGGGTTTAGAGGGAGGGATTTTCGAAAATTCGAAATATCTCCGTTACCATAGGTCGGATCGAAAAATTGTATAGAATCAATCTTATTGCAAATAAAATCTACTATAAATATTGTTATAAACGTTTATTCAATAACGTGAATATTAACCGAGATATTTGCATTTTTTAGTTTTCAGCCATCAGCAAACCGGCTCTTCTACTCGCGTCACGTAAACAATACTCTGCTACATAATAAATTACATTATTCGAAGTTTAAATACCAAAAATTGTATTGATGAGACCTTTATTATACGAGATACATGCAAAAATGTTCTGGTGACCCCCCCCCCGTCTTAAGGTTTTGGACTACTAAAATTTGATTGATTGAGATAACAATTATTCTGACTCATTATTAAGGTCTCTAGTACAGTACTAGATATAGTAAATAGTTCTCAATAAAATTAATATGTTATATTCTGATATATTTCAGTAATTGTTTTTCTTTCCGGCGTGAGGCAGGCAGACCCGTTTGTTTACTTTTCTAACCTAACGCTCCCTGTCGGCAGTTTATTGAAATTGGATGAAACATTTGTTATTTCCGTTTGTATTTATTCATGGTGGTGTTGTGTTACCAGTACGTATATTTATCTATTACTAAACTTCACGTGGGAAATCTGCTTAGTTTACGCAGCCCCTGCGTGACGGACTTTTTTCTTTATGTTAAATATCAACCGAGATTTTTCCCTATTTCAATGGTTTTTGCTATCAATAATCCCCAATCCTACTCATATTCTGTTATATTATGAATCACTTCATTGTAAAGATAACACCAAATGTAGTTTTCATTGAACTTTTACATTGTGGGATACATGCAAATAATTTATGTGATGATGACGTCATAAATTGAGAATTTTTGCTCATTCGGACATGGAATAGCGGGGGCTTAGACGGTCGGGGGATTTGAAAATTCTTAATATCTCCGTTATTTGGAGTCGGATCGTAAAATGTTATAGAACCAATCTTGTTAAACGATTGATGTTCTATGAATTTTTTCCTTAACCAAATATCTGTTTTTACATATTAGTAGAGAACATCTGGTGAGATTAGATGACAAATGTGTTATACCAGCACGTGGGAAATCCCTGAATGACGTTCTATAACTGTGCTAAGTTCTTTAACATACCTAACTTCAAGTAAATTAGAATTAGTGTTTCTCAAATAATGTTATTGTGGTTCATTCTTCAGTCAATTTCAAGAAAGCAATATAATATAAAATAGAGATATAAAGTATTTATGTTAAGTAATAAAAATGTGTGTACTTGGTAATGAGCGAAATTCCTTGTGTGTTTCCTCCAGTGCACTTCACTCTATAATGTTTGATTAACTGATAACTGCATTTTATATAGTTTTCAAATACGAACAATGTACAACTACTACCAATTAACCTTCTCCCGTATTTCATTGGTAAACAATCATATCGGTGGAAATAATTGCATATTTCATTGTTAGTACCATTGTACGTGACCAAATGAAATTCGAATTATAAACTAAACTTGGTCATGTTAAATGTTATAATGCATTGTAGTGTAACTATATTTTCCCACTTAATCTTTTAATTGGAGGCCAGCTCAATTACCCTCATTTTCCTATAACCTTGTTTCACACTATCTTTCGATAGATTTTCCTCTCGGAAAGTGGATTGTTGTGCTCGTGCTCATTACGTAATAGATGCAGTTTACGACTGACGAATACATACACACACGGACACGCGCGCACACACATACACACACACATACACGAGCGCACACACACACGCGCAAACACACACACACACACACGCACACGCGCACGCGCACATGTAAACGCACACTCACACACACACGCGCGCACGCACTTGCACACGCACACACACACATATGTATACATACATATACATACACGCGGATACACACACACGCACAAGCAAACGCTAACGCACACACGCGCACTCACACATATGTATACACACACACACACACACACACACACACACACGCACGCACGCATGCTCATGCACATTCACACGCACACACGCGCACACACACGTATGTATACACTAGCCGAGGTAAATCATTTCGCTCGGGAAATCATTTAAGAAGGAAAGATTTTATTTTGTTTTTGGCAATGCTTCTATGTGTACAACTGCTCTTTCCGTCTAGGCGCACTTTTCCCCGTAAGGGTCTATTGGGCGACTTATGGAAAATAATTTTAGATTTGAAGAATAAATGAAAATAAGTCTCCAATCATTCCCTCTCTATTGTTTGACACACCGTGAATAATTCAAATCATAATCATGGATAGCATTTATTATAATTAAATATCATCTTTAATGTGCGTATTTTGTATATGTTACTGTAAACCCCCGAAGCGTGGTAAATGTCAGGACTTACATACATACACACACACGCACACACATATGCATACAAACATACACACACAAACACACGCAGACGCGCACACACATACACATATGTATACATACATACACACACACATATATATGTTATTTGTGAGTAATTTTTGATGAAAAATTAAAATGGAGTACACATATTGACCAACTACAAAACAAACTGCTTAGACTTAAACATAACCTCTCCTTAGTTTCAAAATTGAAATGGGGACTCCCATCTCAAGCATTGCATATAATGTATAAAGGAGCTGTTTTACCCGCTTTGACATACGGACTAAACATCTGGCATCATGGACTAAACAGACAATACAATTTGAAAAAACTACAGAGAGTACAAAGATTGATGGCCCTAAAAATTATTAAAGGTTTTAAAACAGTATCTTATGACGCAGCATGTGTATTAGGTAAATTAATACCAATAGATCTCATTGCAAAGCAGTACGTAACTCAATTCTCTCTTTTGAGAAGCTCAACAGCCAACTCGAACTATCTGCCTGAAGAAATAGAAAGAGATATCCATTATAAGGACTGGCTCCATCCGTCGTTATATCCAAGTATTTGTTTAAATCCATACAACAATGCCGAAATAAGCATTTATGCTGATGTCAGTAAGGATGAAACCCGAGTCGGTTGTACTTTTGTAGTTTTTAAAAGAGATGAACTAATAGAAATACAAAAATTCAGACTCGGCAAACTTTGTATCAACAATCAGACAGAAAAAACTGTAAATTTAAATATTTTACTGTACATAGACAATCAACACACATCAACATTTACACTGATAGCCACTCTTTACAATAACTTATTGAATTATGTAATTCATGAACTTTTGAAAGAAAATATCAGAGAGTTGTTTATAAGACTTAAATAGAATAATGTTCACAAACATTTTTGCTGTATCAAATGGCATTCTGGAATTTAGGGAAATGATCTCGCTGATTTATCAGCAAAAGATACCACAATTCCAGTAAGGTATAGCAAAATTACACTTAAATACTTACACAATTATTACTTAATGACATAAATGGCAACAGAAAAGGTATATGACTACTAAAGGAGAATATGTGAAATTATTTATTCCAGATATTAAAGGGTATTTAACCCTCCGTCGGGCGCGTGATCTCTCAGATACACAGTTTCTAGAAAAATATTTGCCACTCCTCCTAGCATAGAGTGGTGGTGTAGTGCTTCGAGTTATGTGTTTTAGAGAACTCCCCCTCAAGGTATGTTGAGTCACTGTGTTTAATGGAGTCGTCAGTTTCACCTGTCATTAAATTGTATCACCTAGATACCACGCGCCCGATCTCGTAAGGTTTTTTGAAATCTGTATTTCATAAATATGTACATCAATTAAGTTTCTCTTTATTAAATGGAATCATATAAACCTATTATTCTATTATTTTGCTCAAACATGAGCTTTCAAAAGAACATGTACAAGGATATATTACACGACGCAGTGACAATAGTAGACGTTTACCAACCGAACTAAGGACGAAACTTTAAGACTACAGAGACTCATAAGAGTACACTAGCTCATTGGACCATACATTGAACTCAAGTACAGAACAGCATAAAAAAAGGCCCTCCGCTACAACGAACAAAAGAAAATGATGTGAACCAAGCAAAACTGAAAATAAATGTAGATGTACTAATTACTGTTGTGAGATTTGCAAAACAAAATTTGTTAACAACATAGTTCCATGCTTTGTCCTAATTGTAATGCAGCTCTGCAAAAGAAATAACAATTAAACTGGTATTTTTAAAATTTGTTGATGATTTTCAATAAGTCTTATCTAAAAGTGATTTCGTGCTACTTATTTTTGATTGAAGTTATATTTAGATAATTTTTTTATATTGTTCACAAATTGAAATGAAATATTTATAATTAAGGCATGTGCGTTTAAACAATTCCTTTTGATATTTGTGTTTTTTAATAATATTTTAAAAATAATCGTCCACCGTTTCTTTATATTATAATACTTGTCAATTTTAAAAATTATTTACTTCTTTCAAACAAATACTTCCTCTTTTATGGTTTCTAATCACACGCTGAACATTTCAGTGCAAAATATATATTAAAAAACTGTATTTCCGTAAAAACGGTTGAGGATGATCTGTGAGATACACGCGCCCGATGGCGGAATATTCTTGACGCGCCCGACCGAGGGTTAATACAAAAATTAACATCAACAGATAATTACTTAAAACAATTATTAACGGGACACGGAAAAATAAATTCTTTTACTTTAATCGTTTTGGCCTAACAGATGAACCAAACTGATACTGCAACTTTACTACTGAACCGACCACAGAAACACTTGCTCTATGATTGCAGACTACTAACGGGCCAATGGAAAGAAATTATGGAAAGAAATTATAATGAAAGCAGAAAAGATAAATGGCCTGTTGAGGAAAAACAACTTTATAAATACAATACTCAATTAAAAAAATATGCTAGAGAAATGTATAACTCCATGATTTATTTTAAATTCCACTACTCCAAATTGTATTCATCATTGAAACCTACATTTCTTTTGCTTTCTTTTATTCTGTTTATTTTAAAAATTGTATAAAAACCGTTGACATAAGTGAATAAAAATCGAGTATGGTATAGATCAAATAAACATTTTCGAGCAAAGAACGAAAGATCTTAATTGGTGACGTCATAAAAGTTAACATATTTGGATGAATCTCTCAAAGCAAAAGTCCGATGAAATCCATATTTGGTAATTAACCTTGGAATGATATAACAGCTTATAGTTATAGTGAGATGAGTAAGAGTGGGGGTTTGGTTCATGGCCGTATACTAATATTCGGAAATATCTCGGCTGTTATTCAATGTACACGTGGAATGTAGAGAAAACATTTGCATAACACCATCTATAGAATAGTGTAATATGATTGATTCTACATCATTTTTTCATCCGACGCATAATAACGGAGATATTTGAAATTTATGATGTTTTAGAAACCCCATCGGATAGGTCCGATTTCAGGCATTAACAACCTTGATCTTTAGTTTTACATAGTTTTAATATTGACAAGAGCCGTTTTAAATTTTACAATTTTACATCGAAAATGGGTCCAAACAAAATTCTCTCTCTCTCTCTCTCTCTCCCTCTCTCTCTCTCTCTCTCTCTCTCTCTCTCTCTCTCTCTCTCTCTCTCTCTCTCTCTCTCTCTCTCAGTCTCCCTCTCCCCCTCCGTCTCCCTCCATGCCCCCCTCTCTCTCTCTCCTCTCACTTTCTCTCTCTCTCTCTCTCTCTCTCTCTCTCTCTCTCACTCTCTCTCTCTCTCGCTCTCTCTCTCTCTCTCTCTCTCTCAGTCTCCCTCTCCCCTCTCTCTCTCCTCTCTCTCCTCTCTCTCTCTCTCCTCTCTCTCCTCTCTCTCTCTCTCTCTCTCTCTCTCTCTCTCTTCTCTCCCTCCATGTCCCCCTCTCTCTCCTCTCTCTCTCCTCTCTCTCCCTCCTCTCCCCCTCTCTCTCCCTCCATGTCCCCCTCTCTATCTCTCCTCTCTCTCTCTCTCTCTCTCTCTCTCTCTCTCTCTCTCTCTCTCTCTCTCTCTCTCTCTCTCTCTCTCTCTCTCTCAGTCTCCCTCTCCCCCTCTCTCTCCCTCCATGTCCCCCTCTCTCTCTCTCTCTCTCTCTCTCTCTCTCTCTCTCTCAGTCTCCCTCTCCCCCTCTCTCTCCCTCCATGTCCCCCTCTCTCTCTCCTCTCTCTCTCTCAGTCTCCCTCTCCCCCTCTCACACCCTCCATGTCCCTCTCTCTCTCTCTCTCTTTCTCTCTCTCTCTCTCTCTCTCTCTCTCTCTCCCTCTCTCCCTCCCCTACACTCTCTCTCTCAATTCTTGTTTAATCGTAACCAGGCTCGATATTTAGTGGTCTCATGTAAAAAGAAAATTCAAGTTCGTTAACAACTAAAATCAGACCAAGAGGAGGGGGATTTAGAGAGTGAAATTACAAAATTCTAAATATCTCCGTTACTACACGTCGGATCGGAAACGTGTATAGAGCTATCTTATTAAACATACAAATTAAATCTCCTATAAATATTGTTAGAAACATTTATTCTCTTACTTAAATATTAACCGGGATATTTGCATTTTTCAGTTTTCAGCCTTCAGCAAACCACCACTTCTAGCCAGGTAACATAAACAATACTCTGCTATATAATAAACCACAATGTTGGAAGCTTAATACCTAATATTGTTTTCAGGAGACCTTTATTATTTATTTATAGGAGCATCGCAGCTTTGGCGATGTTGCTCTAAAATAAAGCGTAAAAACAAAACAATACAAAAAAAAAGTCCGTCACGCAGGTGCTGCATTAACTAAGCAGATTTCCCACGTGCACCACATATTTATATATATATATCTATATATATATAAAATTGTAACCTCTGTCTGTACATTGATTTTTTTCGCGAAATTTCACGATAACTTTTCGTTTCACATGTCATAGACACCAAAACTGCATTTTGTTTCTTTCGTGTATGTTTGTTTGTTTGTTTGTTTGTTTGTTTGTTTGTTTGTTTGTTTGTTTGTTTGTTTGTTTGTTTGTTACCTTTTCACGCATAAACGGCTGAACCGAATTTTATGAAACTTGGTATGTATATTACTACTAGCCCAACTTAGACTTTAGGCTATATTATTATTCTCTAAGACAAACAGGAGTGGGGGTTATAAGGAAGGCCTGAAATTAAAAATAGCGATATTTCGTTTCCTATTGGTTTTTCGGCAAATATGCACATAACAAAAGTTATTTATTTTGTTATTTAGAGTAACTTTTGTTATATACATTTTCGTCGTAAACCGAAGTATAAATGAGTTATACGCTAAAAATTATAGCGGGAGTCAACAATTTTATTTGGCACAAAACACTCAACCGAACTAAGTAAAACTCGGTATATCTATTAGCACTAACGGTTTCATTATAACAAGCCATACCAACATTTCTAGGGACGTGCGGGAGTGGGGGTTATAAGGGAAGCCAGAAATTAAAAATAGCGATATTTCGTTTCCTATTGGTTTTTCGGTAAATATGAACATAACAAAAGTTGTTTACTTTGTTATTTAGAGTAACATTTGTTATATACACTTTTTTCGTATACCGAATAATAAACGAGATATACGCTAAAATCTATAGCGGAAGTGAACAATTTTATTTGAGACAATAGACCCAACCGAAATAAATAAAACTCGGTATGTCGATTAGCACTAACGCTTTCATTCTAACAAACCATATCAACATTTCTAGGCACGGGCAGGAGTGGGGGTTATAAGGGAAGCCTGAAATTAAATATAGCGATATTTCGTTTCCTATTGGTTTTTCGGCAAATATGAACATGACGATTAACGAGAACATTTCAATTGTATGAAGCATTTTAAAAACAAGTAGCTGTTTCATGAGGAGCAAAGTATATTACTCCCCCCCCCCTTCCTCTGTCTTTCACTGGAACATTAATTAATCGGAAGTAAGTAATTTCATCCTTTAATGTGTTTAAAACATCAATTAATTCACAAAAAACGAAAGTATTTAAACATACACAATTAGAATTGAAAATAGAATCTGAATATAAGGTAATGTTAGCGGAATTGAGAGTTAGCCGTTAGTCATGTTCTGTTGGTTAACCTGGAGCGTCAGGGACGGGTGGGGAGACCTTCCTGTAATCTAGAACCTTTCTCACTCCCTCTTTCTTTCCTCAGTTGTTTTACACACTTTTTTCGTATACCGTATTATAAACGAGATATACGCTAAAACCTATAGCGGAAGAGTATTTTGTTATTTAGAGTAAATTTTGTTATATACACTTTTTTAGTATACCGAATTATAAACGAGATATATGCTAAAACCTATAGCGGAAGTGAACAATTTTATTTGGAACAAAAGACCCCCGCCGAAATAAATAAAACTCGGTATGTGTATTAGCACTAACACTTTCCTTATAATAAGCCATACTAACATTTCTAGGGACGGGCAGGAGTGGGGGTTATAAGGGAGGCCTGAAATTAATAATGGTGATATTTAGTTTCACCACAATATTTTGTGCTTAATAACTGAGATCTATGCATAATGCACAGGAGACGGGAAATATGACAATTTGGAGGACAGTGAAGTCTTACATAAAAAATTAATTTTATTATTAACAAATGCTAACAACGGGTGTTAATCCTAAATAGTGGGACGGGTAAAGGTGAAACTATTGTGCAAACTAAAGCCTTGCCAAAAAAATACCATCACCATTCAGCCTCAAATGAATTCCCGAGCGAAGCCGGGTATCTGAGCTAGTATATATATATATATATATATATATATATATATATATATATATATATATATCTATATATATATAAAATTGTAACCTCTGTCTGTACATTGATTTTTTTCGCGAAATTTCACGATAACTTTTCGTTTCACATGTCATAGACACCATAACTACATTTTGTTTCTTTCGTGTCTGTTTGTTTGTTTGTTTATTTGTTTGTTTGTTTGTTACCTTTTCACGCATAAACGGCTGAACCGAATTTTATGAAACTTGGTATGTATATTACTACTAGCCCAACTTAGACTTTAGGCTATATTAATATTCTCTAAGACGAACAGGAGTGGGGGTTATAAGGGAGGGCTGAAATTAAAAATAGCAATATTTCGATTTCTATTGCTTTTTCAGCAAATATGCACATAACAAAAGTTGTTTATTTTGTAATTTAAAGTAACTTTTGTTATATGCACTTTTGACGTATACGGAAGCATAAATGAGTTATACGCTATAAACTAAAGCGGGAGTCCACAATTTTATTTGGCACTAAAGACTAAACCGAATTAAACCAAACTCGGTATGTGAATTAGTACTAACGCCTTCATTATAATATGCCATACTAACATTTCTAGGGACGGGCAGAAGTGGGGGTTATAAGGGAGGCCTGAAATTAAAAATAGCGATATTTCGTTTCCTATTGCTTTTTCAGCAAATATGCACATAACAAAAGTTGTTTATTTTGTTATTTAGAGTAACTTTTGTTATATGCACTTTTGCCGTATACGGAAGCATAAATGAGTTATACGCTTTTTGTAAATTAAAGCCGGGAGTCCACAATTTTTATTTGGCACTAAAGACTAAACCGAATTAAACCAAACTCTGTATGTTAATTAGTACTAACGCTTTCATTATAATAAGCCATACTAACATTTCTAGGGACGGGCAGGAGTGGGGGTTATAAGGGAGGCCTGAATTTAAAAATAGCGATATTTCGTTTCCTATTGCTTTTTCGGCAAATATGAACATAACAAAAGTAGTTTATTTTTCTATTTAAAGTAACTTTTGTTTTTTTCACTTTTGTCGTATAGAAAAGTATAAACGAGATATACACTAAAATCTAAAGCGGGAGCCAACAATTTTGTTGGGCACTAACGATTGAACCGAACTTAGCAAAACTCGGAGTGTGAATTAGCATTAATTCTTCCATGATTATAAGCTATATTAAAAATTTTAGGTTCAAAGGGGAGTGGGGATTATAAGAGAGGCTGAAATGAAAAACTCGGTTTTTCTATTTTCTATTTGTTTTTCGGCAAACATGCACATAACAAAGTGGTTTACTTTGTTATTTAGAGTAACTTATGTGTGCATTCACTTTTGTCGTAAAATGAAGTAAACACGGGATATACGCTAAAACGGGAGTCAATAATTATATTAGTACTCATTTAAGGGGTTTTAATAAATGAATACTATGACAAGTGATGTTATGTTTTCGTCTTATATGATAGTTCAAAGTATGATTCGGATTAGGGAGGTATAAATCTTCTTCACCCCCTCCTCATTTATTTATTTTTCCTAGAAAATAGCTTTGTTATTTATTTCCAATAGAAATATAAACTATAAGAGCATTTCCATTATTTAATTTGTATAATGTACCTTGATGTTATTGAAACAAATATGTGCTATCATAATAATTAAACGTTAATGGTAATGTCATTATGACAAAAAACAATATGCGTATATGATATGATATTTTCAGGGTACCTCTAATATTTAATTCCATCCAGTAGATAAATTATTAAACTAATGTTTTGAATCAATAATTTAAGTAGAAGAATTTTGAGAAGTCTCATGCGGGAGCGGAAGATGAATGGAGCCTTACTAGATAATTGAGTTTACTAATTTCCCGTCTGGCATTACTGAAAGTAGTTTCCAGTGTGATTCACTATTACAAATATAATCTTACGTGCAAAAACTTTGCCTAATATTATATGAGCTCGGATTGGCTTTTGAAAGGAAATATGTTCATTATAGATGATATTTAATTGTAATAAATGCTACCCATGATTATGGTTTGAATTACGAGTATTGAAAAAAAGTGAGTCAAAAAGTGTAAAGGGATAGATTAGGAACATATTTTTCATTTATTCTTCAAAAACTAAAAATTTCTATTATATCAATCCCCTGGAAGTTTACCCCATTCAGGGTTGAGTATTTCGGAAAATCATTATTCGTGGAGGGAAGTGTAATTGTACACCCAACTGAGTCTTACTATCATAATACCAATCATTTAGTCCAGGTCAAGAATGTATTTTCCCGGGCATCGCCGGGTAAACCTTAGCTAGTATATTATATATATATATATGATATATAATATATATATAGATAAAATTGTAACCTCTGTCTCGTACATTGATTTTTTTTTCGCGAAATTTCAACGATAACTTTTCGTTTCACAATCGTCATAGACACCATAGTCTGCATTTTGTTTCTTTCGGTGTATGGTTTGTTTGTTTGTTTGCCTTTAGTTTGTTACCTTTTCACGCATAAACGGCTAAACCGAATTTTATGAAACTTGGTATGTGTATTACTACTAACCCAACTTAGACTTTAGGCTATATTAATTTTCTCTGAGACGAACAGGAGTGGGGGTTATAAGGGAGGCCTGAAATTAAAAATAGCGATATTTCGTTTTCTATTGGTTTTTAGGTAAATATGCACATAACAAAAGTTGTTTATTTTGTTATTTAGAGTAACTTTTGTTATATACACTTTTGTCGTATACCGAAGTTTAAATGCGTTATATGCTAAAAATTATAGCGGAAGTGACCAATTTTATTTGGGACAAAAGACTCAACCGAACTAAATAAAACTCGGTATGTGTATTAGCACTAACGCCTTTATTATAATCAGCCATACTAACATTTCTAGGGACGGGAAGGAGTGGGGGTTATAAGAGGGGCCTGAAATTAAAAATAGCGGAATTTCTTTTTCTGCAATTATACACATAACAAATCTTGTTTATTTTGCTATTTAAAGTAACTTTTGGTATATGGACTTTTTCGATATAACGAAATATAAATGAGGTATACACGAAAACTATGGAAGGGGTAAAAAAGGAGTTCATTTTTTTTATTTCAAGTAACTTTTGTGATATTCACTTTTGTCAAACAACAATGTATAAACGAGATGTACACTAAAACTTTAGGGGGATCCAACAATTTTATTTTTCATTAACCGAACTTAACAAAACTCGGTATGTCACTTAACATTCATTCTTCCATGATTATAAGCTATATTAAAATTTTTAGTTTCGAACGGGAGTGGGGGTTATTAGGGTTGCCTGGAGTAAAAATTCGTGATATTTCATTGTCTATATGTTTTTCCACAAACGTGCCGATAACAAAAGTTGTTTACTTTGTTATTTATAGTAACGTTTGTTTTATACATTTTTGTGGGAACAATGTATGAAGCAAGTAATTTGCGTTAGTAGAAGAAATAGAATAAATATTGATATGCTCAACACATTGTTTCCAAATATGAACTAACCAGGTACCTATACCTGGAAAAATTAATTCCAACATCAATGTTAATATTTTGTTCCTTAATAATTTCTAATCTATGCATAATGCCCAAGAGACAGGACAAATATGACAATATGGAGGACAGTGAAGTTCTTACATCAAAAATTAATTTCTAATATTAACAAATCGGGGACTAGTAACGAGGAGGTTTAAACCCTAAACACTGAGACGGGTACATGGCGGTACATGGTCAAAAATATTGTTGCAAAGTAAAGGCCATGCCTTAGAAAAAGAAGTAACATCACCATTTCAACCTCAAATGAATATCCGGGCGAAGCCGTCGGTTATCTGAGCTAGTATATATATGATATATATATATATATATATATATATATATATATATATAATTATAAATCTATTTGTCCCTGTTATTTACTGCTCTAGCGGTCGCAATCGGCAATTATTGGTTTTAAATCGTTTTACCGAAAACTTGATATATAGTTGTATTTTATGTAAAAAAAAAAAGACAGATCAGTTCGTTTTAAAAGGATGAAAATCCCCAAACCCAGGGGGAGGGAAGGGTGTTAGGGGGGGGGGGGGGGGGGGGGGGTTTTTTGGGTTTTTTTTTAGGGGAAGTGGTATTTTTAAAGGATTTTCGAAAATTCGCCGCGAAAAAACATCTCCGTTACTATATAGGTCGAATCGAAACATTGATTTTTTATAGTAAGAACCAATAATCTTATATTGCAAAATGGTAATGTCCTACAACTTATTGTTATATAAATTTATTCTTTATCTTGAAATATTAAACCGAGATATTTGCATTTTTTTTCAGTTTTTTTTTTTAAAAGGCGTTCAGTCAAACCCCCAGTTCTACTTATGATTACATAAAAAAATACTCTATTTATTTAATAAACCACATTATTTGAAGCTCTAAATACCAAAAATGTTATTCAAGAGACCTTTATTATACGCAGATACATGCAAATTATGTCCCTGAGTGTCGCCCCCCCCCCCCCCCCCCCACCCCCCCCCCACACCCCCCCCCCCCCCACCGCCCCCACCCCACACCCCCCCCACACCCCACCCAACCCACCCCCACCACCCCCCCCGGCCCCCGCCCCCCACTCCCTCCACCAACCCCCCTCCCCCCCCCCCCCCCCCCCCGGCCCTACCCCCACCCGCCCCCCGCCCACCCCCCCCCCGCCCCCCCCCCCCGCCACACCCCGCCCCCCCCCCCCCCCCCCTCCCCCCCCCCCCCCCGCCCCCCACCACCCCCCCCCCACCCCCCCCCCCCCCCCCACCCCCCCCCCCCCCCACCCCCCCCCCGCCCGCCCCCCCCCCCCGACACCAACCCCACCCCCCCACCCCCCCCCCCCCCCACCCCCCCCCCCCCCCCCCCCCCCCCCCCCACCCCCCCCCCCCCCCACCCCCCCCCCCCCCCACCCCCCCCCCCCCCCACCCCCCCCCCCCCCCACCCCCCCCCCCCCCCACCCCCCCCCCCCCCCACCCCCCATAGACTCCATAACTACATTTTGTTTCTTTCGTGTCTGTTTGTTTGTTACCTTTTCACGCATAAACGGCTGAACCGAATTTTATGAAACTTGGTATGTATATTACTACTAACCCAACTTTAGGCTATATTAATATTCTCTAAGACGAACTGGAGTGGGGGTTATAAAGGAGGCAAAATTAAAAATAGCGAATATTTCGTTTTCCTATTGCCTTTTTTCAGCAAATATGCCACATAAGTAAAAGTTGTTTAGTTTGTAATTTAGAAGAATTACTTGTATGAATATGGCACTTTTGCCATATTCGGAAGCATAAATAGTTATACGGCTATAGATCGGCTGGCGGATTTTCACGGTAGTCCACAATTTTATTTGGCACTAAAGACTCAACAGAATTAAACCTAACTCGGTATGTGAATTAGTACTAACGCCTTCATTAAATTAAGCTATACTAGCATTTTCTAGGGACGGGCCGGAGTGGGGGTTATTAAGGAGGCCTGAAATTAATAATAATGATTTCCTATTGGGGTTTCGGCAAATATGTACAAACAAAAGTTGTTTATTTTGTTATTTAGAGAAATTTGCTCAACACTTCAATATGAGCTACCAGGTACCTCACCTTAAAAAATTAATTCAAATGTATGTCATATATTTTCTCCTTAATAAATCAAAATCTATGCATAATGACACAGGAAACGGGAAAATATGACAATATGCAGGACAGTTAAGTCTTACATAAAAAATTAATTTTATTATTAACAAATCCACAGAAACGACGGGTTTTAAGCCTAAACCACTGGGACGGGTAAATGTCAAAATATTGTGCAAAGTAAATCCTTGCCAAAAATATACCATCATCCCTTCAGCCTCAAAGTGAATTCCCGAGCGAAGCCGGGTATCTGAGCTAGTATATATATATATATATATATAATATAATATATATATAATATATATCTAAATATAAAGATAGATAGATATATATATATTAACTAATAAAATTATACACATTTTCACTATCTTGAATATTAACCGAAATCTTAGATTTTTTAGTTTTCAGCCTACTGTAACCCCCCTTCTATGACATCTCACGTTAAGAATAAGCCAATATATCAGGAACGGTCTTATGTCAAGCCGAAATACCAAGTCTTGTGTTCAACAAATTTTTTCTATAAGACATATATTATGATGACCCGCTTCCTCCCATCTTTTGTTTTGTGGATTACTAAAATTAGAGTGATTGTGATAAAAATTATTCATTATTATGGTTCATTATAAATTGCAGTAGATTTGAATAAAATTAATATATTATATTCAGTTAATTTTATTCAAATCTACTGCAATTTATAATGAACCAGAATAATTTATAATCTATAGTCCCACCCTAGCTAGAAATGGGTTGGTTTACCTGTAGATAACCCGTCCTCAATAGCCTTAGTTGCAAAAAGTGGACGTTAATAAATAATAATATATTATATTCAGATATATTTCAGTAAATGTTTTTCTTTCCGATCAAGAATATTTCTATCTATTCAGCTCTGAGGTTGGCTGACCTGTTTGTTTACAATTCAGACGCTTTCTGTTGTGGAGGTTATTAAAATGTTAACTGGCTGAAAGATGTCTCATTATCATTTGTTCACTCTGATGGTGTTAAGTGTTACAAGTCCGTAGATTCATGCATTGTAAAACTTGGGGAATCTGTTTAATTTACGCAGCCCCTACGTGACGGACATTTTAGCAGATTTCCATTAACAGAAATCAGCTATTGAGGTTGTACTCATGACGCGATTTTCGAAATATTTCTTCAAATGTCCATCGATCCTACCTAATAGATAACGAAAATGAGCCCCGTTCAAAACTATATATATCTTTGTCTTTTACCGCTCTAGCGGTCGCAATTTTTGTCTTTTCGCTACCAAACTCGATATATAATCGTTTTACGTAAAATGAAATATGAGGTTCGTTAATGGCTGAAGTCGTACTTGCAGGCCATAATTTTGAAAACTTGAAATACTTTGTTAGTATGAATCGGATCGTAAAATATCATAGAACCAATCTTGTTAAACTATTCATGATCTACAATTGTTGTTCTAACCATTTTTTCGTATATAAAGTATTAAGCGAGTTATTCACGATTTCTTGATTTAGTAGATTTTTCTTATGGGAAATCAGCTATTGAGGTCGTACTCATGGCGCGATTTTCGAAATTTTTCTTCAAATGTCCATCTATCCTACCTAGGAGATGACGAAAATGAGGTCCATTCATATATATTTGTCTGTTGCCACTCTAGAGGTCGCTATTATTGTTTAATCGTTACCAAACACGATATTTAGCCGTTTTATGTAAAAAAGAAATAGATCAAGTTCGTTAAAGGCTGAAAGCGAACGTGGAGGGGGGGGGGGTCTTCTCCTCATGTTAAAAAAAAAAAAATACCTGGTTATGTTTAAAACCACATCATTCGGAAGCTTAAATACCAAATATTGTTTTCAAGAGACACTTATTATACGAGATACATGCACAAATATGATTTTCTGGTGCCAATGTGTTCCCTCATTTTTAAGTTTTTTGACTACTTAAATTTGATTTGAATGAGATAAAAATTATTATGATTCATTATAAATTACAGTACTAGTTATAATAAAGAATAGTTCCCATCAAATTAATACGTTATATTCAGATATGTTATAGTAATTGTTTTTCTTTCCAGTAAGAAGTTGGCAGATCTGTTTGTTTAAGTTTCAAGATGTTTTTCGTCGGGAGGTTTCTTGTTATCGTTTGTATTTTACTCTTTAATATTCACGGTGGTGTTGTTGCTACCGGTATGTTGATTTATCTATTGTTAAACTTCACGCGGGAAATCTGCGTAGTTTACGCAAGCCCCTGCGTGGACGGACTTTTGTAAATTTTTCGCGGGAGGCCGTTTTTTTTAGTCTAGAAATAGTGTACTGATGAGTCGACCAGTGTGTCATACGTTAGAAATTTGCTTAATTTGCGCAAGACCGTGCAATGAAGGACCTTTCTATTTTTTTTTCTATCCGTTCAAACGATATTCTGTAAAAATAAATAAAAAATTGTGTCAGGCCTACCTAGTTGAATAGTAGAGTGAGTAGAGACGGATCTAGCGAGGGCGGATATCGCGATGGCACGTCATTAGGATAGAGAGAGAGCGAGATATGTGAAACCGGCCGACTGCCGGCTTGGCAACTGAGCTAGCCCAAAACTACACTCATCACCTCATCCCACCCAGATTGGATGAGCAGCAACACTCATGTTCATTCTACATCATCTACTATTCACCTTATACTCATGACGACAAAATGAATCAACAAATATACTCCAATTCTACTTAGGAGATGTCCAAATGAGGTCCCACCAAACTATATATATATATATATATATATATATATATATATATATATATATATATAGAGAGAGAGAGAGAGAGAGAGAGAGAGAGAGAGCCGCACGGTTACGGAAACGGCTGAACTAGCTTTCGGAAACACACGAATAGAACGGACATCAGCCGAGACCGAGATGGTAATCCTAGAGTGGCGAGTTCGATTCCCGCCTGGGCAAGGAATTTATTTAGTGACTGAAATTCATTAAATAAAATCCTAAGTTCCACGCTGGCTAGAAAAGATCGGTAACCTGTAGATAACCCCTCCCAATTAGCCTAAGTTGCAAAAAGTGGACGTTAATAAATAATAATAATAATAACAGTCTAGCGGACGCCATTTTTATTTAATCGTTACGAAACTCCGTAATTAATCGTTTTATGTAAAAAGAAAGATCAAGTTCGTTAATGGCTGAAATCGGACCTGTGGATGGGGTGGGGGTTTAGAGGGGGGAGGTTTGAAAATTCGAAATATCACCGTTACTCTTCGTTGGATCGAAAAATTGTATAGAACCATTTTTATTGTAAATGTAATTCTCAATAACTTGTGTTATGTACTTTTTTACTCTTTCTTGATTCTTAACCGCGATTTTTTGCATTTTTTTAGTGTTGAATTAAAACGAGTTATATAAAATCGAGTATGGATGTAGATCAAATAAAATTATTTTCGTATAGACCAAGAATAAACGTAAAAACCTTAATTGAATTGACCGCCACCACACAACGAAATTTGCATGTATATCTCGGGCATTTAAAAGGTCCAATTTATCTGGAAAAGTAAAAGTTCAATGTGAAAAATATTTGTTATTAAGCTTCAAATAAAGTGCTTCATGGCATAACTACCTACTGTTAATATGACATGAGTAGGACTCGGGGTTTACTGGAGGCAGGCAACTAAAAAATACAAACATCTCTGTTAATAATCAAGATAATGAAAAAAAGCACAAGACAAAATTTATGGAACATTTAATATGCAATAAGATTTGTTCTGTAAAGTTTTTCAATCCGGCGTATAATAACGGAGATATTTCGAAATTCCCTCTCTCCCCAGTCCGATTTCAGGGAACTTAATCTTTATTTTTACATACAAACAAAGTCCGTCACGCAGGGGCTGCGTAAACTAAGCAGATTTCCCATGTGACGTTTTACAATAGAGAAATCTGCCTAATAGTAACGGCAGTAGTAGTAATGACTGCAGTAGTTACGGATATGGTGGCCCTAGCTCTCGGCGGAAAATCCCGAACATAGCCGACTCCTGCCGACCACACACACAATACAAATGCAAATTTCTCGCTTAATATTCAAGATACAGAATAAATGTATAATAGAATATTAATAGTAAATTTAATGTTGCAACAAGATTGATTCTTTACAATTTTTTCGAATTCCGACGCATAATAACGGAAGATTAGATAATTTCGAATTTTTGAAAGAATCCCCCTTATCTAAACCCCACCTCCCCCTGAGGTTCCGATTTCAGCCATTAACGAACTTGTCTTTCTTTTTGACATGAAAACGATATAAATTTCGAGTTTTTGAGGTAACGATTCAAAACAAAAAATGCGGCGACCCGCTAGAGCGTTAACAAACAAACTATATATATATTTTATATATATATATATTATTTATATATTATATATATATAATTAGATAACACGGGCAAACGTTGTTTTTGCCATATATATTATTCTATAGTTTCTAGAATAAATTCTTAGTTGTAGGACAAAAATAGTCACTTACTTATTATAAGTGCGTATGTGTGGATATGCATTTGGGGGGGGGGGAGATAGGCATGGAGCATCTATGAACGATAAGGGGAATATAAATAATAGTTATTGTTGTGTATTTATTAAAATTGCCATATCACACATTATTTACGACAGTAACTCTAACATAACAACATCATTATTTTAATGCTATAGACGTTAATTTGTTTTGTTAGCCCATCTTTAGCGAGCACAATCAAACTGGATGGTTTACCCACTCTAGAAGCATGTTACGTACAATTGCCCGTGTGAAAAAGCAT
This sequence comes from Riptortus pedestris, assembly GCA_019009955.1. Classification (NCBI taxonomy): domain Eukaryota; kingdom Metazoa; phylum Arthropoda; class Insecta; order Hemiptera; family Alydidae; genus Riptortus; species Riptortus pedestris. The sequence continues at coordinate 10,528,230 of CM032231.1, forward strand.
GGTGTACTCAAATCTAAGCCACAAATTGACCATCGTTTGTGCCTTGGGATTTGATGATTGTGCATTGCAAATTTTTGACGAAGTTAAAAAAATTTTCGGGGAACAAACCTTATCACTCAGGTGTATGAAAAATAGATAGTAGCCGATTCTCAGACCTACTGAATACGCATATAAAATTTGGTAAAAATTGGTAAAGCCGTTTCGGAGGAGTACGCTAACTAACATTGTGACATGGAAATTTCATATATTAGATATCTATATATATATATAAAATTGTAACCTCTGTCTGTACATTGATTTTTTTCGCGAAATTTCACGATAACTTTTCGTTTCACATGTCATAGACACCATAACTGCATTTTGTTTCTTTCGTGTATGTTTGTTTGTTTGTTTGTTTGTTTGTTTGTTACCTTTTCACGCAAACGGCTGAACCGAATTTTACGAAACTTGGTATGTTTATTACTACTAACCCAACTTAGACTTTAGGCTATATTAATATCCTTGGTTTTTCGGCAAATATGAACATAACAAAAGTTGTTTATTTTGTTATTTAGAGTAACTTTTGTTATATACACTTTCTTCGTATACCGAACTATAAACGAGATATACGCTAAAACCTATAGCGGAAGTGAACAATTTTATTTGGGACAAAAGACCCAACCGAAATAAATAAAACTCGGTATGTGTATTAGCACTAACGCTTTCATTATAACAAGCCCTACCAACATTTCTAGGGACGGGCCGGAGTGGGGGTAGTAAAGAAGGCCTGAACTTAAAAATAGCGGGATTTCGTTTTTTATTCGTTTTTCAGCAAATATGAACATGATAAAAGTTGTTTATTTTGTTATTTAGAGTAACTTTTGTGATATTCATTTTTGTCTTGTATAAACGAGATATACACTATAAACTAAAACCTTAAGGGAAATCTGCTAAAAATTACGACAGCTAGAGCATTATGAGGCAAATATTATATGTATATATATATATATATATATATATATATAAAATTGTAACCTCTGTCTGTACATTGATTTTTTTCGCGAAATTTCACGATAACTTTTCGTTTCACATGTCATAGACACCATAACTGCATTTTGTTTCTTTCGTGTATGTTTGTTTGTTTGTTTGTTACCTTTTCACGCATAAACGGCTGAACCGAATTTTATGAAACTTAATATGTATATTACTACTAACCCAACTTAGACTTTAGGCTATATTAATTTTCTCTGAGACGAACAGGAGTGGGGGTTATAAGGGAAGCCTGAAATTAAAAATAGCGATATTTCGTTTCCTATTGGTTTTTCCGCAAATATAAACATAACAAAAGTTGTTTATTTCGTTATTTGGAGTAACTTTTGTTATATACACTTTTGTCGTATACCTAAGTATAAATGAGTTATAAGCTAAAAACTATAGCGGGAGTCATTAATTTTATTGGGCTCAAAAGACTCAACCGAACTAAATAAAACTCGGTATGTATATTAGTGTTGACGCCCTAATTATCATAGGCCATACCAACATTTCTAGGGACGAGCAGAAGTGGGGTTTATAAGGGAGGCCTGAAATTAACATTAGTGATATTTCGTTTCCTATTGGTTTTTCGACAAACATGCACATAGCAATAGTTGTTTACTTTGTTATTTATAGTTTCTTTTTTGAGCATTCACTTTTAAAATGAAGTTAACTCGGGATATACGCTAAACTGGACTAATTAATATTATTACTTATTTAAGTGTTTTTAATAAAGGAATATTATGACAAATGATGTTACGTTTTATATGATAGTTCAAAGTATGATTCGGATTAGTGAGGTAATAAATCTTCGTCACCCCCTACTAATAACTTTGTTATTTATTTCCAATAGAAATATAAACTATAAGAGCATTTCCATTATTTAATTTGTATAATCTACCTTTTATTGAAACAAATATTTTCAGGGTGCCACTATTATTTAATTCCATCCGGCAGATAAATTATAAAATAATGTTTTACATCAATAATTTAAGTAGAAGGATGTTGAGAAGTCTCATGCGGGAGCGGAAGATGACGGGAGCCTTACCAGTTAATTGAGTTTACTTATTTCCCGTCTGGCATTACAGGAAGCGATTTCCAGTGAGATTCACTGATACAAATATAATCTTACGTGCAAAACTTTGCTTAAACTATGTGAGCTAGGATTGGCTTTTGAAAGGAAATATGTTCATTATAGATGATATTTAATTGAAATAAATGCTACCTATGATTATGGTTTGAATTATTGAAAAACGGTGAGTCACAAAGGGTAGAGGGGTAGATTAGGAACATAATTTCATTTATCCTTCAAAAATAAAATTTCTATTCTATTAATCCCCAAAAGTTACCCTTCAGGGTTGGCTATTTCGGAAAAACATTACGTCGTGGAGGGAAGTGTAATTGTACACATTGAAGTCTAACTATCAAAATACCATCATTAGTCAGTCAAGAATGATTTCCCGGGCATCGCCGGGTCCCGGAGCTAGTATATATATATAGACTAGCTCAGATACCCGGCTTCGCCCGGGAATTGATTTGAGTCTGAATGGTGATGGTATTTTTTTGGCAAGGCTTTACTTTGCACAATATTTTGACATTTACCCGTCCCAGTGTTTAGGCGTAAATACCCTTGGTGGCATTTGTTAATAATATAATTTATTTTTTATGTAAGACTTCACTGTCCTCCATATTATCATATTTCCCGTCTCCTGTGCATAGATTTGAATTATTAAGGACAAAAACATAGATTTCAATTAATTTTTCCAGGTGAGGTACCTGGGAGTTCATGATGGAAAGAATTGTTGAGCATATCAATATTTCTACCCAAATTACTTGCTTCATAAATTGTTTCCAAAAGAATGTATAAAACAAAAGTTACTCTAAATAACAAAGTAAACAAATTTTGTTATGTGCACCTTTGTCGAAAAACAAATAGACAATGAAATATCGCGAATTTTTATTTCAGGCCTCCCTTATAACCCCCACTCCCGTTCTAATCTAAAAATTTTAAAATAGCTTATAATCATGGAAGAATTAATGCTAATTGACATAGCGAGTTTTTTTAAGTTTGGTTTAATCGTTAGCGCCCAATGAAATAGTTGACTCCCGTTTTAGTTTATAGTGTATATCTCGTTTATACTTTGTTAAAAGACAAAAATGAATATCACAAAAGTTACTCTAAATAACAAAATAAACAACTTTTATCATGTTCATATTTGCCGAAAAAAGAATAGAAAACGAAATAAAGCTATTTTTAAATTCAGGCCTCCCTTACAACCCCCACTCCTGCCCGTCCCTAAAAATGTTGGTATGGCTTGTTATAATGAGAGCGTTAGTGCTAATACATATACCGAGTTTTATTTATTTCGGTTGGGTCTTTTGTCCCAAATAAAATTGTTCACTTCCGCTATAGGTTTTAGCGTATATATCGTTTATAATTCGGTATACAAAAAAAATGTATATAACAAAAGTTACTTTAAATAACAAAATAAACAACTTTTGTTTTGTGCTTGTTTGCCGAAAAACCAATAGGAAACGAAATATCGCTATTTTTAATTTCAGCCCTCCCTCAGAGGATATTAATATAGCCTTAAGTCTAAGTTGGGTTAGTAGTAATATACATACCAAGTTTTATAAAATTCGGTTCAGCCGTTTTTGCGTGAAAAGGTAACAAACAAACAAACAAACAAACAAACATACACGAAAGAAACAAAATGCAGTTATGGTGTCTATGACATGTGAAACGAAAAGTTATCGTGAAATTTCGCGAAAAAAATCAATGTACAGACAGAGGTTACAATTTTATATATATATATATATATATATATATATATATATATATATATATATATATATATATAATTTTGAAATGACCGCATTTTAGTCATCTACTAAGTAGGATTAATGGACATTTGAAGACATTTTCCTTAAATGGCGTCATGAGTACAACCTCAATGCTTGCATCTGCTAAAAGTTTTTACATTTAATGTCGTGTTTAGAAGAATAGAACTTATGTACTCATTAAAATTTACATGATAATGAATTATACAACATTTATTATTTGCTCTCATAGTGATGTTATGTACTTCCCCAGAAATATTTCATTATATATCATAAATTATTGCAACAAAACAATAATTAATTAATAAATTTCGACGTATCCAAAATTAGGAATAGTTGTTCTCTGAATAAAAAGTCCGTCACGCAGGGGCGGCGAAAACTAAGGAGACTTCCCACGTAAAGTTTTACAATAGAGAAATCTGCCTAATGACAGCTGTAGAAGTAAGTAACCTCTAAACCTATTCACGAAGGACTAATAGTTACAGAAACGGCCGCCAGAGCTCTCGGCGGAAAGGCCGAACATAGCCGACCACACGCAGAATACAAATGCAAATATCTCGGTTAATATTCAAGATACAGAATAAATGTATAGAACAATATTTATAGTAAATTGAATTTGCAATAAGTTTTAGTCTATACAGTTTTTCGATCCGACGCATAATAACGGAGATATTTTGAATTTTCATACTTCCCACCTCGAAACCCCCCCCCCCCTCCCACCGGTCCGATTTCAGCCATTAACGAACTTGATCTTTCTTTTTACATAAAACGATTAAATTCCGAGTTTGGTAACGATCAAACAAAAATTGCGACCGCTAGAGCGTTAACAGACATATATATATATATATATATATATATATATATATATATATATATATATATATATATAATTTTGAACGGTCCTCATTTTCGTCATCTCCTGGGTAGGATCGATGGACATTTGAAGGAATTTTTCGAAACTCGCATCATGAGTACGACCTCAATAGCTGATTTCCCTTAAGGGAAATCTGCTAAAACCGAGGAGTTCTAACAGGATAAATAGAGAAAGAAGAAGCAATAGAGAGAGTAAACATGCTCCAACTGAGGTTCGGGTTTTGATAACACTTCTACTTTCACCAACCTCATTTAGAACTTTTGCCATAGATTATTTTAAATCAAATTTACTTATATATATATATCATACATATATATATATATATATATATATATATATATATATATAATCTATTTGCTGTAATGATCCTCTTTTAGCAGATTTCCTTAAGGGAAATCAGCTATTGAGGTCGGACTCATGACACGATTATCGAAAAATCTCCTACGAGATAACAAAAATTAAGTCCGTTCAAAATTGTAAATATATTTGTCTGTTAACGCTCTAGCAGTCGTAATTTTTGTTTGATAGTTACCATACTGGATATTAGACTTTTTATGTAAAAATAAAGATTAAGTTCATTAACAGCAGAAATCGGGGTTTAGAGGGGGGGGGGGATTTTAATTCAATCAAAATTCGTTATTATGAGTCGGGTCGAAAACGTGTATAGATAAGTTTCATAGTTTACGGTCTGCGGTTCATACAACCGGGATCTCGGTTCTGTCATTTATTCTGTTTTTTTTTTCTTTCTCAGTGTGCTTGTTGGCACTCTCTATGTACACGGTAGTTTTTGTTTGAGGTATCTAATCATTTTAATAGCATGCTCTCAGAGGAAGAAATTTCTCGTACCGCAAGTCTGGCAGCGGAACGTTTTAAAAAATTAGTCAGTTGCTTTGGAGATGAAGCATTTACAGGGTTTGGGGGAGATGCAGAAATGGACGTGGTTGAAGTGGTTTCCTGTCTAGGCAGGCTATACCAGCAAATACAGGAGTTGATTCAGGGTGATAGAAGGATAGCGGGCCAGACAAAGTCAGGAATACACGACCATTTAGGAGGGATTTATGACAACGTTATTAAAATGAGCCATGAATTAGTTAGAGTGAGGGCCAAAAATGACTCCCTAATGGAAAGGCTGTCTGACAGGGACGCTTTGATAGAGAGAAGGATTGGAGTGCTTGAGGCTGCGGTTGAGGCGATGTCGGGTGATCGCCCGAGAGACGTGAGTCCACTAACGGGAGACTCCCCGATGTTGGCGGCCGTGCCTCCAGTGCCCAGGCCTAGGTCCAAGGCGGAAAAGCCCTCGTACGCATCGATTTTGAGGGACAGAGTGAGCAGGGTAGTGGTGACCCCTGATAATGGCTTGAATGTGGCCTCGGCGGAGGAAATTTGTGATAAATTAAAAGAGGGAGTCAAACCTATGTCCCAAGGATGGGAGGTGATAGGCCTACGAATGAGGAAGGATAAGAAGATGGTTATTGTAACTCCCAACATCGAGGCCGCTCAAAAGATCCGGGAGGATCCGGTTTTAGGTAGCCTGGGTCTCCGAGAAGACGAGCCAATACGTAAGAAAGCGCCCCGTCTAATAATATTTGGCATCCCTAGGGCTAAATCTGGCTGACAGTGAGGTCATCCAATTTCTTGCAGAGGAGAATAAGGTATTGGACTTATCTGTGGATGATAAGAAAACATTATTTACACCTCTATATAAGGCAGGCAAGAAGGATAGTCCTAGGGTGCTCTGAGTTATTGAAGCCTCACCTGACCAGCGGAAGGCACTATTCGCCAAGGGTGGTGTTAATTTAGACTGGGAAAGATGCCGCGTGGAGGATTGTCTAGGCATCTCATGGTATTAAAAATGTCACCTGTACGGGCATGTAGGAGGCCGATGTCACCACAATGAGGTGTGTGATCACTGCGGTGAAGAAGGCCATACACGTGGTGCATATCCTTCGGAGAGCAAGCAGGGAGTGTGTCCTGCCTGTAAGCGCTTTGGAAAGACACTGCACCACGATGTTACGAGTAGAAGTCCGACGTGCCCAGCTTATCTGAGGGCCTATCAGTTGATGGTCGACCGGACAGACTATGGACAGCGATAGGCAATCATATAAGTGTGAGTACTGCGAGCAGTGGTTCACAACCAAGAGTGGAAGAGGACGTCATATGAAATGTACCCACCCCAGAGAGTTCAATGATGCTATTGTCCTTGGTAGTGTGCGGGCAAGATGGGGAACAAAACAACTCCTTGTTCTAGCATTGCATGAGCGTAGATTGAGGCAGGAAGGTTATGCAGGTACATTGAACGAACGATTAGCTGAATTAATGCCTGGTCGAACCTGCCGTGCCATAGAAAGAGCTCGAGCAAAAGTGGAGTATTTTGAAATATATTGTTACGTTTTATTACAAAACCAGTAATAAAACGTTGTTAATAAGAGTCCTTTTGGATTGCAAAATTAAACACACACAAGTTTCACAGTTTATCACTGCACAATTTATTTTACAATGCACAATTCTCTGGGTTAACTATTACTACTCACAGTATTACACTGATAGTGTCACTGTACTTCAGATTACACAATCCAATAGTTCACTCAATGTCACTGAAATTCACATAAAGACGACACTGCACTGTCCTTTACTTTGCGGCACTGCACTTTCTTAAACACGGCACTAAACTGTTACTTACAGTCACGGCACAACACTGTTCTTCACGGCATAACACTTTACCGCACTGCACTAAGTCTCACTGTAGCACCGACGTGACCACCAAGACATCTGAGCATTAACTCAAACTCGGGGTACTGGCGGGTCTCATATATATGCCTGTAGAAGGGGCTAGAGGAAGAAAGGTCCAGAAGTTCCTGAAAGTCCCTAATTAGATTCTACCGGCTCCACTAGGTTGAGCTGTACAGGCTTAAATAGAGGAGCAGGATGAGACCGAGGCTTTTCCAAGAAGGACTGGAAGGGACTAGTAGGGACGCCACCAATTAGCGGCACTTCTTTGAACTCCTCCGCACTCCCCAATCACGCGGTTCCTTCTCTGGTGTATTTAATTTTCGCAACACTATCAAAGACTTAGCCAACCTGAGGAGCTAGAGTAAGAGATTCGTGAACGGCCACCTTCGGAGGTGGGGAACCTTGACCGGGGGGCTTATATTCCTGTACTCGAGGGTATCGCAGAGCGATTGGTGGGTGTGGGACCGGTCTATGGCCCGGCTGTCCTGGCCCATGTTCTCAGGCAATGTATTGCTGGGGAAGATGCTGGATCGCTGGGGCAGTGGATTGGGCTTCACCTCGCTGGCAAAGATGAACCGCCTCGGAGAGGATTTCAGGATTCGGCGAACCCTGTGGGACGGGAGTATGGCCCCCGACGGAGAAATGTCCGGCGTGTCGACTACGCCAGGATCCAGAATCGCTGGAATAAAGATAAGAAGGCGGCGGTTGCGGAGATCCTAGGAGAAGCTAAACCCGGTGGTACTCATGGAGTAGGCGAGCTGGAGGCTTACTGGGCACCCATTATGGAGGAGAGGTCGAGTCCCTGGACGGCTCCCCGTGTTGAAGGTCCTAGGATCAATGATGCATCCAGTATCTGGACGCCTATCACGCCGGAGGAGGCCGCAAGGCATATGCCCGAAAGGGATTCCGCGACTGGACTGGATGGTGTTTCATCAGAGAAATGGTGGGCAGTTCCTGGCGTGCTGCGTGAGGCTGACCTTAACTGTATCATGGCTATTGGTAAGGTTCCGAGTGGCCAGCTTCGTGTGTGGGTCACGATGATCCCTAAATCAGACAGTCCAGTCAGCCCTGGTGACTACCGGCCGATCGCTGTGGCCTCTGTTATTGTCCTTCATTTGCACAGAATTTTGGCATTCAGGCTGGCATCAATCGTCCAGCATGTTGTAGAGATTATGTAGAGATACGTGTTAGGTTAAGGCAAAGAACTCTTTTTTTTTTGGGGTGCTAGCACCTTTTTTATAATGTCCTTTAGGGACATCCAAGGGGTTAGGGACCCCCTTATTAATTGTGTATTTTATAATGTGTTATAGGTAAGGTGAATTATGTTGTTGTTATTAGTATTTTATTATTCTATTTTGTGAAATGTATTTAAAACCCAAATAAACAAGTAAAAATATTATTATTAATTAACTAGCATATAATAGAACCTGCAATAATGAAGAAGTAATTTCCTAAAGTACATAAGTTGTTTGAGCACTAAATTTTCACGTAAAACCAAACACACACACACACACACACACAAAAACATTATTTAGGGCGTAATAACCTAGTAGTTTCTCGCCTAAAAAACAATTAATATCACCTAACTTGATTGCAGATATCATGTGTACGACATGTGAAACGAAAAAGTATCGTGAAATTTTGAGAAAAAATCAATGTACAGACAGAGGTTACAATTTTATATACATATATACTAGCTAAGATATCCGGCTTCGCTCGGGAAACCATTAGAGGCGGAATGATGATGTTATTTTTTTTTTTTTTTTTGGCAAGGCTTCAATTCTACTACACTTCCCGTCTGGGATTATTGTTTTCCCTTAAGAGTCGGATAGGAGACTTATAGAATAGAAATTTTATTTTTGAAGAATAAATGAAAATATGTCCCCAGTCAATCCCTCCCTGGTTGACACACCTCTAGCAACGTTACCCGGCTTCGCCCGGGAATTCATTTGAGGCTAATTGATGATGGTATTTTTTTAGCAAGGCTTTACTTTGCACTATATTGTGACATTTCCCCGTCACAGTGTTTAGGGTTTATACCCGTCGTTGCTGTGGATTTGTTAATAATAAAATTATTTGTTATGTAAGGCTTCACTGTCCTCAATATTTTTATATTTCCCGTCTCCTGTGCATGCAGTTTTTTTAACAACGTAATGGACCATATAATTCATAATCGTAGAAAGTATTCTGTGTTCCATACTACGTATGAATAAAAGTACTTTTCCCTTGATACGGTACAAAGCCTAATGTTGACAGCTGTTTTAGGAACGTAATAACCGCTATTAAAAATACTCTTTTGTAAGCCTCGATTGTGTTGTTGGGGGTTGTAAGGGAGGCCTGAAATAAATTTTCCGATTTTCCGATATTTCATTTTCTATTTATTATTCTGCAAATGTGCACGTAAGTTGTTTACTTTGTTATTTAGAGTTACTTTTGTTTTAGAAATATTTCGTTTAACTATGCATGAAGCAAGTAATTAGCAAGTAACTATGCATGAAGCAAGTCATTTCTGAATATGCTCAACAATTCTTTACAATATGAAATACCAAGTACCTCACCTGGATAAATTAATTCAAAACTATGTTAATATTTTATCCTTAATAATTCAAATGTATGTTATTTTTTAACGCCAGTAACAGATTGTACCAAGAAAAGTACTGCACCCCCCTCCTCCTCTTTTCTTTTCAAAAACTTTAATTCCTGAGAAACATCATCCCGTTTGTCTCAGAGAATATTTATATAATCTAAAGTCTAAATTGGGTTATTAGTAATATACATACCAAGTTTCATAAAACTCGGCTCAGCCGTTTATGCGTGAAAAGGTAACAAACAAACAGACACGAAAGAAACAAATTGCAGATATCGTGTCTATGACATGTGAAACGGAAAAGTATCATGATATTTTGAGAAAACAAAATCAATGCACAGGCAGAGGTTGCAATTTTATATATATACAGATAGATAGGGGAGGGGGGTGCGAGCGTGCGTGCGTGCGTGAGTGTTGGGAATGTCAACGGAGATAATTGCAAAATTGTTTTCGGCCTTCAGTAAAGCCCCACTCCTACTCATTTCATATTAACAATAAGCTGTTATATCTTGAACCGCTTTATTCTAAGGTATTATACCAAATATAGTTTTCAAGAGAGGTTTATTATGATAGATACATGATATTAGTTGTGTGATGAGGTCATCAATTTAAACTTTACGTTCTAACTGGAAAATGTTCATTTTATCGATACCATACTGTATATTTAACCTTTTCTGTCAACACATAAGATCATATGTATATACGTATGTTATTTGCTGAAATCGGACATGAAATAGTGGGTTTAGAGTAGGGGCGATTCTAAAATTAAAAATATCTCTGTTATTATTAGCCGAATCGTAAAATGTATAGAACCAATCTTGTTAAACTATTGATGTTCTACAATTGTTGTTTTTGCATTTTTTTAGCAGATTTCCCTATATATATAAATATATATATATATATATATATATATATATATATATATATATATATTATATATTATTATTATTATTATTTATTAACGTCCACTTTTTGCAACTTAGGCTAATCGGGACGGGTTATCTACAGGTTACCACCCTTTTCTAGCCAGGGTGGGATTTTAGGACGTTATTTAATGAATTTCGTCGCTAAATAATTTCCTTTGCCCAGGCAAGAATCGAACACGCCACTCTAGGTTTACCATGTGAGATAAAGGTCAACGCTTTAACTCGCGTGGCTAACCTGAACCCCATATACATATATATATATATATAAATATATATATATATATCTATATATATATAAATATATATATATATATATATATATATATATAGTAGAGTCAATGAATAAGGTCCCCTGGGCAAGAAGGGTGGGGAGGCCGTACTAAGGCCTCTCAGCCAATCAGAAGACTGCGACGTTGCTAGGTTATACCTGCCTTCTCTTTGTCACTCTAGCTTCCAGCGTTAAGTGGCCACTATCCAAGTGTTATTTTGTTTTCTATTGTTCATAGTTTGGTTTTGTGCATTGTTCAGATTTTGAACATAGTTAGGTTTTGTGTATTGTTTTCTACATTTGTGAAAATGCCACTAAACGAAGGCGATGGGAGTGGTATCTCTAAAAAGAAAAGAGGAGTAGTTTTTCAAGTCACAAGCTCGTGCAATGATAATTAAAGTGCATGAGTTTTTTGAAAAAGAAAAACAGAACGGTGGCCCGCTTGTTTCATTTGGACCAGGTTGTAGAGAGGACAAGCTTGCTGCTTTTGGGAATTTCCAGAAAAAAACAGTGTCTAGGATATCAATGGAGAAAAGAAAATTGGGAAATGATGAAAAAATCCTTACCCCAGGTAAAATGCGGCCCTCGCAAAAGTCTAACTTTTGATGGCCTTTGCAAAAGAAGCAATAAGGAGGCATATGTTTTTATTTTGCGAGCTCGTTCCCCCCACCCCCCCCCCCCCCCACCCCCCCCCCCCCCCACCCCCCCCCCCCCCCACCCCCCCCCCCCCCCACCCCCCCCCCCCCCCACCCCCCCCCCCCCCCACCCCCCCCCCCCCCCACCCCCCCCCCCCCCCACCCCCCCCCCCCCCCACCCCCCCCCCCCCCCACCCCCCCCCCCCCCCACCCCCCCCCCCCCCCACCCCCCCCCCCCCCCACCCCCCCCCCCCCCCACCCCCCCCCCCCCCCACCCCCCCCCCCCCCCACCCCCCCCCCCCCCCACCCCCCCCCCCCCCCACCCCCCCCCCCCCCCACCCCCCCCCCCCCCCACCCCCCCCCCCCCCCACCCCCCCCCCCCCCCACCCCCCCCCCCCCCCACCCCCCCCCCCCCCCACCCCCCCCCCCCCCCACCCCCCCCCCCCCCCACCCCCCCCCCCCCCCACCCCCCCCCCCCCCCACCCCCCCCCCCCCCCACCCCCCCCCCCCCCCACCCCCCCCCCCCACCTGGATGCTCCTTCCTTTACTCACTCATGTTGGAAGTTCTAAAGAATGGCTGTGAAAAAAAAGCAAAAACTGCTGCTGCCCATGGGGGCTCTACTCTCTCCTCTCCTGTCCTACTCACTCAACTGTCCCAGCCTGTCTTCCTTTTCTTTGCCCTTTGAACCCAAGGATGCCCTCTCAGATTGTGATTTCAAAGGTAGGCTATAGAAGTCAGCACTCTTCAGGGGACATCCTTGGATGGTCTAGTTAATAACAGAGGGGGCTGGTGTAGTTTTACTACCGCTTCAATTTTAAATTGAATTATATATATATATATATATATATATATATATATATATATATATATATTTGTCTGTTACCGCTCAAGCGGTCGTAATTTTTGTTTAATCGTCACTAAACTCAGTATTTAATCGTTTTATGTAAAAAGAAAGATCAAGTTCGTTAACAGCTGAAATCGGACAAGTGGGAGGGGGGAGTTTAGAGGGGGAATTTTGGGAATTCGAAATATCTCCGTTATTATACGTGGGATCGACAAATTATATAGAACCAATCTTATTGCAAATTAAATTTACTATAAATAGTGTTATATACATTTATTCTCTATCTTGAATTTAACCGAGGTATTTGAATTTTTATTGTGTAACGGACGAGCTATGGTCGCTTCTATTTGTTCCCGCCAAAAGCAAGTTCGGCCGTTTCAGTAACTATTCGGCACTCGTATGAAGATTTCTCTATTGTATAACTTTATGTGGGAAATCTGCTTAGTTTACACAGCCCCTGCTTGGCGGACTTTTTATAGAAGCTTCAGTGTCCTTCAAAGCCGATAGATGGCTTAGGGATTTAGTTTACTCATTCTTAGCTTCCCCTTATTGTGAAGTTGTTCAATCTCAAGTGTCATTACTCATTACCTGAAATATACCCTTGCATAATTTGTCAGGATATTTTTTGCTTTTCAAAGGAATATTTGATTGTGTCAAAATGTCAGGAAATTTTTTTTTTTTTTCTGATGAAGGAATTTTGTTTGAACTTTTTGTGTGTGAAAGTGAAGGTGATTCTTATTCTTGGCGATAAACACCTAAATGTGTCTATTGATGAAATGCTTGGAGCTAGTTACTGGAATATAATTAAAACAACTGGAAAGGGAATTATACGAGTAACGCTAAAACGTAAAATTATCCATATTATCTAAAGAAAGAAAACTGTAAGGATTGTATAAAATCATATACGAATTCTGTCTCAGATCAGTCTAAGAAAAATGGCACCAAAATTAGAAATTTCGTCTGCCTGTTCCATTATTTATCAGAGATCCAGTATCTCATAGATTAAATCATCAAAAATTTTATGTTTTATCCTATACATATTAAAAAGCCAATGTGAACGAGACTTATGAAATTTAAACTATACACGAGATCTGGGGATTTGGGCTGGCTGGTGGAGGTCCATCATCAACGGAAGGATAATAAGGTCAAAACATCTCCACTCTTAATACTTCATTTATTAAATGCAGAGTATTTTCAGGGCGAACCGTCCCATCTTCAGTGCTCTGTGACAAAACATCTACATTTTTGAAACAACATGTAACATAAATAAATATAATAGTCAATAAAAGGTAGTCAACATATTAAAAAGTTAAAAAGAAATATATTAAAAAAGTGTAAAAATACAATGTAAAACTAATAACTAAAATATTTTCTAAATAACTATTAAATGATGCACATAGTAGAAGAGAGGAAATACTTACCTATAGCTGAGCCCTATTGAGCCGACATCTCCGGCAAGACTGGGAACCTACTTGGGCAATGGAAGCTACTGCAGAGGACGTAATTTAAAATATACTATCATTCAGTGCATTTAATAAATGAAGTATTGAGAGTGGAGATGTTTTGACTTTATCATCCTTCCGTTGTTTATACACGAGATGTTTAGTGATATAATCTCACCAAAAATATTAATAAGATGAATGAATGAAGAAAATGAAAACTTCTAATAACGGGCCGCGTACGTTGAATAGATGAAACTCTTGTATCGAGTAGCTAGCTAGTTGTAAACTGTTTGAAATCTGGTTCAGACGGAAATTCACAACTGCAACTTGGGGAAACTACAGAATTTCATTTATGCATTCTCAAGTATTAATTGCCAATTGACCGAGTAATCCTACTAGGTAGCATTTGTCGTATCGTTTGTTCAGAAGTGCAATACTACAATCAAATCAGAACATTTGTCGTATCGTTTGTTCAGAAGTACAATACTACAATCAAATCAGAACATTTGTCGTATCGTTTGTTCAGAAGTACAATACTACAATCAAATCAGAACATTTGTCGTATCGTTTGTTCAGAAGTGCAATACTACAATCAAATCAGAACATTTGTCGTATCGTTTGTTCAGAAGTGCAATACTACAATCAAATCAGAACATTTGTCGTATCGTTTGTTCAGAAGTGCAATACTACAATCAAATCAGAACATTTGTCGTATCGTTTGTTCAGAAGTGCAATACTACAATCAAATCAGGACATTTGTCGTATCGTCTGATCAGAAGTGCAATACTACAATCAAATCAGAACATTTGTCGTATCGTTTGTTCAGAAGTACAATACTACAATCAAATCAGAACATTGATCCACGTTTGAGCCTAAGAATCAGCATTGCTTGTGCTTTGGACTCCGTTTTTCAAAATCCTGCCTGTGTCGCTTGGGACACATTTTAGCAGATTTCCCTGAAAATGAAACCAGCTATTGAGGTCGACGCGATTTTAGAAATTTTTCTTCAAATGTCCATCGATACTACCTAGGAGATGATGGATGGGTTTTGATTTATTTCAATTATTGGTCTACAACTATTTGTTTTGTAAAGACGTGTAGTGCACATTCTACCAGATAATCATAGAACTAAAACGTCTTCTTTTCCTTCTCTCATTTTTCCTTTTCTTTTTGCGTACCGAGTTTTCGCGATTTTTTTTTTAGTTTCTATTTGTTTTTAGGCAAACGTGCACATAACAAACGTTGTTTTTTGTGTTATTAAAATTAGCTTTTGTTTTGAACATAATATTATTAAATTTAATATCCTAATCGTTTGATATATCATTCAGGACAACTTCTGCCGGGTCCGCTTGTGTATATATATATATATATATATATATATATATATATATATATATATATATATATATAATTGTCTGCTGCCACTCTAGCAGTCGCAATTATTGTTTAATCGTAAAACAGAAAAATCAAGATCGTTAACGGCTGAAATCGGGCCAGTGGGAGGGGGGATTTAGAGGGGGAGATTTTTGAAAATTCGAAATATCTCTGTCACTATACGTCAGATCGATTATGTGTATAAAACCAATCTTATATTACATGAACTATAAATATTGTTATATACATTTATTCTCTATCTTGAATATTAACGGAGATATTTTCAGTTTTCATCCTTCAGCAAACCCCCCACTTCTACTCATGTTACATAAACAATGCTCCGTCGATCCATCATGGATCGGTGTAGACTCCAAAAAATATTGGAAAAAGACTATGTAAAGATGTATTGGGATGAACAGAATATTGTCATTACACAATATGACTGCTGATATTATTGACATTGCAGTGCCCGATTATGAGAATATTCGAAAATCTTATGCCGAAAAATTAAGAAAATATCAAGAATTAGCTGATGAGTTTAAATAAGAATACATGCTGAACTCTGCCATAATTACGGATATTATAGTAAGTACAAATTTACTCGTGCCAAAATCACATTATTAGGCAGCAAGAATTTAAATATACCTATAGAAATTATACAAGAAGCAAAGATAGCTACTTCTTCTTACTCCTAGCATTGCCCTAAAAATTCTAAATTAACATATGTCACGATAAAAAACTCCACGTGGGTTGGATTCTCCCTTGAGGTGGATTTTACTCCAGTTTTCTGAGTATAAATCTCCCAATTATAATAATAATAATAAGCATATGTAAACTGGAACTAAAATATAAGCTTGAAATGAGATGCTTAGTGCCGGAGGTACTTGAAGAAATAGCGGAGGAGTTGAAGTGGGATATTCGCAACGAATATGAATAACAAGGCTATAAAAATAGGGAAAATTAAAATTTCAACGTCAGGCTTAAAGCAATTTTATATCCGACTCCAAGTACCAGAGATATATCGATTTCAGAATCACTCCAGATTTCAGTCATTACGCAATATAATGGTTGTTTTCTAGCAAACCCTTAATATTTGTTGATTGTAAAAAAACAACATGAAGTTTATTTATTTATTGGTAGTGTGGCGAGTTTGATTCTCGCCTGTGCAATAGGAATTTATTTAGTTACTGTTAGGGAGTGAATATTGTAATGAATGATTCTTATATTTATATCTCTTTGTAATTGTAAGATATAGGTTAGGTGTAGAACATATGTTTTGTAAATCCATAGGATAGGCTTTTGTACGCAGTCATGAGATGAAGAATAAAGAGACACTTTCTGATAAAACATGCTAAATCTTTTATGTGCTTAAGATCATGGTGTCAGGTGAATGCTAACAGTTGAAGAAAATTATTTATAATATTCCTTTGCCAGAACCATTTGAACTGGGAGCTGTTCAAGCTGCAATGGGAGAACTGCATCACGCTTGCAGAGGCTTTAGGGTCAAATGCATCCAAGCTAACCCCAAAGGCAATGTCAGCTTTATTTTGCTCGGTTATAGACCAAAATGGATTGAAGCTAATTCGAAAGTATGCGAACCTGATTCAACGATTGATGTCATAAATGCCCGTATAGATAAGTATTTTAGCGATAAAAAAATGTAACCTTTGAGCGGTTTGTTTTTAATAGTGCAACTCAGCTTCCTACAGAGACATGTAAAGATTTTATCAATCGGCTTCATGAGTTGGCTGCCAGGTGTTCATTTGATAATTCAGCAGAGCTATCAAAACTTGAAATAGAAGAAAATTTGATGCGTGATCGCTTGGGCGCAAGGATTTCTAATTATCGAATACGAAAAAGACTTTTAGCAAAAAAATTTCAGATTATAGAAGACTTGACAAAGAAGAGACTTTTTGTGAATTTATCTGTTCCTTCTCAAACTGGTCCGAAAACACTGGAATGCCAGCTTGACACTGGAGCAGCCTGTAATGTAATAGGCTTAGATACCTTGAGGAAACTATTTGGGTCCTCGTCATCGATTAAACTATAGCCTAACCACACAAGTTTAACGTTTGATTGAAGTGAATCCAAAACTTCCTTAGGACAAATAAAAATACATGTCATTTGAAAAAAAAAAAGAAATGTCTTAAATTTGAAGTGATCAACGAACAATATAAACCCCTTATTGTAGCAGAGGACTGCCTGCGGCTGGGGCTGGTTTCCTTGGACGAAGGTGTTTCCCGACTTAGAGCGTCAAATGATACGAAATTGATATTGTCATCATTTCCAGATATAGGCCAAGGACTAGGTTGTTTTCAGGGATTGTACGACATAAAATTAGATGAGTCTGTACATCCAGTTGTTATTCCTCCAAGAAGATACCCAGTTGCATTGCGGGAAGAAATCATATTAAATGATATGGAAAAATACAAGGGGCTTGAGTTCGTAAATGAGTCGGATGAGAGACTGCAATAAGTGGAAACGAAAACTACAGAAGATGAGACATTGCAAAATTTAATGCTCGTTAATCAAAGAGGCTGGCCTGAGAGAAAATCTTACTTATCCAAGGAGGTACGCAAGTTCTGGAATTTCTGAGATGAACTGGTAGTAGAAGATGGTGTAATACTGAGGGGAGAAGGAATTGTTTTACCTTCGGTAATGATTAAAAGTCTTTTGGAAAAAAATACATGCTTCTCATCAGGGAACAGAATCATGCATAAGAAGAGCCAAAGACGTTTTCTTTTGGTTTGGAATGGCCGGTGGCATCAAGAGGTTTGTGGAGGGGTTTTAAGGTCTGCAAGAAATATGCGCCAGCTCAGCCCAAACAACCCTTACTTTTGCAAGAGACTCCCGAGATCCCATAGACTTCCTGCAAGACGGTCCAAGGGAGGAACGGAAGAGAGCCGACAAAGCAGCCTATGACCGTGGAGCCCTGCCTCCAGGTCGGGTCTGGGTGAGCAAACACCCTCAGGTTCGTGGAGATCCTTGGATGGAAGGCATCGTAGTCCAGAAGGAAGGGAAGAGCAGCTGTGTCGTCGAGGTACATTCGAAATAGAAGGTTCATCCGGACATGAAGAAGAGGTCTTTCCTGCCGCACCTCATCTTCACGAAGAGGGAGATCTTAGGGAGTGAATATTATAATGAATGATTGTTATTTATATATATATCACTTTGTAATTCTATGATATAGGTTACGTGTAAAGCATATGTTTTGTAAATTCATAGAATAGGCTTTTGTTTGGCAGTCATGAGATGAAGAATAAAGGGAGACATTCTGCTGATACATGCTGAATCTATTTACGGAAATTAGCTATTGAGGTCGTACTCATAACGCAATTTTTTGAAATTTTTCTTCAAATGTTCATCGCTCCTACCCAGTTGATGACGGAAATGAGGTCCATAACTGTGTATATATATATATATATATATATATATATATATATATTAGCAGATTTCCCTTAAGGTAAATCAGCCATTGAATTCGTACTCATGACGCGATTTTTGAAAAATTTCATCAATCGATCCTACCCAGGAGATGGATAAAATGAGGTCCGTTAAATATATATATATATATATATATATATATATATATACATATTTGTCTGTTAATGCTCTAGCGGTCGCAATTTTTGTTTGATCGTTACCAAACTCCATATTTAAACGTTTTATGTAAAAAGGCATATCAAGTTCGTTAATGGCAGAAATCGGACAAGTGGGAGGGGGGGATTATCGAAAATTCGAAATATCTTCGTTTCTATACGTGGGATCAAAACATTGTATAGAACCAATAAATCGTTGAATACTGCTGAAAGGAATAAGTAAATAATGTTTAGTTTATGAATGTCCTCAATCTGAAGAGTATTTTCCAGGGACATCAGTCATCATTTGTGGCTTAAACCTCTTCAAGTATTGCTCTGTATTCCGAGCATTGCAATAATAAATGTTTTAATCCGTCTGATATAAATTTCTGGCAGCATTCACAAACCTCTCCGGACTTTATTATTTTAATTTTATGTCTTGCGATACAGCTTCAGGTAATCATTATTTGAAATTCTCAGTTGGCT
Source organism: Riptortus pedestris (assembly GCA_019009955.1). Taxonomy (NCBI): domain Eukaryota; kingdom Metazoa; phylum Arthropoda; class Insecta; order Hemiptera; family Alydidae; genus Riptortus; species Riptortus pedestris. Next base: position 10,547,827 of record CM032231.1, read on the forward strand.
AAATAATCGAGCTTTCTTCATATTCAATTTAATAAATTTCAGATAATCTTCGGGTTGGTGACTGGTGTAATGACAGACACTTCAATTCTTATCTTATAATATTCCCTCAGTAAGTAGTGTTACTACAGAATTTAAAGCAATAAAAGCAGATCTTAATTTATTATTAATTGGTAATAATTCCTTCGCCATCCAGCACCTCAAAAAAAAGGCCATCACGCAGGGGCTGCGTAAACTAAGCAGATTTCCCACCTGCGTCACGTATTTGTATCTCAAAAAGTAAAAGTTCAATGAGAACAATATTTGGTATTTAGGCTTCAAATAATCTGCTTCATAATAAAACAGCTTGTTATTATTATATATCCGTTGATACGCAACATAGTGAAAAAACGTACACAACAACATTTACAGAACATTACATTTGCAATAGCATTGGTTCTATACAATTTTTCGATCCGAAGAACAATAACGGAGATATTTCGAATTTTCAAAATCCCCCCTCTCCTACTTTTCCGATTTCAGCCTTTAACGAACTTAATCTTTCTTTTTACATAAAACGACTAAATATTGAGTTTGGTAACGATTAAACAAAAATTTCGAATGCTATAGCGATAACAGAAAAATATATATAGTTTTGAGTGTATCCCATTTTCGTCAACATCTGGTGGACATTTGAAGGAATGTATCGAAAGTCGCGTCATAAGTGCGACCTCAATAGCTGATTTCCCTTAAAAGTTATCTGTTAAAACATCACACAATTTCGATTAAAAAGCTGAATTAAAAGCTGGATTTCGTTTCAATATTTATTTCAATAAACTAATTGTATTCAATGAAAAACGGATTTCTCTTAAAACATACGAAAACAAAATTAACGTAAAAAAAAACATTGGTTTATACACTTATTCCCAGCTTCCCAACGACAGAGATTTATTTCATATCGCTTAGAAAAATATAATTAATAGAAGTTGTTTAAATTTAAGGAAAAGAAGATAAAATGAAAAAAATACGATAAGAAACAAGGAAGTAGCTAACAAGGATATTCAAGTGAAAATAAAATATTTACAAAATCATAGAAAAAGAGAGAATAAGTCAAGTAAATGAATATTCATTTTTATTTTTAAGGGCTCCACAACGTAGCTGATGTTGCTCATTTAAATTTAAAAAAAGGGAAAATAAAAATAAAAAAATGTAACTACTACTAGAAGAACACAAAAAATACAGCAAAATATTTAATAAAAGTTTAGAAACAGAACAATATTAATTCAAAACTCAGAACACAACGAAAAACAACAATACCAAATACAATTCAAAACAAGAAATACATGATAAAAAGAGTATTAAAAAATGCAATGGCTTATTAATAAGAATTAAAATAGTTTTCAACATTTAAGAAATTAAATTAATAGATAAATAGAAGCATATTACCATAATAAAAATTGTTACAAAATAATCTCACACGCACAAGCCCAGAGACACATACAAAGACGCATATACTTATATGCAATTGTAAAATTATTCAAATTTGTAAGAAATGAAATTTTAAGATTATAGCGTGTTAGAGCTACATAAAATATAGAATATTTGGATTGGAATAAATAGTAATAAAGGAAAAGAATGTAGTAAAACGCAAAAAGTGACAATTGATGCAACAAAGTCAAAATGCATTCGCTGTCATATCTACCTCGCTGGAGATCTCTAATATGCTTAAGGAATATCAATTTATTTCACAATAGAATTGGTTTTTAAAAAAATGCTCCATATTAACTAGAATAGTCAATATTTTATCAAAAGGTCCATATGATCTCTTGATATGACCTGAAATATTTGTATAATATACAGTTAAACTAAGAAATGGCTTACCCATTTGATTCCCTTTATTTCAGGGCTGATTCATAAGAGATCGCGAAGGCTGGCCGCTAGAGAGCGTGGAGTGGACTCGAGGGTTGACGGAGGTAGACTGGCTGGAGAGGGGAAGACGTAGGGGTAGCAAATATTACCCCTCCAGGGTGGGGGTACTTGGCAAATATTTTAAAAAGTCCGGCACGCAGGGGCTGCGTTACCTAAGCAGATTTCCCACGTATATGCATTTATCCCAAAACGTAAAAGTTCAATGAGAACTATATTTGGTATTTAGGATTCAAATAAAGTGCTTCATAATATAACAGCTTATTGTTAATAAGACATGAGTAGGAGAGGTTTACTAAAAAATGCAAATATCTAGGTTAATAATCAAAATAGTGAAAAAACGTACATAATAACATTTATAGAACATTGCATTTGCAATAAGATTATAACCCCCCAATCCCCTCCCACTTGCCAGAATTCAGCCATTAAAGACCTTGACCCTTATTTTTACGTAAAAAGTTTAAATATCGAGTTTGATAAAGATAAAAAAAAATTGCGACCGCTAGACGTATTTCCATAATGGGACATCAGCTATTGAGGAGGTACTCATAACGCGTTTTCCGAAACATTTTCTCAAAAGTCCATCGATCCTAGTCAAGAGATGACAAAAATGAGGACTATTCAAAATTGTATATATACATATATATATATATATATATATATACTAGCGGATCCAACAGATGTTTTCCTGCATGATAAGCGATTAGGGTAACAAATTTAATAGTATTATGTTTAAAACAAAAGCAACTTTTAATAACACAAAAAACAACTTGTGTTATGTGCACAAATAGAATATGAAATATCGCGAATTTTTTATTCAGACCTCCACTTATAACCCTCACTCCCGTTTGAACCTAAAAAATTTAATATAGCTTACAAGTTTCGGTTCAATCGTTAGTGGCCAATACAATTGTTGGCTCCCACTTTATTTTTTTAGTGTATATCTCATTTATTCTTTGTTATACGACAAAAGTGAATATAACAAAAGTTACTCCAAAATAACAAAATAAACAGCTTTTATTATCGGTGCATATTTGCCGAAAAACCAATAGGAAACGAAATATCGCTATTTTTAATTCTAGGTCTACCCTACAACACCCACTCTTGCTCCATCTGCCGGGCTGATTTGTGAATCTAAACCATCATTGGGCGTCACCCAAACGCATACAAAAAAAAATCATTCAAATCGGTCCAGCCGTTTTGGAGGAGTTCAGTGACATACACACGCACAGTAGAATTATATATATATATATATATATATATATATATATATAAAGAGAGAGAGAGAGAGAGAGAGAGAGAGAGAGAGAGAGAGAGAGAAAGGGGGGGGGGATTAGAGGGAGAATTTCGAAAATTCGAAATATCTTCGTAACTATATGTCTGATCAAAAACTTGTAAGAACCAATCTAATCTATCTCCGCCCTTCTTTAGTTCTTGAACTTCTAAAGTTTGAGCGATTAATATAAACATTATTCTGATACATTATTGATAACGTTATTAGATATAGTAAATAGTTTTCAATATAATTAATATGTTATATTCAGGTATATTTCAGGAATTGTTTTTTTCTGTTATCGTTGAATAATGGTAACATTACTAAACTGAAATGAGTGAAGAAAGTGAAACATTTTGCAATAGAGTCAAGAAAGTAATCACTTTCTTCACAAGTGAAGAAAGTGAATTGCCTTCTTAATTAGTAATAAGTATAAATTAAAAAATAATTTGAAGTTTCAAATTAAATGCTTTTAAATGTTTCTTAACATTGTAAGAATTTATTTTAACAAAATAAATTGAAATGTGAATGAATTATTGGTGGAAATAATCAATATATTTTAAAATTTAAATATAATAATAATTACCTTCCTTGTTTATAACCTGCACTTGTTTATAACTGCACTACTTCACAATCATCACTAGTTGTTTTATAACTATGCTTATAACCTTTCACAACCATGCTTATAACCTACCAACAAGATACCATAATCTTCACAACATCCTAATTTTGTTCATATTCTGGATAGATCTGATCATGTATTACACGATTACAGAAAAAATTTAATATTACACTCGTGACGAAAGTAGAATTTACAACTCTCGTGAAATTACCACACTCGCTTCGCTCGTGTGGGTAAACGTTTCACTCGAGTTGTAAAATGATCTACTTTCGTCACTTGTATAATAAATAACTATTCTTTCAGGTGAAGAATATTTCTATCTCTCTGTTCAGCTCTCAGCGGTAGGCAGCCCTGTTTGTTTAAAATTCAGACGCTTTCCGTTGGGATGTTATTAAAATTGAGTGAACGATTTCTCATTACCGTTTGTATTTATTCACTTAATATTCACGGTGGTGTTGTGTTACCAGTATGTAGATCTATCTATTGTAAGACTTCTCGTGGGAAATCTCTTTAGTTTACGCAGTCCCTGCGTGACGGACTTTTTAATGTTGTTTTCAGTTACTTCATTATTATAAATATTAAGGTCTTCCGGTATTGACCGTGTCTTATGATGTTTGCCGACGTTTCGCATGTTTCTAGCTTCCTCAGGGCTTTCTCTGAGACTGAAGAGTTCTATTCTTTGTCAGGTATATATTGGTCCCTTGTCCGGTCGTCTTGGGCCGAGTCTTCCCTTCCAGGTAGTGTCTTCGGATACTTGGTCCGGTGCCGGCCCACTAGTGACTTCTGTTTTCTTAGTCATAGGATTTTTTCTAAGTCGAATTACTGGTTTCCAAAGCTTACTCAGTCTGTAGCCATCTACCCGGTTTGTGTTGTTTGGACACTTTGCTATTTCTATTGCTTCTCGGACTATTCTTTCCTGGTAGTGGTTAACTTTCGCCAATACTTACTTCATCGAACTTTATTTGGTGGTTCGTTACCCAAAAATGTTCAGCTATTGCTGAGTCTTCTGTCCGGAACTTTTTCACACTCTTTATATGTTCTGCCACCCTGTTGCTTATCAACCTGCCAGTCTGGTCTATGTATTCTATACCAAAGGAACAGGGTATGCTGTATATCCCAGGGCATTTAGTGTGGAGTTTGTCTTTGCTGTTTGCTATTATTTGTCCTATTTTTCTATCCGTGCTGAATGTTGTAGCTATTTCATGTTTCTTTAGTACTCTGAAATTCTCCCTACGACAAAATAGTGTATGGGGTGGAATGTGCTATCCGACATCTAGGAGAAGAGGCGGCTGAAGAAATTCGTGGAGAAGTTTCTCGCATACTTCGCCATGCGAAGTCACCGAAAACGAATCTCACGAAGGAGGAACTAAATGCCTTTTTTGAGAGGACACTTTGGACGAGTTTCTAAACCACCTCAACTCTATTCATCCAAACATCCAATTTACAATGGCACTAGAGAAGGACCGAAAAATACCATTTCTACATGTTTTAGTTGAGAGAAAAGCAAATAGACAGTTGGGCCATTCAGTATACAGGAAACCAAGACACACCAATAGATATTTACATGCCACCTCGCATCACCACCCGACACAGAAGAGTGGAATCATTCGTACACTGGTCTCTAGAGCGGAAAGAACTTCCGAGCCACAAAACTTGCACAAGGAGAAAAGGCATCTCATGTCAAATCTGAGAAAAAACGGCTATGAGAAAGATGAGATCAAACGGCTGTTCAAGAAAAAGAACAAGAAGAAGAAACAAAGTAAAAAAAAAAAAACACAAACGTGCAGCTGTAATACCCTTTGTCAAAGGGACAACAGAGAGAATTTCAAGAGTACTAAAGAAACATGAAATAACTACAACATTCAGCACGGATAGAAAAATAAGACAAATAATAGCCCGAGAAGCAACAGAAATAGCAAAGTGTCCAAACAACATATACAGACTAAGTAAGCCATGGAAACCAGTAATTCAACCCAGAAAGAATCGTCCGACTAACAAACCAGAAGTCACTAGTGGGCCGGCACCGGTCCAAATATCCGAAGACACACCTGGAAGGGAAGACTCGGCCCAAGACGACAGGACAAGACACCAATATATACCTGAGAAGGAAGAGAGTCAGTCTCAGAGAAAGCACTGAGGAAGCTAGAAGCATGAGAAACGTCGGCAAACATCATGAAGACACGGTCAATACCCCAAGACCTTAATAGTTATAATAATAATATAAAATAGTAATAGGAAAATTATATTATAGGAATAGGGAAGAGAAACACTTTATTGTAGAAATTTATATACAGTTTGTACGGCTGCTCAATTACATTAGATGCTGAAGCACACAGCAACTTAATCAATCCCTAGGACAATACCAATACTAAGTAAAACAATACATATTGTATTTTGTCTGCTCAATAACTAAAACATTAACTAAAATAAACACAGTCAGCATCCTAAAAGGTGAATTCCACTAGATATAAATTAGAAACATCATTATTGTCAATCTATAATAAGATCCCTGGCCAAAGTTAAAATTAAAATATATGGTGGGAAATAATCCCTAAAGTATCAATAATGATACCCTCGACTAAGGTTTGCAGAGCCTTCTTATCTATTCCCACCTCGTCAAAAAATGTCTGGGTACGTTCGGGCACCGAACCACAAGCCTATCACCAGAAAATCCCGCTCCCGAAATGATTCCCTTAATTTTCCGAGTAAAATTTATTACATTTCTCGTAAATATTTTTCTTTTCCTGGTGGATCTTCTCCGCTTGATCAGGGTCGTTGGTCTCGTACCTTATCGCTGGGTCCAGGATGTAGGCAAATTTACAATTCTCCTTGAAGGCAATGATGTCCGCGTACCTCGTTGACCCTGCGTCATCGACAGCGTACATACCTTCAAAGCATGTAAAATTCTTTGCTTTCAGGAGCTCCATGATAGCGTGCTTGCACCCGGTGAAGTCGCCTTGTGATCAGCAACATGTTATGTGGAAAATTCCGGACCACATGGGCCGGTCTCCCTACCACACCTTCGACAGAGGGCTCCAACATCCGCTGACTTCGAGACAACTCCCGGAAAACCACGCAATGGCGCGTAATATTATAGAGAATACGAAAATTATATTATAGGGAATAGGGAAATTATATTACACGTAATAGGGAAATTATAGTAAAGGGAATAGGAAAATTATACAATAGGGAAATTATATTATAGGGAATAGGGGATAAGGAAATTATATAATAGGGAAATTATATTATAGGGAATAGGGGATAAGGAAATTATATTATAAGTAATAGGGAAATTATAGTATAGGGAATAGGAAAATTATATAATAGGGAAATTATATTACAGGGAATAGGGGATAAGGAAATTATATTATAAGTAATAGGGAAATTATAGTATAGGGAATAGGAAAATTATATAATAGGGAAATTATATTATAGGAATAGGGAATAAGGAAATTATATTATAAGTAATAGGGAAATTATAGTATAGGGAATAGGAAAATTATATAATAGGGAAATTATATTATAGGGAATAGGGAATAAGGAAATTATATTATAAGTAATAGGGAAATTATAGTATAGGGAATAGGAAAATTATATAATAGGGAAATTATATTATAGGGAATAGGGGATAAGGAAATTATATTATAAGTAATAGGGAAATTATAGTATAGGGAATAGGAAAATTATATAATAGGGAAATTATATTATAGGAATAGGGAATAAGGAAATTATATTATAAGTAATAGGGAAATTATAGTATAGGGAATAGGAAAATTATATAATAGGGAAATTATATTATAGGGAATAGGGGATAAGGAAATTATATTATAAGTAATAGGGAAATTATAGTATAGGGAATAGGAAAATTATATTATGAGTAATAGGAAAATTGTATAATAATAATAATAGGGAAATTATTATAGGGAAGGAAAATTATATTATAGTAATAGGAAATTATATAATAGGAAAATAGTATAATATGGAATAGGGAAATTGTATTATAGTAATAGGTAAATTTGAGCCTGTACTAATGTTGAAAGTAGGTGTTTGAGCTGGCAGGCGAAGCTAAAATAATGTCTGAAGGTCAGCTTGGAAAATATGACCTTCATTGCTGACTTGATAAGAAGAGATATTTTGGGAAGCATCGAGATAACAACTATTTAATGAGAAATTCCTAAAATAACATACGCTTGTGACGTTCTGTAGTTATACATTGGCATTACACTCGATTAGACTTATTAAATTATTCTTAGTACAAGGAGGTCTTTGACATTGTTGAATTTGGCTGGGTAGTGGGGGGTAGGCATCTTGGAAATCGTGATTAAAAAAGAACGATGATGTCATATTACATCCCATTCTCTATTTCATCCGAGAAGCCTAAGGAAATATGACTTGAAATTTCAACTGGGCTAGAAAAATATTATTTTACAATAGGTTCATGAGCAGAGCAGACTGGAGGATGAAAATAAATACCCGCCACGCAGGAGCTGCGAAAACTAAGCAGATTTCCCATTAGGTATATGACAAGCTCATGGCCTCAACTATATGTCCACTATTTCTCCCGTGGTGGAAAACCTGTGAAAACAGGAATTGAAATACAAGCTGGATATGACAAGTTTAGTGACTCAGTTTCTTAGAGAGAAAATCGGAAGAGTACAAGTTTTAATGAAGGCTACATACTAAAATACGTAAATATCTCGATTAATGTTCGATGTTCAGAAGAAATGCATGGAACAACACTTATAGGAAATTGTAATTATGACAAGATTGGGTGTCTCTCAATTTATGTTGCTAAAGTTTATGAATTTCAAAAGTTTCCGGATTTTATTAGCGTTCAATTTTAAATTTTAATGGTTATTCATAACTCATTATAAATATGTAGATCATATTTATTTAGGAATTTTGTCAACAAGTGTTCAAGGAGTGACTGTTTACCGGGAATAAATTAAATAGATTTTAGCAGATTTCCCTTAAGGGAAATCAGCTATTGAGGTCGTACTCATGAAGCAATTTTAAAACTTTTTTCTTCAAATGACCATCGATCCTACCTAGGCGATGACGAAAATGAGGTCCGTTCAAAACTATATATAGATCTATCAACATATCTATCTATCTACATATTTGTCTGTTACCGATCTAGCGGTTGCATATTTTGTTTGATCGTTATCAAACTCGATATTTAGTCGTTTTATGTACAAAGAAAGATCAAGTTCGTTAATGGCTGAATTCAGACCTGGGGAGGAATTTTGAAAACTCGAAATATCTCCGTAACTATAAGTCGGATCGAAAAAGTGTATAGAGTCAATATTATTACAAATTAAATTTACTATAAATATTGTTATATACATTTATTTTCTATATTTTATATTAACCGAGATATTTGTATTTTTCAGTTTTCGGCCTTCAATAACTACATATAAATAAGTTCTCGTGACCTCCACTCCCCCCCCCCATCGTCTTAAATTCTTGGACTAGTAAAAATTGATTGATTTAGACAAAAATTATTCTAATTCATTATAAATTACATTACTAGATATAGTACATAGTTTTCAATAATATTAATATGTTATACTCTAACATGTTTCAGCTATTGATTTTGTTACCGGTGAGGTTGGCAGTCCTGTTGGTTTACATTTAAGACGTTTCCCGCCAGGAGGGGAAATATATCTTATTACCGTTTGTATTTATTCACTTAATATTCACGGTGGTGTTGTGTTAGCAGTATGAAGGTTTGTCTATTATTTAACTTCAAGAGGGAAATCTGCTTAGTTTACGCAGCCCCTGCGTGACAGACTTTTATTTATTTAGATAGAACAATAAACAGAATTCTTGCACAGAAAGATGGTGATATACTACATTTAATAATATCGTGATGTATAGGAATAATTTATATTTTCAAAATATTGAAACACGTACAACTAACTCATCTTTGGTTAAACAACAATATGGAGAATTTTGGCACTGAAAGATGATAATATAGTACATTAAATAATATCGTGATGTATAAGAATAATTTATATATTCATAATATGAAATATGTACAACTAAAACATTTTGATAATAATAATGGCATTATAATACAATATTACACATACAAGACAAATGTGAAACATATTTTATACGCTCGTAATCTTGAAACTTGTATTTCTAAGCATCTTTAAATAAACAGGAACAACTGACATTATTTGAAGAAGATGATATATGTCAAATAGGTCAGTTCGGATGAAGTTTAAAATCTGCATTTTCACAATTACATCCATAAATAACCAAATAAAATTATCCCGATTAGCCTAAGATGCAAAAAGTGGACGTTAATAAATAATAATAAAAAATAAAATTAACTAAAAATAGAACGTTATTTCAACACCAATATAGAATTTAAAAGACCTTTAAGTAAACTAAAATGAATAATTTGAAGAAATGCTTACAACTTTCAAATAAGATTCTCAAGCAGAAACTGCATAATTAGTGTTGGTAATAGTGATTCTAAACAAAAAAATGCTATTACTTTTACTAAATGAATAAAATAAATAAAAAAAAAACCGTTGAAATGTATATTCATGAATTTATTTTAGCGATTTTGATCCAGAGCGGATGTACAGGTGTCAATGGCATGGTCGGCGCGAATTCAAGTGGATATTTGGTCAATTTGCTTTCTTCCAAATAATACTTTTCCAATATGGTCGCCAGGGCTGTCTTCACTTCCACCATAGCAAACCTTTTACCTGCAAAAAAAATAATATAAAAGAACTTATTTTTGATAACAATAGGAAAACGAAATCTTGAACTTGGTCATACTTAATTTTGTATTTTTGATTTTATTATTGCTGATAGGGTTATTTGTTAACGTTTGTGCTGCTATGGTTAAACGGGGTGTTTAGTGAGCTCTTCTCAACATAAATTCCTATTTCCCACAAGGAAATCAAACTAAGTTTACTTAATATATTAAGATCAATGAATTAACTCACATGGCTAACCTCAGTTGTAACCTCTCTCTCTTTCTTTATTATTAATAATAATATGCGCTCTCTCTCTCTCTCTCTCTCTCTCTCTCTCTCTCTCTCTCTCTCTCTCTCTCTCTCTCTCTCTCTCTCTCTCTCTACTATCTCTCACTCCTCTCTCTCCTCTCCCTCTCTCTCTCTCTCTCTCTCTCTCTCTCTCACTCTCTCTATGTCTCTCTCTCTCTCTCTCTCTCACACTCTCTCTCTCTCTCTCTCTTCTCTCTCTCTCTCTCTCATCTCTCTCTCTCTCTCCTCTCTCTCTTCTCTCTTCTCTCTCTCTCTCTCCTCTCTCTCTCTCTCTCTCTCTCTCTCTCACTCTATCTATCCTCTCTCTCCTCTCTCTCCTCTCTCTCTCTCTCTCTCTCTCTCTCCACTCTCTCTCTCTCTCTCTCTCTCTCTCTCTCTCTCTCTCTCTCTTCTCTCTCTCTCTCTCTCCTCTCTCTCTCTCTCCTCTCTCTCTTCTCTCTCTCTCTCTCTCTCTCTCTCTCTCTCTCTCCCTCTCTCTCTCTCTCTCACTCTCTCTCCCCCCTCACTCTCTCTCTCTCTCACTCTCTCCCACATACTCTCTCTCTCTCTCTCTCTCTCTCCCATAACCTCTCACATCACCTCTCTCTCTCTCTCTCTCTCTCTCTCTCTCTCTCTCTCTTCTCCTCTCTCTCTCTCTCTCTCTCTCTCTCTCTCTCACTCTCTCTCTCAACTCTCTCTCTCTCTCTCTCCACTCTCTCTCTCTCTCTCTCTCCTCTCTCTCTCTCTCCTCTCTCTCTCTCTCTCTATATCTCTATCTCTCCTCTCTCTCTCTCTCTCTCTCTCTCTATCTCTCGCTCTCTCTCTCTCTCTCTCTCTCTCTCTCTCTCTCTCTCTCTCTCTCTCTCTCTCTCTCTCTCTCTCTCTCTCTCTCTCTCTCTCTCTCTCTCTCTCTCTCTCTCTCTCTCTCTCTCACACACACACAACACACACACACGTTCCCTATAAACCAACATGCGCGCTAAATAAAACTATTCTAAGTCCTTTCAGAAAGAGTGGACACATCCAAACTAATAAATAGCCTTATAAAAGCCTCCATATCTAGTTAAAGTTCAGGTTACTTTGCAAGCAGCCAATTCAATTACTGGACGCTAAGTACCTTGATGCCCCAGACCAACAATATACAATATATAATAATTGCATTAGGTTTGATAAAAGCCCGTCTGAAGTTTTAACAAATAGCTGGAGCTAAAAAAGCAGGAGTCCACTCTAATATGCTTCGCTTGGACAACTTAATGAAGTTTGAAATAGAAGTTCTTTAAAGCAATGTATCGAGCACTTAACCAGTAAGTGATGTGAAGTAATGTGATATCAGCTGATATTTGCACTTAACGATAAAGTTATTGTTCTCGACTCTGGCTATTAGCGCAATTCACTTTACGCTGAAATGCTTTCACCATAGGTCAGATTGGAGAACCTCAGGATTTCATTATTTTCTTAAGCTTTATATATTTTATCTTTTTTTTTTTTTTACTTAGGAATAACAATTTTTTGCAGTCCTATTTCTTTCTATTGATGAGTCCTGTCATTGAATCCAAATATTACTTCATTATTTTCTATATAATTTTAAGGAATTTTAATACATTAAGGAAAGTACAGACATCGACAGATTAGCTACGTGTACTGTAGACAAACCTTTCTGCAACACTGTGCCTTTTCTTGTGCTGATGGATGTAACGTGGGTGTGGGTAATGAAAGTGATTCAGGGTGAAATTTAAGTTTAATTTTTTAAAAGCAAAGGTTCTAGGTTTTTTTAGTATTTTTTTTTATTGGTCATTTCCATTTGTTTGAGTAACTTTCCAAGTTCTAGAAATGAGGCTCAATTGTCAATGTGTTCATAAATTTTACATTATTATTATGTTCTCTGAAACTATCTTACAAGACTGATAAGAGTTGTGTTCCTAGGATTACTAGTTGATTTACCTTTTGCAAGCCAGTAATAAGGAATAAAATTGAAACTAAGCTACCGTGGCAACAGTGTTACAAAAATTTAACATTTTTGAAGATTTATATAATAATAATATAATTTCAGATAATTTTTTTCAAATACAAATTTATGAATTTTTTCATTTATCTATGCACCATTATTCCTGCAAAATTGCGAAAAAACAATTATATTATTCACTTTTGACAAATCAGTGAATAGTCATCTGACAGTTGACACGCGTGTATTTATGTCTCACTAGGAGGCGCGTGTATTGGAGTGTTAAATAAATAAATAAAAATAATTAAAAAAAAACGATTTTAACCGTACATGTTACATCCAATTTCCTTCCAGATGTTTTTGCAATTCTAGCACGAAACTTTCAGGACTGTAACCAGATCATATTAAAATCTTTTATAGGTCATCACTAACTCCAGAATATTCAAGGTGAAGGAACATTTTTATTGGTTCCCCCCTTTTTTGATGCGTATTTGCGAAAGCTGCGTGCATGGGGGTTGCACAAAGCTGCGTGAATGGGGGTTGCACAAAGCTGCGTGAAAGGGGGTTGCACAAAGCTGCGTGAATGGGGGTTGCACAAAGCTGCGTGAATGGGGGTTGCACAAAGCTGCGTGAATGGGGGTTGCACAAAGCTGCGTGAATGGGGGTTGCACAAAGCTGCGTGAATGGGGGTTGCACAAAGCTGCGTGAATGGGGGTTGCACAAAGCTGCGTGAATGGGGGTTGCACAAAGCTGCGTGAATGGGGGTTGCACAAAGCTGCGTGAATGGGGGTTGCACAAAGCTGCGTGAATGGGGGTTGCACAAAGCTGATCACCTATTTAAGATGTACAAAGTAAATGAAAGGAACCGACCGATGGTAGAAGCACATATGCACAAAATTAAAAAAGTCCGTCACGCTGGGGCTGCGTAAACTAAGCAGATTTCCCAAGTGAAGTTTTACAATAGAGAAATCTGCCTAATAACAACTGAAGTAATAAGAAACCTCTAAACCTATTCACGAGGGATGAATAGTTACGAAAACGGCCGCCAGAGCTCTCGGCGGAAAGTCCGAACATAGCCGACTCTTGGCGACCACACGCAGAATACAAATGCAAATATCTCGGTTAATATTCAAGATAGAGAATAAAGGTATATAACATCATTTATAGTGTATTTAATTTTCAATAAGATCGATTCTATACACTTTTCCGATCCGACTTATACTAACGGAGATATTTCGAATTTTCAAAATTCTCCCCTCTAAACCCCCCCCCCTCCAACTGGTCCAATTTCAGCCGTTAACGAACTTGATCTTTCTTTTTACATAAAACGACTAAATATCGAGTTTGGTAACGATCAAACAAAAATTGCGACCGCTAGAGCGGTAACAGACAAATATATATATATATCTATATATATATAAAATTGTAACCTCTGTCTGTACATTGATTTTTTTCACGAAATTTCACGATAACTTTTCGTTTCACATGTCATAGACACCATAACTGCATTTTGTTTCTTTGGTGTCTGTTTGTTTGTTTGTTTGTTTATTTGTTTGTTTGTTTATTTGTTTGTTTGTTTGTTTGTTACCTTTTCACGCATAAACGGCTGAACCGAATTTTATGAAACTTGGTATGTATATTACTACTAACCCAACTTAGACTTTAGGCTATATTAATTTTCTCTGAGACGAACAGGAGTGGGGGTTATAAGAGAAGCCTGAAAATAAAAATAGCGATATTTCGATTCCCATTGGTTTTTCGGCAAATATGCACATAACAAAAGTTGTTTATTTTGTTATTTAGAGTAACTTTTGTAATATACACTTTCGTCGTATACCGAGTTATAAACGAGATATACGCTAAAACCTATAGAGGAAGTGAACTAATTTATATGGCACAAAAGAATCAACCAAACTAAATAAAACTCGGTATGTGTATTATCTCTAACGCTTTCATTATAACAAGCCATGCCAACATTTCTAGGGACGGGCAGGAGTGGGGGTTATAAGGGAAGCCAGAAATTAAACATAGCGATATTTCGTTTCTTATTGGTTTTTCGGCATATATGAACATAACAAAAGTTGTTTACTGTGTAATTTAGAGTAACTTTTGTTATATTCACTTTTGCCGTATACGGAATTATAAATGAGTTATACTCTAAAAACTATAGAGGGAGTCCACAATTTTATTTGGCACAAAAGACTCAACCGAACTAAACCAAACTCGGTATTTGAATTAGTACTAACGCCTTCCTTATAATAAGCCATACTAACATTTCTAGGGACGGGCAGGAGTGGGGGTTATAGGGAAAGCCTGAAATTAAAAATAGAGATATTTCGTTTCCTATTGCTTTTTCAACAAATATGCACATAACAAAAGTTATTCGTTTTGTTATTTAAAGTAACTTTTGTTATATGCACTTTTGCCGTATACGGTAGTATAAATGAGTTATACGCTAGAACCTATAGCGGGAGTCCACAATTTTATTTGGCACAAAAGACTCAACCGAACTAAACCAAACTCGGTATTTGAATTAGCACTAACGCCTTCCTTATAATAAGCCATACTATTTCTAGGGACGGGCAGGAGTGGGAGTTGTAAGGGAGGCCTGAAATTAAAATAGTGATTTCCTATTGGGGTTTCGGCAAATATGCAAATAACAAAAGTTGTTTAATTTGTTATTTAGAGAAATTTTCTCAACAATTCTTTTCAATATGAACTACCAGGTACCTCAAATGAAAAAAATTATTCAAATGTATGTCAATATTTTCTCATTAATAATTCAAATCTATGCATAATGCACAGGAAACGGGAAATATGACAATATGCAGAACAGTGAAGTCTTGCATAAAAAAATAATTTTATTATTAACAAATCCACATCAACGACGGGTGTTAACCCTAAACACTGGACGGGTAAATGTCATAATATTGTGCAAAATAAAGCCTTGCCAAAAATATACCACCAACATTCAGCCCCAAATGAATTCCCGAGCGAAGCCGGGTATCTCAGCTAGTATATATATATATATATATATATATATATATATATAAAATTGTAACCTCTGTCTGTACATTGATTTTTTTCGCGAAATTTCACGATAACTTTTCGTTTCACATGTCATAGACACCATAACTGCATTTTGTTTCTTTCGTGTATGTTTGTTTGTTTGTTTGTTTGTTTGTTACCTTTTCACGCAAAAATGGCTGAACCGAATTTTATGAAACTTGGTATGTATATTACAACTAACCCAACTTAGACTTTAGGCTATATTAAAATTCTCTGAGATGAACAGGAGTGGGGGTTGTAGGGGAGGCCTGAAATTAAAAATAGCGATATTTCGTTTCCTATTGTTTTTTCGGCAAATATGAACATAACAAAAGTTGTTTATTTTGTTATTTAGAGTAACGTTTGTAATATACATTTTTTTTGTATACCGAATTATAAACGAGATATACGCTAAAACCTATAGCTGAAGTGAACAATTTTATTTGGGACAAAAGAGCCAACCGAAATAAATAAAACTCGGTATGTGTATTAGCACTAATGCTTTCATTATAATCAGCCATACCAACGTTTCTAGGGACGGGCAGGAGTGGGGGTTATAAGGGAAGCCTGAAATTAAACAAAGCGATATTTCGTTTCCTATTGTTTTTTCGGCAAATATGAACATAACAAAAGTTGTTTATTTTGTTATTTAGAGTAACTTTTGTTATATACACTTTTGTCGTATACCTAAGTATAAATGAGTTATACGTTAAAACCTTAGCGGGCACTAACGGCTGAACCGAACTTAGCAAAACTCGGTATGTCAATTAGCATTAATTCTTCCATGATTATAAGTTATATTAAAATTTTTAGGTTCGAACGGGAGGGGGGTTATAAGGGAGGCCTGAAATAAAAATTCACCATATTTACATGTATAAGAGACGGGAAATATAAAAATAGCAAAGACTGTAAAGAATTATCGAACAAATAATTCTATTATTAGCAAATCACCGGCAACGACGGGTATCAATCCTAAACGGGTAAATGTCAAAATATTGTGGAATGTAAAGCCTGCTAAAAAAATACCATCATCATTCAGCCTCAAATGAATTTCCGGGCGAAGCCGGGTATCTGAGCTAGTATATATATATATATATATATATATATATATATATATATATATATATATATATATATATATAATTGTAACCTCTGTCTGTACATTGATTTGTTTCGCGAAATTTCACGATAACTTTTCGTTTCACATGTCATAGACACCATGTCTGCATTTTGTTTCTTTCGTGTATGTTTGTTTGTTTGTTTGTTACCTTTTCACGCATAAACGGCTGAACCGAATTATATGGAACTTGGTATGTATAGTACTACTAACCCAACTTAGACTTTAGGCTATATTAATTTTCTCTGAGGCGAACAGGAGTGGGGGTTATAAGGGAAGCCTGAAATTAAAAATAGCGATATTTCGTTTTCTATTGGTTTGTCGGCAGATACGCTCAGGACAAAAGTAATTTATTTTGTTATTTAGAGTAACTTTTGTTATATACACTTGTGTCGTATACCGAAGTTTAAATGCGTTATACGCTAAAAATTATTGCGGGAGTCAACAATATTATTTGCCAAAAAAAGACTCAACCGAACTAAGTAAAACTCGGTATGTGCATTAACACTAACGCCTTCATTGTAATAAGCCATACCAACATTTCTAGGGACGGGCAGGAGTGGGGGTTATAAGGGAGTCCTGAAATTAAAAATAGAGATATTTCGTTTCCTATTGGTTTTTCCGCAAATATAAACATAACAAAAGTTGTTTATTCTGTTATTTGGAGTAACGTTTGTTATATATACTTTTGTCGTATACCTAAGTATAAATGAGTTATAAATTAAAACTTTAGCGGGAGCCAACAATTTCATTGGGCACTAACGGCTGAACCGAACTTAACAAAGCTTGGTATGTCAATTAGCATTAATTCTTCCATGATTATAAGTTATATTAAAATTTTTAGGTTCGAACGGGAGGGGGGTTATAAGGGAGGCCTGAAATAAAAATTCACCATATTTACATGTATAAGAGACGGGAAATATAAAAATATCGAAGACAGTGAAGCCTTATCGAACAAATATTCTATTAAGGATCAATAAGAAGGCCAAGTCCTCTACTGGTTTTTAATATTATGCAGAGTGCACTTTCGGAGTCAACGCTCCATCCTCAGTGCCTGATTAAAGCTGCGTTGCCTGGACCACGACTGCCGGGCGACTCCTTATAATATTCTATTATTAGCAAATCCACGGCAACGACGGGTATCAATCCTAAACACTGGGACGGGTAAATGTCAAAATATTGTGCAATATAAGCCTGCTAAAAAATACCAGCACCATTCAGCCTCAAATGAATTCCCGGGCGAAGCCGGGTATCTGAGCTAGTATATATATATATATATATATATATATATATATATATATATATATATATATATATATTAGTCTGTTTCCGCTCTAGCGGGTCGTAATTTTTGTCTGATCGTTACCAGACCCGATATTTAATGTAACAAGATAGATCAAGTTCGTTAATGGCTGAAATTGGACAAGTGGGAGGGGGAGGATTTTCGAAATATCTACGTTAATATACGTCGGATCAAAAAATTGTACAGAATCAATCTTATTGCAAATAAAATCTATATATATATAAAATTGTAAACTCTGTCTGTACATTGAATTTTTTCGCGAAATTTCACGATAACTTTTCGTTTCACATGTCATAGACACCATAACTGCATTTTGTTTCTTTCGTGTATGTTTGTTTGTTTGTTTGTTACCTTTTCACGCATAAACGGCTTAACCGAATTTTATGAAACATGGTATGTATATTACTGCTAGCCCAACTTAGACTTTAGGCTATATTAAAATTTTCTGAGACGAACAGGAGTGGGGGTTATAAGGGAGGGCTGAAATTAAAAATAGCAATATTTCGTTTCCTATTGGTTTTTCGGCAAATACGAACATAACAAAAGTTGTTTATTTTGTTATGTAGAGTAACTTTTGTTATATACACTTTTTTCGTATACTGAACTATAAAGGCGTTATACGCTAAAAATTATAGCGGGAGTCAACAATATTATTTGGCACAAAAGACTCCACCGAACTAAATAAAACTCGGTATGTGTATTATCTCTGATGCCTTAATTATCATAAGCCATACCAACATTTCTAGGGACGGGCAGAAGTGGGGGTTATAAGGGAGGCCTGAAATTAAAATTAGCCATATTTCTTTTTCTACAGGTTTTTCTGCAAATATGCACATGACAAAAGTTGTTTATTTTGTTATTTAAAGTAACTTTTGTTATATTCACTTTTGCTGTATAACAAAGTATAAACGTGATATACGTTAAAAACTAAAGCGGGAGCCAACAATTTCATTGGGCACTAACGGCTGAACCGAACTTAACAAAGCTTGGTATGTCAATTAGCATTAATTCTTCCATGATTATAAGTTATATTAAAATTTTTAGGTTCGAACGGGAGGGGGGTTATAAGGGAGGCCTGAAATAAAAATTCACCATATTTACATGTATAAGAGACGGGAAATATAAAAATATCGAAGACAGTGAAGCCTTATCGAACAAATATTCTATTAAGGATCAATAAGAAGGCCAAGTCCTCTACTGGTTTTTAATATTATGCAGAGTGCACTTTCGGAGTCAACGCTCCATCCTCAGTGCCTGATTAAAGCTGCGTTGCCTGGACCACGACTGCCGGGCGACTCCTTATAATATTCTATTATTAGCAAATCCACGGCAACGACGGGTATCAATCCTAAACACTGGGACGGGTAAATGTCAAAATATTGTGCAATATAAGCCTGCTAAAAAATAACAGCACCATTCAGCCTCAAATAAATTCCCGGGCGAAGCCGGGTATCTGAGCTAGTATATATATATATATATATATATATATATATATATATATATATATATTTGTCTGTTTCCGCTCTAGCGGTCGCAATTTTTGTTTGATCGTTGCCAAACTCGATATTTAGTCGTTTTATGTAAAAAGAAAGATCAAGTTCGTTAACGGCTGAAATTGGACCAGTGGGAGGGGGAGGATTTTCGAAATATCTCCGTTACTATACGTCGAATCGAAAAATTGTACAGAATCAATCTTATTGCAAATAAAATCTATATATATATAAAATTGTAAACTCTGTCTGTACATTGAATTTTTTCGCGAAATTTCACGATAACTTTTCGTTTCACATGTCATAGACACCATAACTGCATTTTGTTTCTTTCGTTTATGTTTGTTTGTTTGTTTGTTACCTTTTCACGCATAAACGGCTGAACCGAATTTTATGAAACATGATATGTATATTACTACTAGCCTAACTTAGACTTTAGGCTATATTAAAATTCTCTGAGACGAACAGGAGTGGGGGTTATAAGGGAGGGCTGAAATTAAAAATAGCAATATTTCGTTTCCTATTGGTTTTTCGGCAAATATGAACATAACAAAAGTTGTTTATTTTGTTATTTAGAGTAACTTTTGTTATATACACTTTTTTCGTATACCGAACTATAAAGGCGTTATACGCTAAAAATTATAGCGGGAGTCAACAATATTATTTGGCACAAAAGACTCCACCGAACTAAATAAAACTCGGTATGTGTATTATCTCTGACGCCTTAATTATCATAAGCCATACCAATATTTCTAGGGACGGGCAGGAGTGGGGGTTATAAGGGAGGCCTGAAATTAAAAATAGCCATATTTCTTTTTCTACAGGTTTTTCTGCAAATATGCACATGACAAAAGTTGTTTATTTTGTTATTTAAAGTAACTTTTGTTATATTCACTTTTGCTGTATAACAAAGTATAAACGTGATATACGTTAAAAACTAAAGCGGAAGCCAACAATTTTGTTGAGTTCAAACGATTGAACCGAATTTAACAAAACTTGGTATGTGAATTAGCATTAATTCTTCCATGATTATAAGCTATATTAAAATGTTTAGGTTCAAACGGGAGTGGGGGTTATAAGACAGGCCTGAGATAAAAATTCGCAATTTCCATTTTCTATTTTTTTTTCGGCAAACGTGCACATAGCAAAAGTTGTTTACTTTTGTTATTTAAAGTAACTTCTGTTGTATTAACTTTTGCCGTAAATTAAGTTAACACGGCATATAAGCTAAAACTATAGCGGGAGTCATTAATTTTATTAGTGCTTACTTAAGTGTTTTTAATAAATGCATATTATGACAAAAGATGTTATGTTTTAGTCTTATGTGATAGTTGTAAGTATGATTCGGATTAGTGAGCTTATAAAACTCTGTCGCCTCCTCATTTATTTATTTATTTTCCCTATAACTTTGTTATTTATTTCTAATAGAAATATAAACTATAAGGTCATTTCTGGTATTTAATATATACTCGATATGAATGTTTAAAGTATTACTTAGGTTGCAGGGGGGCTCTCTTTCCCTCATCTAGCTTTTAAAACATAAATGAAATTATGTTTAGGGATCTATTATTTAGTTCCATCAGGTAGATAAATGATTAAAATAATATTCTGAATCAATATTCTAAGGAAAACAATGATGCTAACGCTCCCGCGAGAGCGGAAATTGACGGGAGTTAATTGAGTTTACTTATTTCCTGTGGAATGATTTCCACTGAGGCTTACTAATACGAATATAATCTTATGTATAAAACTATGCTAAAACCATATGTGCTTGGATTGATTTTTGGTAGGAAATATGTTCATTATAGATGATATTTTATTTTAATAAATGCTACCCATGATTATGGTTTGAATTATTCAAAACCCGTGAGTCAAAAAGTCGTGAGGGATAGATTAGGAACCCATTTTCATATATTCTTCAAAACTAAAATTTCTATTCTATTAACCCTGAAAGTTACACTTTAGGATTGGCTGTTTTGGAAAAACAATACATCGTGGAGGGAAGTGCAATTGTACACATTGAAGTCTTGCTATAAAAATACAATCATTAGTCAGTCCCGGGCATTGCCGGCGGCCCTTAGCTAGTTTACTATAAATAGTGATATATACATTTATTCTCTATCTTGAATATTAACCGAGATATTTGCATTTTTATTAAATCTGGCCGGCTAAGGGCGAGAGTGACTTTCACGCCAAAAGCTAGTTCGGCCGTTTCCTAACTGCTTTGCTCTCGTGAAATTTCTCTATTGTAAAACTTCACGTGGGAAATCTGCTTAGTTTACGCAGCCCCTGCGTGACGGACTTTTGTTATTTTCATAACTCAAGTACTAAGCAAATTATTCATGCCCCTCCTACTCATCGGTTCTTTGGGAGCTGCGTAAACTAAGCAGCACGTGGGAAATCTGCTTAGTTTACGCAGCTCCTCGTATCTCGCAGCGTGTCAGACCTTTTAGCAGATTTCCCCTAATGCTATTGAGGTTGTATTCATGACGCGGAAAATCACGTCAAATGTCCATCGAACACCCCTAGTAGATGACAAAAAAGTGGTCCGTTCAAAATTGTATATCTATCTATATATATATAAAATTGTAACCTCTGTCTGTACATTGATTTTTTTCGCGAAATTTCACGATAACTTTTCGTTTCACATGTCATAGACACCATAACTGCATTTTGTTTCTTTCGTGTCTGTTTGTTTGTTTATTTGTTTGTTACCTTTTCACGCATAAACGGCTGAACCGAATTTTATGAAACTTGGTATGTATATTACTACTAACCCAACTTAGACGTTTTTTATATTTCCATAAGAATAACATATGTACCCGGTTTTAGCCTACTAATGGGGTAAACCCGGGCAAATGACTTTTTACACATAAAGTAGGGTAAAACTTTGCGTTAACAGCTAACTAAATTTTATTTTAACAATACTTTACTTATTTGTAGTAAAAATGTGGTTTCTGGAAGCCTGCAAACCTTAGATACCCGGTTTTACTCCACTTTCCCCTACATACTGGTAAGACCACTCTCAATATGAAGTATATATACGGACCTCATTTACTAGGTTGGATCGATGGGCATTTGAAGAAACTTCTCGAAAATCACGTCATGAGTACAACCTCAATAACTTTTTTCCCTTTAGAGAAATCTGCTAAAACTATGAAATCGTTAAAAAAAAAATTAGTGTTCCTACCAATACAATTTCTTGGTCCATCGCCGAATGGTAGCCACGTTGCTTTGGAGTTGTGCTGGTTAAATCTGTCAGGATCAAAGAGATCCGGCTGTGGGTAGTAGTCGGGGTCCCGTTGGATGGAGTATATGGGGATGATGATGTTGGAACCCTTCTCGAGCAGTGTCCCATCCGGGAAGGTGTAGTCCTTGGTGCACATCCTGTTCAGCATAGGCACCGGAGGAAACACCCGGGTCGTCTCTGCAACAAACACCAGGAGGATTAAGTATGGCTACTCATCGAGGTGGTGCACTCAGAAAAATCATCTTCATTTTTTAAAAATAAATGTTAATGTTAATAAAAGAGGAGATAAAATAATAGTAATAAATTCAATACGAAACTAAGCCAAAAAAAGAAAAGTAAGAACACAAAAACAAAATTGCAAAGAAAAGCAAAAAAAAGAAAAAACTACATATATGAACAATTAAACAGTCACGTATTTGGGAAGTGCGAAGGAGATGAAAGGAGCCGACCGATGGAAGGACTATTGGCGCCTGAAGAGTCTACTGGGGCCCCGGGACCGTTCTAGACTATGCGTCTAGTCCCTTCGCGGCATTCTATTTGATCGTTTCCGCCGAGCTACAAATGGGGCAAAGCCCACCGCCACAGTTTAGTTTGTTCCCAGCTCTCTTCAAGTGCCGGGGTGGGCAGTGCTAAAAGTAAAGGGACAGTGCAGTACGTGTTTTGTGAACTTCAGTGATCGTGAGTTATTGGATTGTGCAATAAGAAGAACAGTGAAGCTATCAGTGCATACTGTGAGTAGAAGTTAAGGGTAATTAACCAACTGAGTAGTGCATTGTTAAATAAATTGTGCAGTGATAAAACTCTGAAGCTTGTGTGTGTTTAATTTTGCAATCCAAAAGAACTCAAATAAACAACGTTTATTACTGATTTTGTAATAAACCTAACAATATATATATATATATATATATATATATATATATATATATGTGTGTGTGTGTGTGTGTGTGTGTGTGTGTTGTGTATGTGTGTAAATTACACATTCTTAATTAATTTATATTTTTATTCAAAAATTATGTTTGCTGTTAATTAATTGTGCGTATTGATTTGAAATGTATTCTAGAATGCATGTAAAAAAAAAAATAATAATAAATAAATGTTCGTCACGCAGGGGCTATGTAAGCTTTGCAGAATTCTCAAGTACTGGTATAACATTCTTGTGGTCTCATATCACGCCAGTTGGGATTTAGACTAGTCTGGGTCCTATTCCTTTGATCTCTCCGCCTGTCTATAAAAGCGGCCCAGCTAGCCCGACAGCTAGATTTTTTCTCACTTCTCTTCTATATAATAGCATTCAGTGAAGCATTCCTAAACAGTGCATTTTAGCTTCAGTGCGGTGCAGTGATTTATGTGAAGATCAGTGCAGTTGCGTGTTTATGTGAAGAACAGTGCAGTGCCGTGTTCTTTGTGAAGATCTGTGATTCGCGTGATCTTGAGTTATTGTACTGCGCAAATAAGAAGTGACGTTATCAGTGCAAACTGTGAGCAGTAGTTAAGAATAATTTACCAAGTGTGTAAAATAAATTTTGAAGTGGTTAAAAACTCTAAAGATTGTCTGTTTAATTTTGCAATCCAAAAGAACTCTAATAAACAACGTTTAGTATTTTCGTAAACGTAACAACATGTAATAAAAAGTGGATGAGTAGAAGGGAGGGGGGTAGAAAACAAGAAAGTAGGAATAACTCGCTTAATACTTGAGTTACCAAACAAATGCATAGAACAACAATTGTAGAAAATCAAAAGTTTAACAACATTCGTTCTACAACATTTTATGATCTGACTCATAATAACGAAGATATTAAAAAAACACTTTAACATAAATATGTTTTAAATATTCCTACCATGAATGACGTTTTCTAAATATGTCATTTCCTTGACCGCCTCGTAGCTAAATTCCCCATACTTCTGTTTAATTTTAATGACTTCTTCACGAGCTTTGTCCTGAACTTTCTTATTCTTTGATAATAAAAATGCTACATAATTTAAACAGTCTGACGTAGTTTCAAATCCCGCCAACAGAAAAACGAATGACTGAGCAGCAAGAAGCAAATCCGTGATTTCTGAAAGAAAAAGAAAAACGCTAGTAAGCTTAGTGTCAAATTAAATGAAAAAAAATATATATAATTGATTTTACTTACGAAGAAATTTAATTGTTTGGAAAGCCTCAAATATCTGCTAAGAGCAAAAGTGGAATTTCACTTTGATACAGTATATTGGATTAAAAGGAATACTGGTCGTAGAAGTGGATAAAAAAAAGTCGGTCACCCAGGGGCTGTGGTACCTAAGCAGATTCCCCACGTGCATCATGTATTGGCATTTATCTCAAAACTTGAAAGTTCAATGAGAACAATATTTGGCATTTAAGCTTCAAATAAAGTCCTTCATAACATAATAGAATATTGAAAATATGAGATGAGTAGGGGTGGGCCTTTACTGAAGACTGAAAACTAAAAAATGCAAATATCTCAGTAAATAATCAAGATAGTGATAATATGTACATGACAATATTTATAGAACATTACATGTGCAATAAGATTTGTTCTATACAATTTTTCGATCCGACGCATTATAACGGAGATATTAAGAATTTTCGAAATCCTCCCCCACTCAACCCCCCCCCGCTCCATGGTCCGATTTCTGTCATTAACGAACTTGGTCTTTCTTTTTGTATAAAAGGATTTTATATCAAGTTTGGTAACGATAAGACAAAAATTGCGACGCCTAGAGCGGTAACAGAGAAATAGATAGATAGATAAGTATATACAGTTTTGAACGGACCTTATTTTCGTCATCTCCTGGGTAGGATCGATGGACATTTGAAGAAAAATTTCGAAAATCGCGTCATGAGTACAACCTCAATAGCTGATTTCCCTTAGGGGAAATCTGCTAATGAAAAGTCCGTCACGCATGGGCTGCGTAAACTAAGCAGATTTCCCACGTGAAGTTTTACAATAGAGAAATTTCACGAGAGTCGAGCAGTTAAGGAAACGGCCGAACTAGCTTTTGGCTGGAAAGTCACCCATCCGTTAGCCGCCCAAATTTAATAAAAATGCAAATATCTCAGTTAATATTCGAGCTAGAGAATAAATGTGTATAGCAATATTTATAGTAAATTTAATTTGCAATAAGATTGACTCTGTACAATTTTTCTATCCGACGTTTAGTAACGGAGATATTTCGAATTTTCGAAAATCCTCTCCTCTAAACCCCCCTCCCACTGGTCCGATTTCAGCCGTTAACGAACTTGATCTTTCTTTTTACATAAAACGACTAAATATCGAGTTTGGTAACGATAAAACAAAAATTGCGGCCGCTAGAGTGGTAACAGACAAATATATATATATATACATATACAGTTTTGAACGGACCTCATTTTCGTCAACTCCTGGGTAGGATCGATGAGCATTTGAAGAAAAATTCCGTCTTGAGTACAACCTCAATAGCTGATTTCCCTTAAGGGAAATCTGCTAAAAGTCCGTCACGCAGGGGCTGTGTAAACTACGAAGATTTGTGAAGTTTAACAAAAGATAAATCTACATATTGGTAACCCAAGACCAAAGCGAATATTGAGAGAATAAATACAAAAGTCCGTCACGCAGGGGCTGTGTAAACTAAGCAGATTTCCCACGTGAAGTTTTACAATAGAGAAATTTGCCTAATAACAACTGTAGTACCTCATTTTCGTCATCTCCTGGGTAGGATCGTTGGACATTTGAAGAAATTTTTCGAAACTCGCATCATGAGTACGACCTCAATAGCTGATTTCCCTTGAGGGAAATCTGCTAAAAGGTAATAAGAAATCTTTTCAATTCAAATTTATTTTTTACACATGTGTGATTTGAAAATATGGGACTATGAATAGTGGGGGAATTAGAAAATTCAAAATATCTCCGTTATTATTTGTCGTATTGAAAAATGTTATAGATTCAATCTTGTTAAACTACTAAAGTTCTACAATTGTTATTCTATGTTTTTTTTAGCAGATTTCCCTTTAGGGAAATCAGCTATTGAGGTTGTACTCATGACGCGATTTTCGAAAAATTCTTCAAATGTCCATCGATCCTACCCAGGGGATGACGAAAATGAGGTCCGTTTAAAATTATATACATGTATTTGTCTGTTAACGCTCTAGCGGTCGCAATTTTTGTTTGTTACGAAACTTGATATTTAACCGTTCTATGTAAAAATACAGATCAAGTTTCCGTAACTGATCGGCTCAAGTGGAAGCTTCTTCTAACCTTACCTGTCGTTTCTAACCTTACCTTTCGTTACTTTGTGAGATTTATGCAAATACGTTCTGTTCATCCGCCCCCCCCCCTTATTTAGTTCTTGGACTACTAAAATTTGAGTTATTAAACTATAAATAATTCTTACAATTCAGAAGCCGTTTCAGTTGGGTTTTAATTAAAATTAACTGAAAGATTTCTCATTACCGTTTGTATTTACTCACGGTGGTGTTGTGTTACCAGTATGCAGATTTCTCTATTGTAAAACTTCACATGGGAAATCTGCTTAGTTTACGCAGCCCCTGCGTGATGGACTTTTGTTATTTTCATAACTCAAGTACTAAGCAAATTATTCATGCCCCTCCTACTCATCGGTTCTTTGGGAGCTGCGTAAACTAAGCAGCACGTGGGAAATCTGCTTAGTTTACGCAGCTCCTCGTACCTCGCAGCGTGTCGGACCTTTTAGCAGATTTCCCCTAATGCTATTGAGGTTGTATTCATGACGCGAAAAATCACTTCAAATGTCCATCGAACACCCCTAGTAGATGACAAAAATGAGGTCCGTTCAAAATTTTATATATATATATATATATATATATATATATATATATATATATATATATATGTATATATATATTTGTCTGGTACCGCTCTAGTGGTCTCTGTTTTGGTTTAATCGTCACCAAACTTGATATTTAAAAGTTTTATGTAAAAATAAAGATCAAGTTCGTTTATTTTAAAGGGGAGGACTTCGAAAAGTCTTAATATCTCCGTTATTATGTGTCAGATAGAAAAATTGTATAGAACTAATCTTTTTGCAAATGTAATATACTATAAATGTTGTTATGAGCGTAATTTCACTATCTTGATTATTAAACAAAATATTTTCTTTTTATAGTTTTTGGCTTTCAGTAAGAACCCCCCCCCCTCCTACTCTTCTCATATTGAAAATAAGCTGTTATGAAGCACATTATTTGAAGCTTAAATACCAAATATTGTTCTCAATGAACTTTTACTTTTGCTTAAATGCAACTAAGTGGCACACGTGGGAAATCTGCTTAGTTTACGCAGCTCCTGCTTTTTATACGTGGCCTACACGAGTGGGGATTTACTTTCTGTTCGACAGAATGGCTGCACATTTATTGTATTTGTATTGCATTTAATAACTTCATTTCACTCACCTATTTTTTCAGAACTTTCATTGTCCATTTTCTCAATGTTTTCGTTTTGCTCTATTTCCTTAGTATCAACAGTCACAGCGCCTTTTTCCTTCAGCTGAAGAAGAAGCTGAATGAAATCTTTGCGAGCAACTCCCGACTTCCTTCTGTGCTCGAGTACGTCCAGGAAGAGATTCGTGAAGAAGTCGTCTATGTCTTCCGGCACTGTTTTAATTTTGAGCTTCATCAACAGTTTGGGGAAGGAGAATCGGAGAAACACAAGGAAGTATATGTAATAGCTAGGTTTGAAAAACTTCTTTCCCATTTGGCGAAACTTGTTATCTGGGTTCACGATGCTTTCTGGTTCTATCCCAAAGGCTGTCGATGCTGAAAAAACAACAACGATATTATCCTAGGAAACTTTTAATACTTGAGAGTACCTGTATACCAATTACATTTGTCTGAACAAAAAGCATTTTATATGACAGCTTTAATATAAGACTAGTATAATTAACATTTCATAGCCTTATTGATAGGTAAATAGCCCAAAAATTCCGGCACGCAGGGGCTGCGTAAACTAAGCAGATTTCCTTCTTGAAGTTTAACAATAGATAAATCTACACGCTGGTGGATAGGTACACAAAACCTCCGTGAATATTAAGTGAATAAATACAAACGGTAATAAGAAACCTTTCAGTAAATTTTAATAGTTTCCCGACGGGAACCGCCTGAAATGTAAACAAACAGGTCTGCCAACCTCTCACCGGAAAGAAAAACAATTACTGAAATATATCAGAATATAACATATTAATTTTATTGAAAACTATTTACTGTATCTAGTACTGTAATTTATAATGAATCAGAATAATTTTTATCCGAATCAACAAATTTTAGTAGTCCAAGAACTTAGCACGAGGTGGGGTGGGGGGTCACCAGAAGATATTTCCATTTATCTTGTATAATAAAGGTCTCTTGAAAACAATATTTGGTATTTAAGCTTCGAATACTGTGGTTTATTATATAACAGAGTATTGTTTATGCAACATGAGCACAAGTGGGGGGGGGGGTTTGCTGAAGGCTGAAAAATGCAAATATCTCAGTTAATATTCAAGATAGAGAATAAATGTATATAGCAATATTTGTATATGTGTAAAAACATATAAATAAAATTAAAATGGTCGAGCATAATTTAATATTTTTTGGGTGGATTTAGAGGAATTAGGAGGAATTAGTAAATTCCAAATTGCCTTTATTATTATGACTCGGATAAAAAATGTTATGAAATCAATCTTGTTAAACATGAAATTGTCTACAGTTGTGGTTCAATTCATTGTTTTACCTCAAATTTTAAGTGAGTATTTGCATTTTTATGTTTTCAGGCTTTATTAAATCCCCAGTGAGTAATTGCGACACTAAAAATCTCATGCCCAGCCTAAATTTCAGTTTCTGTATCCATAGGCATCTTATTACGGAAAAAATAGAGAATATGGTATAATGGTTAGATGAGATGACGAGTGTGTTATTTCACCTCGTGGGAAATCTGCTTAGATTACACAGACCCTGTATGAATTTGTTTGGGATAACATCTGCTGAGTCAACGGAAGGATCAAAAAGGTCAAACACCTCCACTCTTAATACTTCTTTATTACAGGCAAAGTACTTTCGGGGCGAACCGTCCCATCATCAGTGCTCTGTGACACAACATTATACTTTCAAAAACATGTAATATATATGAATAAATAAATAAATAAATGTAAAAGTCAACAAAGGTAGTCGAATATTAAAAACATTTAAAAAACAAACAAAAAAGGATATAAAACGCAATGCAACACTTATGACTAAAACATCACAAATAAATAAATATTAAAAGCAATAAATAACAAAATAACAAGGAGATGGAGAGGAACTGACCTAGAGTTGGTCCCTATTGAGCCGACATCTCCGGCGAGACTGGGAGCCTACTCGGGCCAGGGCGGCTACTGCAGAGGACGGAACATGCCTGAGCACGCCACCCTCCCCCCTAATATTAATATTCTTATCCTCCAGCATGTCCATCCTGATCCATAACTGCTCTACTATATCCATTTTCTTCCCTTTGCCAAGGTGGTCGAGCACCTCGAACTCAACGGCATTTGCTTCATGGTCTTCATTTATAATGTGTTTACGTACCTCCGATGTCTTGGTGGAAAGGTGCTTTTTTATTCTGCTCCTTAGCTTCCTTCCACTTTGCCCCACATATGAGCTTCCGCAAGTCAGGCAAGCAACCCGATACACACCAGATCTATCCAGTGGATCGACCGCATCCTTAATCCTTGGGAGCATATGTTTTAGGGAGCTTAGACTTCGATAGGCAGTACGAAGGCCAACCTTTTCCAGCATGCGTCCTATCTTCTCGGAAAATTTCCCTAGGTATGGGATGCTGAGTTGGCCCACAGGATTTCGAGTCTCTCTCTCGCCTTGTTGCAACTCATCTTGGACCATCTTTGTGAATCGGCGTTTCATGACTTTATCTGCCATTCTCTCATCGTACCCGTTGGCTCTTGCGATTAGTTTTATGTACCTAAACTCGTTTTGAAAATCTTCTTCTGCCAACGGGACTACGTCAACAGTTGCCATAGACAGTTAAAGTTTACTTTGGAGATGGAGAATGAGGGGAAGTTGAGTTTCCTAGATTTGGTTATTTCAAGGAAAGGGCCGTCTCACTCCTTCAACATTTATAGAAAGCCTACCACCACTGCCATCATGATCCCTTCTGATTCGTACCACTATCCTCAATATAAAACTTCAGGCATCACGTACTTGATAAACCGACTCCTGAGTATCCCGTTGGCAGAAGAAGATTTTCAAATCTAAAGATTTAACAATGACTGTTATTCTTACTATTTTTTTATTGAGTGGCTGAGACAACGTTGTTAGAATACGAAATACCAATGTTATTAAATAGGTTCTTAATGGCAATATTTTTTAACAATTAATCACCAATTACATCGAATATTATTAAATAGTCACTTAATGGCCGTTTGTTGATCAATGACACCAAATACTATTAAATAGCCACTTAATGGCAGTATGTTTATCAATGAATCACCAATGACACCAAATACTATTAAATAGCCACTTAATGGCAGTATGTTTATCAATGAATCACCAATGACACCAAATACTATTAAATAGCCACTTAATGGCAGTATGTTTATCAATGAATCACCAATGGCATTTCCAAACATTATTAAATAAGCAGTTAATGACAGTTTGTTAATCAATTACTTACCGATGACATCAGTAGCAAATCTCCCAAAAATGTCTTTCATATCAACATCTTTACCATCGACAACTTTGTCCAAATGTTTCATAAGTAGGTCACTACATTTCTTCATCTCAGGATACATGTACCTCAGCTTGCCAGAGGTGAATATAGGTGACAAAGCATGCCTCAAGAGTCTCCAACGATTCCCGTTCAAGAAAAACAGGTGTGCTTCAAGTGGATTCGTTTCCTCATCAATGAGAAAGTTCCTGTCGTGGAAATATTCAAAATCGCTGATCAAAACCCTCTGAATATATTCAGGATCTTTAACAACAATAAAAGGTGAAATTCCTAAATATATTCCAAAAAGTTTTTCATTTTTCATTTCCCAATAATGGCTATCAATGCTTAAACCTGAAAGAAAATCAATAAAGTAGAAATCAGACTTTAAATATTGTATTAGAACTAGGGAAACTAAACGTGCCTTGAACCAATTCTAAGGCGAGTTAAAAACAATGGAAACATTGGATTATTTGGTTAACGCACATTTAAAATTTATATATATAAGGGAAAAAAGAGAGGTGTTAGACAAGGATGCCCTCTGTCAAATTATCTATTCAATATGTTCATTGAAAAGCCTATAAAGAAAATGAAAGAAAGAATTGAAGGTATACAAATAAACAGTAAATCCGAAAACAGCAATAGATTTTGAGATGCATTATACTGATTGCAAAGTCTCAAGTAAATCCTAAAGGATCAGTTTAAGCTCAAGATAAATGCACATAAAACAAAACGTTTGATGGTTGAAAAGAAACAAAGCTATGAAAATGTAAATTTTAGAATTGGGAAAATTATAAAGCGAAAGTGTTTTGTTACCTAGAAAGCATCACTGAAGATAATGATAGTAGCACTTAATCAAGCTGAAGTGGCTTTAGGTAGAGCTGAAGTTGATAGAAGATTAGGGCTTGCTGCTAACAAGCCTTCCAAAGCAAAAGGAGTATTTTACTAATAAGCATATAAGCTTGGATTCCTATAAGCATATGACTGTCCAACATTTAATCAAAATAGATCAAATTTCATAATGAACATAATTTTAAAAGGAGGTAATTGGCCAGAACCACCTCATGTATTATTTAATAGTATATCATTATCAAAAGTATAGATATGGATGTAGCAAAAATACATTAGAATATATCGTTGATTGTGAGGAAAGAGAATAATAATTCAATACACTTACCTTCCATAGACTTACAAATTTAACAAGAGAAAAACCACAACATCGGTTGAATTAACTTTATTTAATGTGTTTTGTTTTTTCAATTTGTAATTATCTTACTTATTTCAATTGTTTATTTCATTCTATTTTATTTTTATTATATGGTAATAACCCATTAAAGAATATATGTTGTAAAAATGTCTTAAAACATAATCATACATGTAGTATGCCATTGGGCAATGGAACGTGCATTCAAATAAATAACTCCTCTTAGGGTTACTATTAGGAGAACAAAAAAGCATGGATACCTAGATAAATGTTTGATTAATTATTCGTTTGAAGTGTGCTGCTTTACGGGAGCGAAAGGTGGAATCCACAAAAGGGAAAATAATAGGTTGGAACCAATGGAAATGTGAGTTTGGTGCAGAATCACTAGAACAAGTTGGAATTCAATAAAATCCAATGCGCAAGTTCTAAATGAAGCAAGTAAAAGGTAAAATCTCTTTCAAAGACCCATGTCTCCATCCTCAGAGCCACTTACATCTACTCAGTTGGAAAGACAGCAATTGACTGAATCAAGTCCGATTTCCCACGTATTTGCATTTGTCTTAAAACGTAAAAGTTCAATGAGAACAAATTTTGGTATTTAGGTTAAAAATAATGTCTTTCATAATATAACAGTTTATTGATAATAAGACATGTGTAGGAGTGGGGTTGTGAAACCTAAAGGCCGAAAACTAAAAAATGAAAATATCTCGGTTAATAATCAAGAGTATGAAAGAACGTACATAACAACATTTATAAAACATTAGATTTGCAATAAGATTGGTTCTATACAATTTTTCAATCCGACTTATATACCAAATTCCGACAAATATTTGAAATTTTCAAAATTCCACCCTTTAAACCCCCATCCCTCTAGTTCTATTTCTGCCCTTAACGAACAAGATCTTTCTTTTTGAGTAAAAAGATTTTAATCTGGATATTTATATCCAGCTTAGTAACTATCAAACAAAAATTGCTAGAGCGTTAACGGACATTTATATATATATATATATATATATATATATATATATATATATAAAATTTTGAACGGACCTCATTTTCTTCATCTACTAGAGGTGTTCAATGGATATTTGAAGAGATTTTTCGATTTTCTCCCCTAATGGGAAATCTGCTAAAAACATCTGTTGGTAGGGAAGTCTGTTGAACAAGCTCTAACTAATTGTGACATGGAAAGTTCTTTATTATCTCCATCTATATTTTTTCTTAACAACGATATTCAATGCAGAACTGGGAATATTTAATGTTTCTCAAGAAAAAGTGTTTGGTCAAATCACAAGCTATGGTCCAAGGCTTACTGATAAAATTAAATCAAAAAATAGTTCTAAATAATATTTGGAAACCAGCAATATTTTCATTTTAATAAAATGACTTCTCTTCTAAATTGCTGATGTACTAAGTCTGTCCTAAGTGCAAAATAAAATAGAAACTTTTCGATTTATGGCTAAATTAATATTTATCACTCACCTAGACTCTTTTTTAAGGAAGCTTGTTCTAGGATGGTTCCAATAAGAAATTTTCCTTTCTTATGGGGTATATTCTTTTCT
This sequence comes from Riptortus pedestris, assembly GCA_019009955.1. Taxonomy (NCBI): domain Eukaryota; kingdom Metazoa; phylum Arthropoda; class Insecta; order Hemiptera; family Alydidae; genus Riptortus; species Riptortus pedestris. The sequence goes on from CM032231.1 coordinate 10,582,231, forward strand.
TCAAAATACCTGAATAGTGCTGATAATTTGAAGTATACATAAAATAGTATTGCAGATGAAAATAGTGCGACTTCAACCCTCCAATCCCCAAAAATCAAACCCATATTTTACCTAAAATAAAATAATAAAAATATGAACAAATTAACCAACCTTCTTTATTGACAGAAAACATAAATACTTTTCTTATTAAATTAGTGGACTGTTTAGTAACATTCAGTCTCCAAGAATATTTTTTTTTTTTTTTATGGAGAATAGTTTAGATTGGCTGATTTTTAATGTGAGATGAATAGGAGTGGGAGTTTCCTGAATGCTGGATACTGGTCACGCAGGGGCTGCATTAACTAAACAAATTTATCACGTGAGTCATATATTTGCATTTATCTCGAAAAGTAAATGCTCAATGAGAACAATATTTGGTATTTAGGCTTATAATAAAGTCTTTCTTGATATAACAACTTATTGCAAATATGACATAAGTAGGAGTGGGGGTTTGCTGAAGACTGAAATAAAAAAATCCCAATACCTCCGTTAATATTTATGATAGAGAAAATATGTAAATAACAACATTAATAGGCAATTTAATTAGTGTTAAGATTGGCAGTGCGAAACATTTACAGGCATTAAAAATAATAAAGAAATAATTAATTTTAAGTAAAAGATGGAACTAACAATTTCAACATTCTAAAATTTGATGGGACACAAATGACTACGTGGCTTCATTCAACGAAGTAAAAAACATGACCTTTCTGTTAAACTTCAAAATTGTTTTAAATATATCAGGTAACATTAAAAGGTCCACGGCATTCTAAAAATTTATTTATTTGTTCATTTAATTCTCTTTAATTATTATTAGTGTATGCTTGTATTAGATATCATTCTAAATCATGACTGAAAAAAATTATAGAAAACAATTGATAGTAATAAGTGTAAGCAATACCTAAGTTCAACTAATCCAGATCCTATTAAAATGAAACAGAATTGACTAGCCTCTTTGAGAGTTGGTGGTAGTTTCCTTCTAGAAAGAAGTTGTTGAGTGTTGAGCGATCATCTACTAGTAGGAGAATCCCCAATAGAGATAACGCAGTTAAGGAATATAGACTGATATATGGCTAATGGCTTCCAAGGCCAGATATATCTGTTACACTTTGTTGATCACTATTGATTAAATTATAAACGGATAGATACATTTAATCGTGTATTAAGATAACACTTATACCTTAATGGCTTTATATTCATAATTGACTGTAGACATTTTAAACCTTGAATAAAACAGGTTTTTAAACGATGCCTTAGTAAAACATTTTTTACATAACTTTTCCCACCATTTTATCCGCTCAGACTCCAGAGTTCATTTCATAAATAAATAACAACAAATAATAAAATAATTTTGTGAGTCTATTTTTTTTTCACCCACTCAAACATTATTTGGTTTTGCACGTAACTTGTGTAATAAGAAATGATTTATTGAATAATAAAAGAACCATAATTAAACATTGTTTATTTGATTTTTATACCCTGAATACTGATCATGCTAAATTATCCATTATTCAAATTTTATTATTATTTAATACATTTATGTATAGTGTCCCAATTTTACTATTTATTTATTAACGCCCCTTAATACTATAATATACTTTGGGTCACAAGACATGTTATGAACTGGTTATTACTTTTTTTAGCCACATAAGGACTAAGAGTTTTATTTAACCCTGGATTGCCAATATTCACTTTAACCCCAGCCTTGACAAACATGCACCAATTTGACGCATTCCAAAAATAATCATTTTTAATAGTACAAATTAAATAATATACATAGGTAAAGCATTTTTTAATTTATTTTATTTAATGAATGATAATTTTACATTATTAACAAAATATATTACATTATTTAAATATAGAAAAGAAAAATTCAACACAGAATAAAAAATATCAATGTAAACATTTTTTTATTACAATATAAAGAATTTGTGTGGTTTTTACTTTGCACATGATGAACACTTTGAGTGAAGAGCTATTTCATTTACCTGATATAAATAATGAAAATGATTGAAGTGTATCATCAGTGATTTTAGGCTGAAGTGAGGCGCCAGGTCTTACATGTATAATATTTTTTGCAGGTGTTTTGACTGGACAACTCTTATTTGTTCTCCATTCATGGAAGTCATTATCGAAAAATAAACTTGCTCTGGAAATATGACTTCTTGCAATTCCGCATCCGTTTCATTTTGAGAGCTTTTAGAAATACTGACAGCTCCTGCTTCATCACCTGTACCTACATTTGAATCACCCAGTTTTAGCAGATTCCCCTTAAGGGAAATTAGCTATTGAGGTTGTACTCATGACGTGATTTTCGAAATTTTTCTTCAAATGTCCATCGATCCTTCCCAGGAGATGATGAAAATGAGGTCTGTTCAAAACTGTATATCTATCTATCTATATATTTGTCTGTTATCGCTCTAGCGGTCGCAATTTTTGTTTTATCGTTACCAAACTTGATATATAATCGTTTTATACAAAAAGAAAGATCAAGTTCGTTAATGGCAGAAATCGGACAAGGAGGAGGAGGGTTTAGAGGGGGAGAATTTCGAAAATTCTTAATATGTCCGTTATTATGACGCACGTGGGAAATCTGCTTAGTTAACGCAGCCCCTGCATGTCAGACTTTTTTCACACCAAGTGAAGTTCACCTTGTACGTATGTATTTGATTTTACAACAGCGTACGATACTTTTAATAAACTGTTGACAAAACCATTAAATTGCTGCGGTGGAGAAATGTGCAATTCCGTCCATTAATTCATTATTGGAGTGATTTTTTTTTCTATTGTTACAACACTGTTTTTCTAATAATTAAGATCCAAAGGGCACTTATGTTTCAATGTCCTCGGTGGGTTCTAAGGAATATATTAGACATGTTGGAATGTCCTGTCCACTTTTTGCTACTATGGCTAATTGGGATGGATTATCTACAGGCTACCAGCCTTTTCTATCCACAGAGGGACCAAAGATTTTATTTGATGAGTTCGTCATTAAATAAATTCCCATTGCCCAGGCAGGAATCAAACTTGTCTCTCACCAAGTGAGATTAAAGCCAATGCTTTAACTCACTTGCCTAACCTGAGCCCCTTGATGAATATTAGCAAAAGAAAATGTTTACTTCTTAAATTTGTTTGTAAGAATATTTTACCAAGTGATGTGCAATAAAAAGTTTGTCCTAGTTTCCTTTAAGTAAAGATGGCTTTCTAATTGCCCATGCTCCGTTACATCCAATTCTACGCAGGATAGAAGATATTATAGACATCATGTCTCCCCTCTCCTACTCACCCATCCTTCCCTCACTCTAACCAACAGTTAGCAGCTAATTATCCTACTGGATTCATATCAAATTGAACTGTGACTCTCTCCACGATTCTAATTGCACTGAGAAGTTGGCCTCAACTCCTTCTACAGGTCGTCAAGACTAAAAGGAGTCATCTTCTCCTGAAAATAGAGAGAATACTTAACTAGTCTATGGAGGAAGGTCAACAAAAAAAATGAAGATCAGACAACACGTAATAAATGTTGATCATAAAAACATTAAACGTCTCTAGCCGACCAAACAATTAAATGCAGCCATAAATTTGATTTTGAAAATGTAAGTATAATAGAAAAAAGAAAGAAATTTAAACAAGAGGAGGATAAAAGAGAATTTGCACATTATAAAAAATATGAAAAAGATGGTCAATAAGAAAGCAGAAATAAAACATGTGAATTATATATATTTTAATTTATTATTATTTATTTATTAACGTCCACTTTTTGCAACTTAGGCTAATCGGGACGGGTTATCTACAGGTTACCGCCCTTTTCTAGCCAGGGTGGGATTTTAGGACATTATTTAATGAATTTCGTCACTAAATAATTTCCTTTGCCCAGGCGAGAATCAAACTCACCACTCTAGGTTTACCATGTGAGATAAAGGTCAACGCTTTAACTCGCATGGCTAATCTGAGCCCCTTTTAATTTATTAGAAACTTTAAAGTGATAATTAATCAATTATAAATTTCTCATTTATAATTTAGACTACACTCCATTGGGGATAATATATATTTTTATTTCATGACGTATCGATATAAATCAGCTGACTTGAGCCCCCGCAGTTTGTAAGCCATTCTCTGACTGGTACGGCTAGTGGAAGGTCTTAGAGAAAGATGTAGCCATTAGTTTATTTCCTTTGTGCAGTAGAACTTCTCCTCATGAGGCATTATATGGGCGTAAAACTAGTTGAGGAATAAAAATGATTTGAATAATCATTTGAAGTTTTCATTTTCTTTTTTTTTTAGTTGACCTTCCACCATAGATTAATTAAGTAAAGTTAAATAGGCCCTATTTTCACAATAGAAAGAATAGTGCCATCTTCTGGTAATTTTATCATCGCATGCTGCTTCTACCTCCCCCCCCCCCCCAGGCAGCCTCTACATGGATCTCACACAAGTCAACATTTTTTTTGGAATTTTAATTTTTGGAATATTTTTAATATTCCTTCCCTATATTACTTAATTGTATAAGTCACTGTATGGTAAACTGATAGGTCTAAAAATGAGAAGGGAGTCAGCCCAGCTGCTGCAACTGCACACTTAGAGACTTTAAAAATATGAACATTTTTTTACAATTTCTGTTTTGTGTTGCATTTCTGTTTTTCGTGTTCAATTTCTGTTATGTAGTTTTTATTTTTGTTTAAATTAATTTTGTTTCATTTTTTAATTTTATACAGTTTTTTTTTCCTCGAGCAACATCGCCACAGTTGCGAAGCACCAAATAAATAAGTGCAAATATGAGCAAATAGATGTGGTACATGAAGACATTTCAAGACAAACAAAACACCTCATCTCAGAAACATGGCAAACCTACTGGACTAACAGCAGTACTGACAACAACCTACCAACTATTAAGAATACTATTCGTGTGTAGCCATCAAGTTCCAGAAACTCTAGGAGAGAAGAAGTAGCTCTCTCGAGACTTAGAATCGACCCGTACCAAATTAACACACTCGTACTTTATGACAAAGACGGACAGACCCACTTGCTCAACTTGTAACATTGTCTTGATAATAAGATGACATCAGCACTTCCCCTAAGACTTAGGAGAACTATTTTCAGAAGGCAGCAAATACAATAAGAACAAATTTTAATACCTACACGAAACTCATATACACGACAACACTTAACGTACAAGTTAATGGAGTACAACTAAATTTCAAATCATATGCATTAATAGACATATGTCTGTGTGTGTAACATGTTGACAGCTACCCTAAAGGAGGACATTACAACAAACATCAGCTAAAGTACCATTTTCAACCATTTAATTTCTATTAAATACTCACCAACTATGCTCATCACCAATTTTTTAAAAATAAAACATACGGATCACCAATGCAGCAAATTATGTAACATAAATAGTTAATTATAGTTCATGTTATCACTAACAATATTAACCCAGAGAAGAGTCAATAAAGGTTCAATTTATTGATCACCATTTGTAATAGTTAAGAGTGATTCATTATATCACATCCCCTCCCCATTGCTACCTTCCTTTTGTTTATCATTTAATTATTTCCTATTTAAAAGATACACTTAGTAGAGGAACTGGTGCATTGTAATTTTTCAGAGGATTTTGGATTGCATTGTCTGCATCCTACAAAAATTAGATTGCTTTGTGGAAGCCCTAAGTTAAAAGTAGTTCAAGCAATTAAGTCCATAATGGTCGATATGTGGTAATGTATATATCATCTGTTGTAGAATATAACTGGGTCTCGCAAGTGAATATGATAGCCAATCAGTACGGATCTACCGAGGAGTTCAACACTTTTCGCCCTAACAGTATCTTGAAGTATAAAGATGACATCCTTGAAAAGACCCTCAACCATAACCTCTCAACGGACGTCAATAGAGCTTTAAACTCAAACTGGAATCCCATTTACTAAGCATAAGTTTTAATAATTTGCACCCTGAAACCTACCTAACATTCAAGATTCCTTTAAAAAAAACTAAGATGCATCAGCCAATTCAGGGTTGGAAACCCTGAGAACATTAAACTATACCAAGGAAGCAAACCTCTATTTCTCAATGCAAACGATCTCTGCCCATTTTGTCAGCAGTATATCAATGACAATAGCCTACACCACCTTCTCCTACACTGTTCAGCACTCAAAGAAAACAGACAGAATATTTTAAAGCCATCCATCTCAACATCCTCTGATCATCAGTCAATACAAAATATTTTAAATATTAACGATGTCAATAAATTGAATAGGCTTTATACGTTCATTATAGCAGCTCTAAAAACGTTTGACTCCCTTAATGTAAACGAGTAAACTCATATCATGAATAATTTATTAATATATTACTTTTTGTGAGTGTTTTTGTATTTATTCTATTGTGCACATTTTCAAGGCAAACATTCGTATAGAACTTGTTATTTTAGCTGTTTAAAAAAATTGCAATGATAGAGATATTACTGAACAGTGTTAAAGTAATTTTACCATTAGAATTAGATTATAATTATTGAAATTATATATATTAAAATTAAAAAATATATTAAATTCACTTCATGAAATCTATGTCACTGTTTATTGTAAAAACATTGTTATGGATTTGCCAGACTCAAAATGAAACAAAATATGTCTATATTGTTATAATTTGAACAAGATTTATCTATATATCATCTGTTTGTAAGAGAATGTTTTGATCCTCCCCTCCCCCCAATAGTCGAAGTATAAGTCTAAATCATTTTGTTTAGTTCCTCTTTATTGGTATAGTACCTGGTTTCCATGTTAAACGTTTGTCCAGTAGCAGTCCTGGAAAAGTACCGAATTTGAGATTCTGAGGAAGTGGAATGCCTTTGAGAGTGTCTGGTGTTCGGTTTGGCCACCTAAGCATATATTTTGGATGGCTTGCAGGTTGAGTAAAAAAGTCCGTCACGCAGGGGCTGCGTAAACTAAGCAGATTTCCCACGAGAAGTTTTACAATAGAGAAATCTGCCTAATAACAACTGTAGTAGTAAGAAACCTCTAAACCTAAAACATTATTTAGGGCGTAATAACCCAGTAGTTTCTAGCCCCAAAAAACAGTTAACCTAACCTCTAAACCTATTCACGAGGGACGAATAGTTAAGGAAACGCCTGCCAGAGCTCTCGGCGGAAAGTCCAAACATAGCCTACTGGTGACCACACGCAGAATACAAATTCAAATATCTCGGTTAATATTCAAGATACAGAATTAATGTATAGAACAATATTTATAGTAAATTTAATGTGCAATAAGATTTATTCTATACAATGTTTCGATCCGACGCATAATAACGGAGATATTTTGAATTTTCAAAAATCCTCCCCTCTAAACCCCACCCCCTCCCATTGGTCCGATTTCAGCCATTAACGAACTTGATCTTCCTTTTTACATAAAACGATTAAATTCCGAGTTTGGTAACAATCAAACAAAAATTGCGACCGCTAGAGCGTTAACAGACAAATATATATAATTTTGAACGGACCTCATTTTCGTCATCTCCTGGGTAGGATCGATGGACATTTGAAGAAATGTTTCGAAACTCGCATCATGAGTACGACCCCAATAGCTGATTTCCCTTGAGGGAAATCTGCTAAAAGGCCACACTTCCACAATAAGATTTCTTTAAGTAGCAGAGCGCTTTTGACGCAGTCCATCATCATCAGTGCCGTGTAACTGTGTGCCAATATGATGCCATGTGAAGATTGCCAGGCTTCCATATTCTATGTGGGTTTTGTGACAGGCCGAGTAAATCAGCAGCACTGCCACAATAATGACCACTTCATTTTTCAGCATTCATTTTAATTTTCCATTTCCTTAGCCAGGGTTCTACGGGTGAAAAATGCTCCTGAGAGGAGTTAGTGGCAAGAAATAGATCATGGTTTGAATTTAGAACTGACGTATCATTGGCAAACATATCAAGGGAGGTAATGAAAGAGTACATTGTTTTATTGAACAATACAATGTCTTTTCAAAGAAACTGTAAATAAATATAATCGTTTAATTAAGAGTTATTTATTTTCTACAAAACGTTGTTAATATTTCATTTTATTGAAAGAAGTGTTAATCACATAAAAACAATGGATATTTTCTCTCACAGTAATGCATTCTACAAGAATTTTGATATTGTCAATCACAAAAATTTAACAAAGGATAACAATACAAAATGTACGCCCATAATAAATTAAAAATAAATTAATAAATAAAATGAAGATGTAAAGTGTTTTAGAAACCTAGAGCTAGAAGTACCTGTACAATCATTTTTCCTTAGCAACTAAAATCACATTTTTTTTGGTTTACTATCTCTATAAGACATTATTTTCTACATACTGTTCGTTTTAACCCAGATTCTCCTGATTATTATTTTTTGTTTCTTAAATAGTCAAAAGTTTTCACTGCATTTCATTACTAGGACCATTCTAAACTGTATACAACTTTTTTTATTGAAATTGTATACATAATTTCTCGGATAATATATTTAAATACTTCTAAACAGTCAACAAAGAGTATGTTAGTGCTGAATGATAATCGAAAGTTCTATACAAATCAAGAGGGGGCCTTCTCGAAGAACGTCACAAGAATCTGGGTTAACCAAACCAAATGAGATATGTTATCTATTAATTGAAGCAGCCAGAACCAGAATGTGATGTCACTACAACTTTTACTTTTAATTCTGAGTCCTTCACTTCATACTAAATAAATGCCTAGAAATATCTTCAATTATAAATACAAAGGTTTAAACATTTCAATTTACATCTCCGATCTGTAATTTAGTGATGTAAGAAAATCAGTTATAAAATAAACAGGTGTCCTTAACTATTCAGGAAAGAGAGAGAATCACACATATTCTTGATTAAATTAGAGTGGCAGTGTCATTTGCTTAATCTAACACGCTTAATAAAATAATCCTAAACTAACAAGATAGACTTAACACTACCATATTTTATCATCATCACAGAGATATAAAATAAAATCATTTTCAACAAAGAGTCTCTATAAAAATAATATAAACCTACATTTTATTATTATTATTATTATTATTTATTAACATTCACTTTTCACACTAAGGCAACCTACATTTTATCAATTTATTTGAAACATATGTGTGATGTTTTATAAGAAATTTTACATCTAATAAAAATGAACAAATACTTGACAATTGTTTTTAAGTAATTTAAAAAAAAAAATAGCTCTCCTATAAAAATTCAACTAATATTCTTACTGAATAAATCAGTTCATTTTGACCAAACTAATTTTTCCCAACTCTTCAGTTGGCTTCTTCAGGTTGAGCTTAGCCCTTCTTGTTAATATGTTGGAGTCTAGGGATTAAAGGATTTACTCTTAAAAGGAATAGCAAGTCAGAAGAACAGTTGGCCCAGCGAGGAAGTCTACGAAATTATAAAATCAGTTCATTTTTGGGACTCTGGGTGCCAATATAAAACATAATTGTTGAATTTTCCTAACAGTTATATTCCATGACGAGGTTACAGAAAGAGATTTTATGGTCAATATTAATTTATGCACGAGCTTTGTCAAATACATTTTGAAATCATAGGCAGCTTATTAACAACAAATTAATGTCCAGAAATTAAAATCAAATCAACACTCCTACATTAGATAGAGCAATCACTCCATTATATTGTATTATGCACATTTGGGATTTTACAATTAGAGCATGCCTCTATTTAATTTTAAGTAAAGTTATTTATTTACGTGTACTTTATGCTACTACAGTTAATTCAGACAGGTTATATAGGTACCCTTTTCTAGCCAGGGTGGGATTAAGGATTTTATTTAATGAGCTCGTCTCTGAATAAATTCCTATTGCCCAGGCGGGAATCGCACTCTCCACTGGGTTTACTATGTAAGGTTAAAGCCAACACAAACTCACATGGCCTGAGCCCCATAATTTTAAGTCTCTACTAAAGTGAGCTTATTATTTTGTAAATACATAAATCAGAGTGTTTCATATCACTTATTTGCTATACCATAACTCAAAAATAAAAGTTATGCATTTGAAATTTTAATACTGTACCCAAACTGTGTGTGTAAATATGAAAATATCAAAATTCTGACGCAAGGGGAAGGTAGGAATTGTAGGACATTTAAAGAAATTATTGTGAGTGCTGATTTCTGATAAAAACAGCTGCCACTGATTAAATAATAAATATTGGGACTTGATTTTGCACGAGTTTTTGTAACACAAATAAATATATCTATTAAAGACTATAGGGACAAATTAAGGAATACTATATGTCTCGATTATATGTCAGCTATCGTCAGGTTGAGGTTTTTTGTCGAAATATTTTTCAATTTCACTGAAGCTTTTGCCGAAGGTCTCTGGGAGGCAGAAATAAATAAATACCGTACAGATTGCAGACATGACGGCGTAAATAATAAATACTGCAGGGAGTGTTATGAGATCGACTAAGAACGGGAATGTTTTGATGATGAAGAATAGGAGTATAGCCCCATATGAGATCATGAGGCCAGAGCCAAAGGCGCGTACCTTGATGGGGAGCAGCTCCCCTACGAGGGTCCAGGGTATCACCATGATCCCAATAGAGCCTGCCGATACATACAGCAGGATAGCCACCATAATCCACCAATCGCTGATAGTTCCTGAACTGGCGGTAGGCAGGCTTAGATCCTCAATGGTCACATTTCCACTAGTCGAATTATGTATCGAAAAATTAATAGTGTTGACGCCATTTACATATAGAAATGCGGCAGATGCACCTGCAGATATTGCCATGCCTGCAGCCGATATCATCATGATAGGCCTCCTCCCCATCACTCGGGATATGCCTGCAGCAACCAGGCTCAGGAGGAATCTCAGAACACCGACAGCAATAGTAGCACTGTACTCATCAAACCCGAATCCGAAATTCCCTCCGATACTTTGAAAAATATTCACTGTATAAAATATCACAACATAAGTCCCACTCGTCTGCTGCAGCAAGAACAATACCAAGAGAATTAAAAATGGCAGGTAGGAGCCTCTCTCCTTGAAGTTATAACATGTGTCTCTGAACTTTTCGCACCAGTTCTTGCTCCCCTCACCAGCGTCCATTTGGAGTCTTCTTTTTGCAAACGCCTCTTGAATTCTTTCCCATTCCGCTTCATAAGCCTGTAAACATAGAAAAACATTCAAGTTAAGTTATTTATTAATGCCCACTTTTGGCAACTAAGGCTAATTGGGATGGGTTATCTACAGGTTACCACCCTTTTCTAGCCAGGGTGGGACTAAGGATTTTATTTAATGAATTCCGTCACTAAATAAATTCCTTTGTCTAGGCAGGAATTGAACTCGCCACTCCAGGTTTACCATGGCTTTAACCCCTATGCCTAATCTGAGCCCCAAAAAGAGAACATTCACTACCAACATGTAAATAACCCATTGGCACTGACTTTCAGTTTAACTTAGTAATTTTTTTTTTACTTGTTTTATTTTAAAAATATTAGTTTTAATTTATTTATTTTTTGTTTTACATATTTCTATTTTTTTTTAGATTTAGATTGCAACAAATTTTTAAGAAATAAACCTTTTATTAATGGGGTTTATTTCCTAACAATTTGTTGCAAACTAACTCTTAAAAAAAAAATAGAAATATATAGAACAAAAATAAATAAATTAAAACTAAAATCTTTAAAATAAAACATATAAAAAAAAATTGTTAAGTTAAACAGTTTTATTAAAAAAATACAGATAAAAATTATGATCAGTGCCATAGATTGATGAGGAGAGTGGTGTGGCTGGTACTGAGGACCTAGGATTAATTTTAGATTTTAGTACATTTTCTTCATAATTTTGACCTTAAGGGAAATCTGCTATTGAGGTCATACTCATGACGCGATTTTCGAAATTTTTCTTCAAATGTCCATCGACCCTACCTAGGAGATGGCGAAAATGAGGTCCGTTTGAAACTGCATATATATATATATATATATATATATATATATATACTAGCTCAGATACCCGGCTTCGCCTGGGAATTCATTTGAGGCTGAATGGTGATGGTATTTTTTTGGCAAGGCTTTACTTTTCATAATATTTTGTCATTTCCCCGTCCCAGTGTTTAGGGTTCATACCCGTCGTTTTTTTTTTTTTTTGTAAGACTTCATTGTCCTCCAAATTGTCATATTTCCCGTCTCCTGTGTATTATGCATAGATTTCAGCTATTAAGGACAAAATATTAACATATATTTGAATTAATTTTTCCGGGTGAGGTACCTAGTAGTTCATATTGGACAGAATTGTTGAGCATATCAATATTTCTACGCAAATTACTTTAGTTTTACTGTATATCTCGTTTATAATTCGGTATACGAGAAAAGTGTATATAACAAAAGTTACTTTAAATAACAAAATAAACATCTTTTGTTATGTGCATATTTGAAGAAAAACCAATAGAAAATGAAATACCGCTATTTTTAAATGCAGGCCTTCTTTACAACCCCCACTACTGCCTGTCCCTAGAAATGTTAGTATGGCTTATTATAATGAATACATTAGTGCTAATACACATACCGAGTTTTATTTAGATCGGTTGGGTCTTTTGTCCCAAATAAAATTGTTCACTTCCACTATATGTTTTAGCGTATAACTCGTTTATAATTCGGTATACGAAAAAAGTTTAAATGGCAAAAGTTACTCTAAATAACAAAATAAACAACTTTTGTTATGTTCATATTTGCCGAAAAACGAATAGAAATCGAAATACCGCTATTTTTAAATTCAGGCCTCCCTTACAACCCCCACTCCTGCCCGTTCCTAGAAATGTTGGTGTAGCTTGTTATAATGAAAGCGTTAGTGCTAATACACATACCGAGTTTTATTCATTTCGGTTGCGTCTTTCGTCTCAAATAAAATTGTTCACATTCGTTATAGGTTTTTGCGTATATCTCGTTAATAATTCGGTATACGAAAAAAGTGTATATAACAAAAGTTACTCTAAATAACAAAATAAACAACTTTTGTTATGTTTATATTTACCGAAAAACCAATAGGAATCGAAATATCGCTATTTTTAATTTCAGGCTTCCCTTATAACCCCCACTCCTGTTCGTCTCAGAGGATATTAATATAGCCTAAAGTCTAAGTTGGGTTAGTAGTAATATACATACCAAGTTTCATAAAATTCGGTTCAGCCGTTATGCGTGAAAAGGTAACAAACAAACAAACAAACATACACGAAAGAAACAAAATGCAGTTATGGTGTCTATGACATGTGAAACGAAAAGTTATCGTGAAATTTCGCGAAAAAAATCAATGTACAGACAGAGGCTACAATTTTATACATATACTAGCTAAGGTACCCGGCTTCGCCCGGGAATTCATTTGAGGCTGAATGAAGATGGTATGTTTTTGGCAAGGCTTTACTTTCCACAATATTTTTTTTATTTCCTTGTCCCAGTGTTTAGAATTTATACCCGTCGTTGCTGTGGATTTGTTAATAATAAAATTATTTGTTATTTAAGACTTCACTGTCCTCAATATTTTTATATTTCTCGTCCTCTGTGTATGTAGTTTTTTTTATAACGTAATGGACCATATAATTCATAATCCTAGAAAGTATTCTATCTTCCAAACCACGTATGAATAAGTTCCTTTACCTTCATGCGGTACTATGTCCAACGGCGACAGCTGTTTTAGGTACGTCATAGCCTCTATTAAAATACTCTTTCATAAGTCTCGATTGTAAACTGCGTATTCATATTGGTTTTCAGTAAAGTATATCATAATTCATGAACGGAGCAGAGTAAATAAATACCAGAAATACCTGGGTGGACCTACCTAGCGTTTATTCTTGTAAATTATTTATTTATGATAATTAAAGAAATTCACATTCCTGAGAATAATAATACATTGCTATAAGCATCAATTAACATGTAAACATAGACCAATATGAGGTCGGAAGGGAAGCGGCAGAACTGATAGGACAAAGGAAGTAGCTCGACACTTGCGTAGCCTCAGTGCTGCCAACCTGGAATGCATTTTGGATAGCTATCCTCTAATACATTCAAATATATTAAAAAATCATATTATATTATCTTCACAATTCTAAAACTATTTCAAATATTTTTCACGTTTTAATTAAATAATGTATTAAATACACTGAGAGAACGGTGGGGCAGTATACCTTATTTGGTGCAAACTGTTACTGGTGTTAAAAAATAACATAGTTTTGAATTATTAAGGATAAAATTTGAACATGGATTTGAATTAACTTATCCAGGTGAGATACCTCGGAAGTTCATGTTGGAATGTATTGTTGAGCATATCAATATTTCTAAGCAAATTACTTGTTTCATACCTTATTTTACAAAAAAAAAAATTATAAAACAAAATTTACACTAATTAAAAAAGTAAACAACTTATGTTATGTGCACGATTGCCGAAAAACAAATAGACGATGAAATATCGCGAATTATTATTTCGGGCCTCCCTTATAACCCCCACTCCCGTTCTAACCTATCATTTTTAATATAGCTTATAATCATGGAAGAATTAATGCTAATTCACATAAAGAGTTTTGTTTAGTTCGGTTCAATCGTTAGTGCACAACAAAATGATTGGCTCCCGCTCTTGTTTATAGTGCATATCTCGTTTATATTTTGTTATACGACAAAATTGAATATAACAAAAGTTACTTTAAATAACAAAATAAACAACTTCACTTATGTTCATATTTGCCGAAAAACCAATAGGAAACAAAATATCGCTATTTTTAATTTCTAGCATACCTTATAACCCCCACTCCTGCCCGTCCATAGAAATGTTAGTATGGCTTATTATAAGGAAGGCTTTTGTGCTAATTCACATACCGAGTTTGGTTTAGTTCGGTAGAGTCTTTTGTGCCAAATAAAATTGTGGACTCCGGCTATAGTTTTTAGCGTATAACTTATTTATACTTCCGTATACGTCAAAAGTGCATATAACAAAAGTTACTCTAAATAACAAAATAAACAACTTTTGTTATGTTCATATTTTCCGAAAAACTAATAGGAAACGAAATATCGCTATTTTTAATTTCTGGCTTCCCTTATAACCCCCACTCCTGTTCGTCTCAGAGAATTTTAATATAGCCTAAAGTCTAAGTTGGGTTAGTAGTAATATACATACCAAGTTTCATAAAATTCGGTTCAGCCGTTTATGCGTGAAAAGGTAACAAACAAACAAATAAACAAACAAATAAACAAACAAACAAACAGACACGAAAGAAACAAAATGCAGTTATGGTGTCTATGACATGTGAAACGAAAAGTTATCGTGAAATTTCGCGAAAAAAATCAATGTACAGACAGAGGTTACAATTTTATATATATACTAGCTCAGATACCCGGCTTCGCCCGGGAATTCATTTGAGGCTGAATGGTGAAGGTATTTTTTAGCAGGCTTTACATTGCACAATATTTTGTCATTTACCCATCCCATTGTTTAGGATTGATACCCATCTTTGCCGTGGATTTGCTAATAATAGAATTATTTGTTCGATAAGGCTTCACAGTCTTCGATATTTTTATATTTCCCGTCTCTTATACATGTAAATATGCTGAATTTTTATTTCAGGCCTCCCTTTTAACCCTCCTCCCGTTCGAACCTAAAAATTTTAATATAACTTATAATCATGGAAGAATTAATGCTAATTGACATTGACATACCGAGTTTTGTTAAGTTCGGTTCAGCCGTTAGTGCCCGTTAAAGTTTTAACTTATAACTCATTTATACTTAGGTATACGACAAAAGTGTATATAACAAAAGTTACTCCAAATAACAAAATAAACAACTTTTGTTAAGTGCATATTTGCGGAAAAACCAATAGGAAACGAAATATCGCTATTTTTAATTTCAGGCTTCCCTTATAACCCCCACTCCTGCCCGTCCCTAGAAATGTTTGCATGGCGTATTATAATGAAGGCCTCACTGCTAATACACATACCGAGTTTTATTTAGTTCGGTTGAGTCTTTTGTGCCAAATAAAATTGTTGACTTCCGCAGTAGTTTTTAGCGTATAACTCATTTATACTTCCGTATACGGCAAAAACGCATATAACAAAAGTTACTCTAAATAACAAAATAAACAACTTTTGTAATGTACATATTTGCTGAAAAAGCAATAAGAACCGAAATATCGCTATTTTTAAATTCAGGCCTCCCTTATAACCCCCACTCCTGTTCGTCTTAGAGAATATTAACATAGCCTAAAGTCTAAGTTGGGTTAGTAGTAATATACATACCAAGTTTCATAAAATTCGGTTCAGCCGTTTATGCGTGAAAAGGTAACAAACAAACAAACAAACAAATAAACAAACAAACAAATAAACAAACAAACAAACAAACAGACACCAAAGAAACAAAATGCAGTTATGGTGTCTATGACATGTGAAACGAAAAGTTATCGTGAAATTTCGCGAAAAAAATCAATGTACAGACAGAGGTTACAATTTTATATATATATAGATATATATATATATATATATATATATATATATATATATATATATATACTAGCTCAGATACCCGGCTTCGCCCGGGAATTCATTTGAGGCTGAATGGTGATGGTATTTTTTAGCAGGCTTTACATTGCACAATATTTTGACATTTACCCGTCCCAGTGTTTAGGATTGATACCCTTCTTTGCCGTGGATTTGCTAATAATAGAATTATTTGTTCGATAAGGCATCACAGTCTTCGATATTTTTATATTTCCCGTCTCTTATACATGTAAATATGGTGAATTTTTATTTCAGGCCTCCCTTATAACCCCCCTCCCGTTCGAACCTAAAAATTTTAATATAACTTATAATCATGGAAGAATTAATGCTAATTGACATACCGAGTTTTGTTAAGTTCGGTTCAGCCGTTAGTGCCCGCTAAAGTTTTAACGTATAACTCATTTATACTTAGGTATACGACAAAAGTGTATATAACAAAAGTTACTCCAAATAACAAAATAAACAACTTTTGTTATGTTTATATTTGCGGAAAAACCAATAGGAAACGAAATATCGCTATTTTTAATTTCAGGCTTCCCTTATAACCCCCACTCCTGCCCGTCCCTAGAAATGTTGGCATGGCTTGTTATAATTAAAGCGTTAGTGCTAATACATATACCGAGTTTTATTTATTTCGGTTGGGTCTTTTGTCCCAAATAAAATGGTTCACTTCCGCTATAGGTTTCAGCGTATATCTCGTTTATAATTCAGTATACGAAAAAAGTGTATATAACAAAAGTTACTTTAAATTACAAAATAAACAACTTTTGTTATGGGCATATTTGCTGAAAAAGCATTAGGAAACGAAATATCGCTAACTTTAATTTCAGGCCTCCCTTATAACCCCCACTCCTGTTCGTCTTAGAGAATGTTAATATAGCCTAAAGTCTAAGTTGGGCTAGTAGTAATATACATACCAAGTTTCATAAAATTCGGTTTAGCCGTTTATGCGTGAAAAGGTAACAAACAAACAAACAAACAAATAAACAAACAAACAAATAAACAAACAAACAAACAAACAGACACCAAAGAAACAAAATGCAGTTATGGTGTCTATGACATGTGAAACGAAAAGTTATCGTGAAATTTCGCGAAAAAAATCAATGTACAGACAGAGGTTACAATTTTATATATATATAGATATATATATATATATATATATATATATATATATATATATATATATATATATATATATATATCTATATATATATAAAATTGTAACCTCTGTCTGTACATTGATTTTTTTCGCGAAATTTCACGATAACTTTTCGTTTCACATGTCATAGACACCATAACTGCATTTTGTTTCTTTGGTGTCTGTTTGTTTGTTTGTTTATTTGTTTGTTTGTTTGTTTGTTACCTTTTCACGCATAAACGGCTGAACCGAATTTTATGAAACTTGGTATGTATATTACTACTAACCCAACTTAGACTTTAGGCTATATTTAAATTCTCTGAGACGAACAGGAGTGGGGGTTATAAGGGAAGCCAGAAATTAAAAATAGCGATATTTCATTTCCTATTAGTTTTTCGGAAAATATGAACATAACAAAAGTTGTTTATTTTGTAATTTAGAGTAACTTTTGTTATATGCACTTTTGCCGTATATGGAAGTATAAATGAGTTATACGCTAAAAACTTTAGCGGGAGTCAACAATTTATTAGGCACAAAAGACTCAACCGAACTAAACCAAACTCGGTATGTGAATTAGTACTAACGCCTTCCTTATAATAAGCCATACTAACATTTCTAGGGACGGGCAGGAGTGGGGGTTATATGGGAGGCCTGAAATTAAAAATAGCGATATTTCGTTTCCTATTGCTTATTCAGCAAATATGCCCATAAAAAAAGTTGTTTATTTTGTTATTTACAGTAACTTTTGTTATATACACTTTTGCCGTATACGGAAGTATAAATGAGTTATACGCTAAAAACTATAGCGGGAGTCCACAATTTTATTTGGCACAAAAGACTCAACCGAACTTAACCAAACTCGGTATGTGAATTAGCACTAACGCCTTCCTTATAATAAGCCATACTAACATTTCTAGGGATGGGCAGGAGTGGGGGTTATAAGGAAGGCCTGAATTTAAAAATAGCGGTATTTCGTTTCTTATTGCATTTTCGGCAAATATAAACATAACAAAAGTTGTTTATTTTGTTATTTAGAGTAACTTTGGTCATATTCATTTTTGTCTTTTAACAAAGTATAAACGAGATATACACTATAAACTAAAGCGGGAGTCAACGATTTCATTGAGCGCTAACGAGTAAACCGAACTAACAAAAACTCAGTATGTCAATTAGCATTAATTCTTCCATGGTTATAAGGGAGGCCTGAAATAAAAATTCGCGATATTTCATTGTCTATTTGTCTACGGGAAATATGACAATTTGGAGGACAGTGAAGACTTACATAAAAAATTAATTTTACTATTAACAAATGCCAACAACGGGAATTAACCCTAAACACTGGGACGGGTAAATGTCAAAATATTGTGCAAATTAAAGCCTTGCCAAAAAAATAACATCACCATTCAGCCTCAAATCAATTCCCGGGCGAAGCCGGGTATCTGAGCTAGTATATATATATATATATATATATATATATATATATATATATATATATATATATATATATATATAGATAGACTAGCTCAGATACCCGGCTTCGCTCGGGAATTCATTTCAGGCTGAATGGTGATGGTATATTTTTGGCAAGGCTTTACTTTGCACAATATTTTGACATTTACCCGTTCCAGTGTTTAGGGTTAATACCCGTTGTTGGCATTTGTTAATAATAAAATTATTTTTTTATGTAAGACTTCACTGTCCTGCATATTGTCATATTTCCCGTCTCCTGTGCATTATGCATAGATTTGAATTATTAAGGAGAAAATATTGACATACATTTGAATTCATTTTTTCAGGTGAGGTACCTGGTAGTTCATATTGAAAAGAAGTGTTGAGCAAATTTCTCTAAATAACAAAATAAACAACTTTTGCCGAAACCCCAATAGGAAATCATTATTATTAATTTCAGGCCTCCCTTATAACCCCCACTCTTGCCCGTCCCTAGAAATGTTAGTATGGCTTATTATAAGGAAGGCGCTAGGGTAGGTGTAATACACATACTGAGTGTTTTATTTAATTCGGTTGAGTCTTATGTGCCAAATAAAATTGTTGTCTCCCGCTATAATTTTTAGCGTATAACGCCTTTATACTTCGGTATACGATGATAGTGTATATAAAAAAAAAGTTTCTCTAAATAAAAAAATAAACAACTTTTGTTATGTGCATATTTGCCGAAAATGCAATAGGAAACGAAATATCACTATTATTAATTTCAGGCCTTCCTTATAACCCCCACTCCTGCCCGTCCCATGAAATGTTAGTATAGCTTATTATAATGAAGGCGTTAGTACTAATTCACATACCGAGTTTAGTTTAATTCGGTTGAGTCTTTAGTGCCGAATAAAATTGTGGACTCCCACTTTAGTTTATAACGTATAACTCATTTATGCTTCCGTATACGGCAAAAGTGGACATAACAAAAGTTACTCTAAATAACAAAATAAACAACTTTTGATATGTGCATATTTGCTGAAAAAGCAATAGGAAACGAAATATCGCTATTTTTAATTTCAGGCCTCCCTTATAACCCCCACTCCTGCCCGTCCCTAGAAATTATAGTATGGCTTATTATAAGGAAATCGTTAGTATTAATTCACATAGCGAGTTTGGTTTAGTTCGGTTCAGTTTTTTGTGCCAAATAAAATTGTGAACTCCCGCTATAGTTTTTAGCGTATAACTCATTTATACTTCCGTATACGGCAAAAGTGCATATAACAAAAGTTACTCTAAATTACAAAGTAAACAACTTTTGTTATGTGCATATTTGCTGAAAAAGCAATAGGAAACGAAATATCGCTATTTTTAATTTCAGGCCTCCCTTATAGCCCCCACTCCTGTTCGTCTTAGAGAATATTAATATAGCCTAAAGTCTAAGTTGGGCTAGTAGTAATATACATACCAAGTTTCATAAAATTCAGTTCAGCCGTTTATGCGTGAAAAGGTAACAAACAAACAAACAAATAAACAAACAAACAGACACGAAAGAAACAAAATGCAGTTATGGTGTCTATGACATGTGAAACGAAAAGTTACCGAGAAATTTTGCGAAAAAAATCAATGTACAGACAGAGGTTACAATTTTATATATATATATATATATATATATATATATATATATAGATATATATATAAAGTTTTGAACGGACCTCATTTTCGTCATCTACTAGGTTGGATCGATGGACATTTGAAGAAAAATGTCGAAAATTCCGTCATGACTACAACCTCAATAGCTGATTTCCCTTAAGGGAAATCTGCTAAAACAAGTAGCTGTTTCATGAGGAGCAAAGTATATTACTCCCCCCCCCCTTCCTCTGTCTTTCACTGGAACATTAATTAATCGGAAGTAAGTAATTTCATCCTTTAATGTGTTTAAAACATCAATTAATTCACAAAAAACGAAAGTATTTAAACATACATAATTAGAATTGAAAATAGAATCTGAATATAAGGTAATGTTAGCGGAATTGAGAGTTAGCCGTTAGTCATGTTCTGTTGGTTAACCTGGAGCGTCAGGGACGGGTGGGGAGACCTCCATGTAATCTAGAACCTTTCTCACTCCCTCTTTCTTTCCTCAGTTGTTTTACACACTTTTTTCGTATACCGAATTACAAACGAGATATACGCTAAAACCTATAGCGGAAGTGTATTTTGTTATTTAGAGTAAATTTTGTTATATACACTTTTTTAGTATACCGAATTATAAACGAGATATATGCTAAAACCTATAGCGGAAGTGAACAATTTTATTTGGGACAAAAGACCCAACCGAAATAAATAAAACTCGGTATATGTATTAGCACTAATGCCATCATTATAATAAGCCATACCAACATTTCTAGGGACGAGCAGGAGTGGGGGTTGTAAGGGAGGCCTGAAATTAAAAATAGCGATATTTCGTTTCCTATTGGGGTTTCGGCAAATATGCACATAACAAAAGTTGTTTATTTTGTTATTTAGAGAAACTTTTGTTATATTCACTTTTGTCTTATAACAAAGTTTAAACGAGAATTATACCGGGAGTCAACAATTTTATTTGGCACAAAAGACCCATCCGAACTAAATAAAACACTCGGTATGTGTATTAGCACTAACGCCATTCTTATAATAAGCCATACTAACATTTCTAGGGACGGGCAGGAGTGGGGGTTATAAGGGAGGCCTGAATTTACAAATTTTATTATTAACAATTCCACAGAAACGACGGGTAATAACCCTAAACACTGGGACGGGTAAATGTCAAAATATTGTGCAAAGTATAGTAAAAATACCATCACCATCCTGCCTCAAATGAATTCCCGAGCGAAGCCGGGTATCTGAGCTAGTATATATATAAAATTGTAACCTCTGTCTATACATTGATTTTTTTCGCGAAATTTCACGATAACTTTTCGTTTCACATGTCATAGACACCATAACTGCATTTTGTTTCTTTCGTGTATGTTTGTTTGTTTGTTTGTTACCTTTTCACGCATAAACGGCTGAACCGAATTTTATGAAACTTGTTATGTATATTACAACTAACCCAACTTAGACTTTAGGCTATATTAAAATTCTCTGAGATGAACAGGAGTGGGGGTTGTAAGGGAGGCCTGAAATTAAAAATAGCGATATTTCGTTTCCTATTGGTTTTTCGGCAAGTATGAACATAACAAAAGTTGTTTATTTTGTTATTTAGAGTAACTTTTGTTATATACACTTTTTTCGTATAACGTATTATAAACGAGATATACGTAAAACCTATAGCGGAAGTGAGCAATTTTATTTGGCACAAACGACTCAACCGAACTAAATAAAACTCGGTATGTATATTAGCACTAACACCTTCATTATAATAAGCCATACCAACATTTCTAGAAACGGGCAGGAGTGGGGGTTGTAACGCAGGCCTGAATTTAAAAATAGCGGTATTTCGTTTTCTATTCGTTTTTCGGTAAATATGAATATAACAAAAGTTGTTAATTTTGTTATTTAGAGTAACTTTGGTCATATTCATTTTTTTCTTTTAACAAAGTATAAACGAGATATACACTATAAACAAAAGCGGGAGTCAACGATTTCATTGAGCGCTAACGAGTAAACCGAACTTACAAAAACTCGGTATGTCAATTAGCATTAATTCTTCCATGATTATAAGCTATATTAAAATTTTTAGGTTAGAACGGGAGTGGGGGTTATAAGGGAGGCCTGAAATAAAAATTCGCGATATTTCATTGTCTATTTGTCTACGGGAAATATGACAATTTGGAGGACAGTGAAGACTTACATAAAAAATTAATTTTATTATTAACAAATGCCAACAACGGGAATTAACCCTAAACACTGGGACGGGTAAATGTCAAAATATTGTGCAAATTAAAGCCTTGCCAAAAAAAATACCATCACCATTCAGCCTTAAATTAATTCCCGGGCGAAGCCGGGTATCTGAGCTAGTATATATATATATATATATATATATATATATATATATATATATATATATATATATATCTGTTAACGCTCTAGCGGTCGCACTTTTTGTTTGATCGTTACGAAACTCGATATTAAACCGTTTTATGTAAAAAGACAGATCAAGTTCGTTAACGGATGAAATCGGACCAGTGGGAGGGGGAGTTAAGTGGGGAGGATTTTCTATAAATATTGTTATATACATTTATTCTATATCTTGAATATTAACCGAGATATTTGCATTTTTATTAAATCTGGGCGACTAACGGACGAGTAACTTTCCCGTCAAAAGCTAGTACGGCCGTTTCCTTAACTGCTCGGCTCTCGTGAAATTTCTCTATTGTAAAACTTCACGTGGGAAATCTGCTTAGTTTACGCAGCCCCTGCGTGACGGACTTTGTTTCAAAATGCCTCGCGGGCCAGATCAAACATTACCGTGGGCGGGGGGTCGCTCACATATGATTTAAACCAACAGACAACTTACAACCGGCAGTATGTAAATTATTTATAAGCATTTGTACTTACATCATTATTCTTATTCAGCTTCCTAACTATTTGGCGGGTGTCTTCGGGCCTACTGTCAGTGAAGGAGGCCATCCAATATGGACTCTCTGGGATGATGAGAGAGAAGATGAGAGATGCAAGAGTGAGAAGGCCGAAGACGACTGCACAGTAATGCCAGTCTATGTATACTCCAACTATAGTTGTCACTAGAATGCCGAATGCTACATTCACAGAGTTCATGCTTAGCAGCATAGCCCTATACGAGACATGTGCTATTTCTGCTGTGTAAACCAGGCCAACTAGAGTCAAACCTGCAAAATATCAATGTTTATATCAGGTATACATTTAATTTGACTCATTATAGTGACAGTTAGAAGTAAAAAGTCCGTCACGCAGGGGGCTACGTAAACTAAGCAGATTTCCTACGTGAAGCTATGCAATAGAGAGATCTCTATACGAGAGCCGAACAGTTACGGCCGAACTAGCTTTTCGCGGGAAACGTTCGTTATCGGCCCACATTTAATAAAAATGCAAATATTCAAGATAGAGAATAAATGTATAGAACAATATTTATAGTAAATGTAATTTGCAATAAGATTGGTTCTATACAATATTTTGATCCGACGTATGGTAACGGAGATATTTCGAATTTTCAAAAAACCTCCCCTCTAAACCCCCCCTCCCCCAGGTCCGATTTCAGCCGTTAACGAACTTGATCTTTCTTTTTACATAAAACAACTAAATATCGAGTTTGGTAAGGATTAAACAATAATTACGACCGCTATATATAAATATATATATATATATATATATATATATATATATATATATAAATATATAGATAGATAGATAGATATATATACAGTTTTGAACGGACCTCATTTTCGTCATCTCCTGGGTAGGATCTATGGACATTTGAAGAAATATTTCGAAAATCGCGTCATGAGTACAACCTCAATAGCTGATTTCCCTCAAGGGAAATCTGCTAAAACAAAAAGTCCGTCAAGCAGGGGCTGCGTTAACTAAGAAAATTTCCCACTGCATCAACTCAAAATGTACATTTACCTCAAAACGTAAAAGTTCAATGAGAACAATATATGGTGTTTAGGCTTCAAATAATGTGCTTCAAAATATAACAGCTTATTGTTAATATTACATGCCTAGAAGTGGGGGTTTGCTGAAGGCAGAAAACTGAAAAATGCAAATATCTCGGTTAATATTCAAGATAGAGAATGTATATAACAATATTTATAGAACACTACATTTGCAATAAGATTGGTTCTATACGATTTTTTGATCCAACGTATAGTAACAGAGATATTTCGAATTTTCGAAATCCCTCCCCCCCCCCTCCCACTGGTCAGATTTCAGCCATTAATGAACTTGATTTTTCTTTTCGAGTTTGGTAACGATAAAGCAATAATTGTTGGGACCGCTAGAGCGTTAACAGACAAATATATATATATATATATATATATATATATATATATATATATATATCTATATATAAATTGAACGGACCTCATTTTCTTCATAGGTCTTAGGTAGGATCGATGGACATTTGAAGAATAATTTCGAAAATTGCGTCATGAGTACGATCACAATAGCTGATATCCCTTAAGGGAAATCTGCTAATAAAATGCCCAATGTTTATTTGATCTTTCCCATATCAGATATTTAACCGCTTTACTCAATACTAAAGATCATATTTGTTAATCGCTGAAATTAGGCCATGGTGTGGGGCTAGAAGGAGGGGGAATTCGGAAAATATCTCTCTTATTATGAGTCGGTTGGAAAAATTTATTATTCATATTATATTAGTATTATGCTATTTATAAATTGTAATAATAATAATGAAAATGTTGTCTGAGTACGCGCTACCCAATGTCATTAAGATTTAATTGAAATTATAGGTGTACAGCCTATTTAGCAATAAGTGAATTTTTATATGCATTTGGCCATAAATTGTATCTATGGAGTAAACCCCATCATGAAATAGGTGTGGCTGATCCTAAATACATTCTAACAAGGACAGTAATGAGGTAATGAATGTGTTATGATTGAATGAGTGGTTGTTTAAGTAGTTAATATCTCCCATTTTGCTAATTATATAAGTTCCTTTCCCAGGAGATTATATTAATTAGTCTCAGAAGAAAATTACCCTTGCAATATTCAAACACTAAAATTAAATATATATCCAAATGGATAGGGCTGGAAATATATTTATATATATATATATATATATATATATATATATATATATATATATATATATATATATATAATTTATCTATTTTATATATTAGATTAGAGGGTCACAATTTGTGACTCACAAATTTGTGACTCACAAGGACATGCCCAAGTGGGCTTCCCCGTTGCCTTTCACATCAGACCATCCAGCAATAAAGGCATCATGAGAAAAATTCCATTGATACCAGTAAAAACATGAGTGCAGAAAATTCGATTCAAGACCAAAGTTGTTAGATAGCCATCCCTCGGTAGCCTGCAGCCTGCATCAGCTGACTAATGATAGACTATTAGCCAGTATCAGTATGCAGGCTGCAACTATTCAAGGGCAGAGTTGTTAGATAGCCATCCCTCGGTAGCCTGCAGCCTGCATCAGCTGACTAATGATAGACTATTAGCCAGTATCAGTATGCAGGCTGCAACTATTCAAGGGCAGAGTTGTTAGATAGCCATCCCTCGGTAGCCTGTAGCCTGCATCAGCTGACTAATGATAGACTATTAGCCAGTATCAGTATGCAGGCTGCAACTATTCAAGGGCAGAGTTGTTAGATAGCCATCCCTCGGTAGCCTGCAGCCTGCATCAGCTGACTAATGATAGACTATTAGCCAGTATCAGTATGCAGGCTGCAACTTTAATCTAACCTCTAGTCTTGCCCCAGTGGGGCACCCCCACTCACATGTTGTATGTGAGAATTTAGACAATGAGGGAAATACGAGTATATATGTACATATGTGTGTGTGTTTGTGTGTGTGTGTGTGTGTGCGGTTTTATATATATATATATATATATATATATATATATATATATATATATATGGGTAGTTATTCTTTTTGGAGTTTTGGTCAATGTTGGTGAAATAAATCATAGTTTATGCCGATATTTCGAGACTCTTTATTTTCTCTTCTTCAGGGCAAGACTAAAGTTACCTACAAACTATTACACATGGTTATTGCACTAGGACTAGAGCTAGGCGTGAGGAATTTGTGATTAGAGTTTTAGCAGATTTCCCCAAGGGAAATCAGCTATTGAGGTCGTACTCATCACGCGAGTCTTGTAAAATTTCCTCAAATGTCATAGATCCTACCCAGTAGATGACGAGAATATTGTCCGTTCAAAAGTATATATATATATATATATATATATATATATATATATATATATATATGTATGTATGTATGTATATATTTGTCTGTTACCGCTCTAGCGGTCGCAATTTTTGTTTGATCGTTACCAAACTCCAAATTTAATCGTTAAATGTAAATAGAGAGATCAAGTTCGTTAACGGCTGAAATCGGACCAGAAGGGTGGGGTTTAGAGGGTGGAATGTTTGAAAATTTAATATATCTGCGTTATTATGCGTCGGATCGAAGCATTGCATAGAATCAATCTTATTGCAAATTAAATTTACTATAAATATTGATCTATACATTTGTTCTCTATCTTGAATATTAACCGAGATATTGGCATTTGTTTGGTGTAGTGCGTGTGGTCGGCAGAAGTCGGCTATATGAGGGACATCCCGCCGAAAGCTACTTCGGCTGTTTCCGTAACTGTTCGTCCCTCCTGAATTGGTTTAGAGACTCGTTACTACTACTGTTATTAGTACGTGAATTTCTCTATTGTAAAACCTCACGTGGGAAATCTGCTTAGTTTACGCAGCCCCGGCGTGACGGACTTTTATAGAAGTTTAGCAGATTTCTCTTATGGCAAAATCAGCTATTGGGGTTGCACTCATGACGCAGTTTTCGAAATAAGTCCTCAAATGTCCATCCATTCTACCTAGTACGAAAAATTCCGTCATGAAGGCCCTGTGTTAGCTAAGCAGATTTCCCACGTGCATCGCGTATTTGCATTTATCTGAAAACGTAGAAGTTCAAAGAGAACAATATTTAGTATTTAGACTTCAAATAAAGTGCATCATATTATTACAGATTTTTGTTAATCTGACATGAGTAGGAGTGGGGGTTACTGAAGGTAGAAAACTAAAAAATGCAAATATCTCGGTTAATAATCAAGATATTGAAAAACCGTACATAACAACATTTAAAGAACATTAAATTTGCAATTAGATTGTTTCTATACAATTGTTCAAACCGACGCATAATAACGTAGATATTAAGAGTTTTCCAAATTCCTCCCACTACATACAGTTTTGAATTGACCTCATTTTCGTTCTCTTCTGAGTAGGATCGCTGGACATTTGAGGAAATGTTTCAAAAATCGTGTAATGAGAATCTGCTAAAAGTTTTTTTATCACAAACCACTTCATTCCAAGGGTAAATACCAAATATTGTTTTCATTGAACTTTTACTTTGTGAGAACTTGAATACGTTCTGTTGACCCCCCGTGTCTTTTGTTCTTGTATTACTAAAATTTTAGTGATTGAGATAAAAATTATTCTGATTCATTATATATTGGTGGCCTTATTGTAACGAGAGGGTGTGTGGCCAGTTCCCTCTGTCAGCCTGCCTGTGGGCGGAATCTAAGACATGATCGTTGGTCATCACGAGGGGCTGCCAGACCTATATCTCCGTTACTATAAGTCGAATTGAAAAATCGCATAGAACTGATCTTATTGCAAATTAAATGTACTATAATTATTGCAATGCACATTTATTCTCAATCTTGAATATTAACCTAGGTATTTTCTTTTTTCAGCCTTCAGCCAAACCCTACTTCTGCTTATGTTACATAAACAATACTCTGTTATATAGTAAACCTCATTATTCGAAGCTTAAATGGCAAATATGGTTTTCGAGAGACCTTTATTGTACGTGATACATGCAAATATGTTCTGGTGACCCCCTCCCCTACCTGTTTTAAGTTCTTGGACTACTAAAATTTGATTGACTGGGATAAAAGTTATTCAGACTCACTATACATTACAGTACTAAATATAGAAATAGTTTTCAATAAAATTAATATGTTATTTTCTGATATATTTTAGTAATTGTTTTTCTTTCAGGAGAGAGGTTGGCAGACCTGATTGTTTACATCTCAGAAGCTTCCCATCAGGAGTTAATTAAAGTTGACTGAAAGATTTCTTATTACTGTTTGTATTTATTCACTTAATATTCACAGTGGTGCTGTGTTACCGGTATGTGGATTTATCTATTGTTGTTGTGCGTGTTGGAAATGTGGCCATTTTACTCAACCTGCAATATAATTCGTTTACAGTTTTCCGAAAACCAATTTAGTCATAATCGTTAGTCATCCCGAGGGGCTGTCAGACGTTTATACTCTTAAGACTCCCGCTGATCTACAAGCACTGTGACACTAGCAAGCTCTAGTAGCAACATCGTGAACTAAATTTCGCCCTTGGCGAAGATCGAACCTGCACATTTTAGAAGATTTCCCTCAAGGGATCAGCTATTGAGGTCGTACTCATGACGCGATTTACGAAACATTTCCCCAAATGTACATCGATCCTGCCCAGGGGATCACGTAAGTGAGGTCTGTTCAAAACTGCATATGTATATATATATATATATATATATATATATATATATATATATATATATATATATATATATATATATATATATATATATATTACATATAATACATATATATATATATATATATATATATATATATATATATATGTATATATATTACATATAAAACATATAAAATATATATATATATATATATATATTACATATAATACATATAATATATATATATATATATATATATATATTGCAAATGTAATGCTATAAATATTGTCATGTACTTGTTTTAACTATATTGAATATTAACCAATATATTCCCATATTTTTTAGCATATTTCCCTTAAGGGAAATCAGCTATTGATGCTACCCAGGAGATGACGAAAATGAGGTCCGTTCAAAACTGTCTATATATATATATATATATATATATCTATCTATATATCTATATATATATATATATATATATATATATATATATATATAGATATATTTGACTGTTACCGCTCTAGCGGTCGAAATTATTGTTTATTCGTTACCAAACTCGATATTTAGTCGTTTTCTGTAAAAAGAAAGATCAAGTTTGTTAACGCTGAAATCAAACCAGGGGGAGAGTTTTGAATATTCGAAATATCTCCGTTACTAAACGTCGGATTGAAGAATTGTATAGACCAACCTTATTGGAAATTAAATCTCCTATAAATACTGTCTATCTTGAATATTAACCGAGATATTTGCATTTTTCAGGCTCCAGCAAACCCTCACTTCTATTCATGTTACGTAAACAATATTCGGTTATGTAATAAAACACATTATTCGAAGCTTAAATACTAAATATTATTTTCGAGAGACCTTTAATATACGAGTTAGATGCAAATATGTTCTGGTGACATGGAGGCCCCCGTTTTAAGTTCTTGGACTACTAAAATTGGATTGAGATAAAAATTATTCTGATTCATTATAAATTACAGTACTAGATATAGGACATAGTTTTCAATAAAAATTAATATCTTATATTCTGATATATTTCAGTAATGTTTTTCTTTCTGGTGTACGATAGGCAGACCTGTTTGTTTACAATTCAGACGTTTCCCGTAGGGAGGTTTTTTATTATCGTTATTA
Organism: Riptortus pedestris; assembly: GCA_019009955.1. Classification (NCBI taxonomy): domain Eukaryota; kingdom Metazoa; phylum Arthropoda; class Insecta; order Hemiptera; family Alydidae; genus Riptortus; species Riptortus pedestris. The sequence goes on from CM032231.1 coordinate 10,612,685, forward strand.
TTCACTTAATATTACGGTAGTGTTTTGTGACCAGTATGAACATTTATCTATCGCTAAACTTCACGAGGGAAATCTGCATAGTTTACGCGGTGTAAAAGTACGGTGACGGACTTTTTTTTAAGACGAAATAAGTAATAGTGGGGTTTACTGAAGACCAAATACTAAGAAAAATGCAATTATTTCCGTCAATATTAGATATACAGGACGACATTTATACACTCAACCGCAAAAAAAAACCGGACACTTAGATTTAGTCTTATAATTTTGTTAAATACTTAATATATATGTATATTAATTATTAATAATTAAAATAATTGGTTAATCTATAGGTTATTTAAACAAAATCTGCCAAAAGTGAATAATTTTTATTGATTATTTACAAAAAAATACAAAAAAAAAAAAAGAAAAAGATAAATAACACATTTAAAAAAAAAAATTATTCTTCATTTTTATTACAGGGAATGGTAGACTTCGCTACCCCAAGCGTTTCGGCAATGTAACGTAAGCTCCGGCCTTCCATCTAAGTTTGAAAGACCCATTATTCTGGACCGAAATAAAAATAAAACATTAATTAAAGAAAATGCTTGGTTCATAATTAAAGATGTTTAAATATGCGAAAAACAACTTACAGTTTAGAATGGATCAACTTCACGACAAATAAATCTAATCTGAATTTTATCTAATTGTTTACTAATCCTAAAGGGATTAGTTCAATGGACTTAGACTCTAAATTCTCTTTAATAACTAGAATACCCACATAAAGAAAATTGCTGAAAATTAGCTTTTAATACGACAAAAATGAAGTGTCCGGTTTTTTTTTGCGGTTGAGTGTAGTAAATATAATTTGCAACCAGATTGGTTGTACTCAATGGTTCCATCTATCTAATAATAACTGAGTTTGAATTTTTGATCCCCTCCCTAGACCCTAGTCCTATTTCAGCCATAAGTGAACTTGATCTTTAGTTTTACATATAACGTCTAAATTCGACTTTGGTAACGATCAAACGAAAATTGCTATCGCTAGAGCGTTAACAGACAAATATATAGTTTTAAACGGACCTCAAGAACAAGAAATGGATAGAACAACAATTGAAGACCATCAATAGTTTAACAAGATTAGTTCTATAATATTTATCTATCAGACCCATAATAACGGAGATATTTTGAATTTTCGAACCCACTCCCCCTCTAAACCCCCCTTATTTCTAGCCCGATTTCAACTACTAACGAATTTAAAGAAACTATGAATTTTAAGAATTGCATGAAACGTTTAAATATATAATATGGTATACATGATGTATTAGCAGATTTCCCTTAAGGGTTTAGAGGTTTCTTACTACTACAGTTGTTATTAGGCAGATTTCTCTATTGCAAAACTTCACGTGGGAAATCTGCTTAGTTTACGCAGCCCCTGCGTGACGGACTTTTTTATTTGTTTGGTGTCTCGCAATTTGAAGCGATTTACACCCTTTATCACACAAACCCAATAGTAAAAATTACTCCAAATTATTGAATATACTCGTAGTTAATAAAAATTCATAGCTGCTGCTGGGCGATAACATTAGCGGAAAATAAAATAGGAAATAAAAACTATTAAAACAGAGAAAATTATTGAACACAGAGAGTTATGAAAAGGAAACAGAAACAGAACATGAATAACTGATAAAAAACAAAAACGTAATGTCAAATTCGAAAAACAAGAATATTTTATAAAAGTTAATAAAAGTATAATTAGTAATAATTTATAAACAAAGATTTATTTAAAAGTTTGTAATATCTTATACAAGCATTCAGAATTTCAGACCTGCATACACACACACACACACACACACACACACACACACAAACACGCGCACACACGCGCACACACATACACACACACGTGCGCACACACACACACACGCACGCACGCGCACACACACCCACACACACGCGCACGCACGCACGCACACTCACGCGCACACACAGACACACGCACACACGCGAAAGCACGCACGCACGCACGCACACACACACGCACGCACGCACACACACACACACGCACGCACGCACGCACACCCACGCACGCACGCACACACACACGCGCGTATAAGCACGCACACACCCACAACAGATACGAACGTAAACACAGGGTAGCACAAGATGTAATTAGGAATCAGCTATTGAGGTCGTACTCATGAAGCGAGTTTCGAAAAATGTTTTCAAATGTCCATCGATCCTACCCAGGAGATGACGAAAATGAGGTCCGTTCAAAATTATATATATATATATATATATATATATATATATATATATATATAGATAGAGAGAGAGAGAGAGAGAGAGAGATAGATAGATAGATAGATAGATAGATAGATATAGATATTTGTCTGTTAACGCTCTAGGTTTGTATTACATTTGGTATTACATTGTGTCAGAATTAAACCTTTATGACTATATTTCTCTGGAAACAAGGAGAGGTAGGGTACTATTATTTTTATTATTATTTACGTCCACTTTATGCTACTAGGCTAATCGGGACGGGTTATCTACAGGTTACCACCCTTTACTACTAGCCAGGGTGGGCTTAAGGAATTTATTTAATGAGTCCTTCACTAAATAAATTTCTACTGCCCAGGGCGGGAATTGAACTCTAGGTCTACCAGGCGAGATTAAGACCAACGCCTTAACCCGCATGTCCAACCTGAGCCCCGTAGGGTACTATATAAGTTTGTAAATGTGTGCTTGTTTTAAATATGATAATAAAGTGTCTGAATATGTACTTTCGTTGTTCAGCAGTTCATCCAAATTGTAAGGTAAGTCTAAGTTATGTCGAATAGATAATAAGTTAAGGTATAGATCGAACAAGCATTTTCGAGATTCAAACGTAAAATCTAAATTAATAAATATTATAATATGAATATAAAATACCTGCTCCAAACCCAGCAAGAAGCCTGGCTGCATATATCGGCCATAATGTCTGATGCGTGAAATACATAATCACCCAGCCGATAATCATCGGTACATTTTGGAGTATGCATATCTTCTTCCTGCCGAAGGTGTCCATCAGTGGTCCAGCTACAAATGATCCGACAGGCTGTGAGATCACAACTAAGCTGGCTGAAAAATAAAAATAATTTTTCTTAAATTCTTCTCAAACCTAATATACATAATAACTAGGGCTAGGATTTTCATGTAATTAAAAATGCCAAGTATGTAAATATATATGTATTGATTTTGATACAAATATGTAAATAATTATGTAAAATTAGTGAAATATGTAAACAGTGAATAACCTTCTAAAACAGTTTTTACTCTCATTTTTTTATTCCAATACAAAAACGGTTTTATTTTAAACATAAAAATACAAAAACAAAAACTTTTTAATCACTGTAAGGAAAAACAGTTTGAGCCTAAATGCATTTTCAAATTTTCAAACGTAAAACTACGTCGATTGGGCCTTAGTATCGACTTGAATCTGCTGAATGAGCGTTCGACGTCAACTGATGTAACTGGAGCGTTTCAGAAAGCGGCTATTTCAGAATAGCCCCTGAATGTTTCGTTTGGAAACTCACGAAGATATTTTAAAACTCGTTCTTTGTTTTTCCTTGCGACTTTCCCCATTTCGACAAAAATGAAAATAGAATTAATCACAAAATATAATTTTCAAATCGTGTTTGACAAGAGTGGCACGCACTTTACCACTCACAAATAAACACTAATTATGAAATAGGTTTGGTTTTGTTTATTCAGAGCCAAAACCAAGGGAGATGGAATCTCAGAATTGTTTTGTAGGGTTTGGTTCTAAGAAGCAATCAACAGTGGCAATAGAAGGGCCAATTCTTGTGAAAAAATTTCTTCATGCACTCGTTATTCAGTTTTGTTGTAAAGAAATAGAAAAATTTAAAAATTAACAAATATGGAGTAAAATATGTAAAAATTCCCAAAGTATGTAAGAAATATGTAAATTTAGTCAAATATGTAATAATATGTAAAATTAAATAGGCTTAATTTGATCCCAATTGCGTTAAAACATATTCTATTAGTTGATGTAAGGTGATATCGAAGTCAGTAGCAAATATGTATTTACATAGGAATCCTAGCCCTAATAATAACATACGCATAATATACATGATATATTCTTAAAAGTCTGTCACGCAGGGGCTGTGTAAACCGGGCAGATTTCCCGCCTGAAGTTTATCAGTAGATAAATCTACATACCTATAACACAACACCACCGTGAATATTAAGTGAGTAAATACAAACGATAATAAGAAACCTCCCGACGGAAAGCATCTGAAATGTAAACAAACAGTTCTGCCAATTTCATACCGGGAACAAGAACAATTATTGAAATATGTCATAATATAACACTTCATTTTATTGAAAATTATTTACTATATCTAGTACTGAAATTTATATTTAATCAGAATAATTTTTATCCCAAATCAAAATCAAATTTTAGTAGTCCAAGAACTTACCACGGGGGGGGGGCACCAGAACATATGTGCATTTATCTCGTATAAGGAAGTTCTCTTGAAAACAATATTTGGTATTTAAGCTTCAAATAATGTGGTTTATTATATAACAGAGTATTGTTTATACAACATGAGCAGAACTGGGGGTTTGCTGAAGGCTGAAAACAAAGAAATGCAACAGATAGAGTCACTCTTATTGCAAATTTAATGCTCTGTAAATGTTGTTATGTACGTATTTTCAATATCTTGATTATTAACCGAGATATTTGCATTTTATAGTTTTCGGCTTCCAGTAAACCCCCACTCCTACTCATGTCATATTAATAATAAGCTGTTATATTATGAAATACTTCATTTAAAGCATAAATACCAAATATTGTTCTCATTTAACTTTTACTTTTTGAGATAAGTGTAATTCTGTTTTTCAGACGCTTCCCGTCGGGAGGATACTAAAATGGACTGGAAGATTTCATATTCTATAATTTAAAGCCACAAGCCCGTTTTCCACCTGAATTATTCGGCCAGAACCGCTCGGTGGATTTTCCAGATCCGGGTACCGTTTTGTTCGTCATGGTCGCTTTTTGCTTTGAAAAATTGTCGGATTCTAGGTAGCTCCCACTCCCGGCGAGATAAGCCTCTCCGAAATTTTTTATTCCCAACCTCCCCCGCGACGCCTTAAATTCGCTATTTCTCTGCCCGTTCCGCCGCTATTTCGCTTTACCGATCGGGGGAAAACTCTCGGGTACATACCCTTTCGTTCGACGCCTCAAACGCGAATAACCGCCGACTCCCGTCCCGACAAATGACCATCGAACTCGAAAGTATACTTTTTCTTGCGACCTCCGAAACTCCCGTTCTATCGCCTCATTTTTTTATTTTCGAAGCGTCATTTTTCAGGTCGAGCGTACGCTCTAGGTAGCCACCGAGCCGATTTCTCGTACCGCACTCCGCCGCCCTGTACGGACCCTCCGAAGTCGACTCTCCTTAAACTCCTCTCTTTCCGCCGCTCTCCCTCCTCTCCCGTTGGGCCTATGCCCACGCCGATTTCGGCCCCTCCTCCGGGTATCGCTCCGCTACCGACGCCCAAAGACCACCTCGGTCTCCGGTCGTTGGCCGGCGAGAAAAAAATTGACGATCGAAAAATTCCATAAATATTCGCCTAAATCGAGGCGTTTAAGCCCTCACGATTTAGGTGGTGCGTCGTTCGACCAGTCGGAATACGCGTCGAGACGAGCTGCACAGAGGTCGAGCCGGGAAAAAAAATTCCTGTTCGAATTGGGGGAGTGAGGATTTTCTAAAGGTGATTTTTTGAGAAAAGTGGTCAAAATCCCCGAATCCGAAAGTGCGCGTTTCGCAGGTGAATTATTCGGCCAGATCGGCTGGACATGGGAAAAACTGATGCGCGCACTTTGTAGGGCGTATGCGGGTTTCTTCTTTGAAAAATTGTCGAATTTTCGATATCTCCACTCTGGGAGGAGCTACGGACCCTCAAAGTCGGCCATTTCGACCCTGTTTTTGATTACTCTTTGGGCGTAACTGACGCTCATTTCTTGCCACGGTCGCGAGATTTGGAAGAGAATGAATCGAGTCGTGTGCGACACTTTACGGCCTCTTTTAATTTCCGTGTTAATATTTTTAATTTTCCTGAAATCGCCTGTTTTCCGCAAGTTTTTCGAAAAAGACGAATTAGTCAGGGGTTTAGTCAAAGGGCGAAGGCCGAGGTTAATGGAAATGTAAAGAAATTTTTATATGTTTATCAAATATATGTCGTTTCTGGTTAAGTATGTCGTCTAAATAAAGCTGCTTTCAGCACCGAGAGCTTTTAACTTTCAGACTATGTTATTTATTATCAAAATTTATTTTAAGCTGATTGAATTTCGAAATTGTTTTATTTTCTTTATTTATAGTTATTCAATTTGCATTATTATTGTTGAGGGTTTTGACTTTTTTCAATTATTTGCCTATTGGTTTAGTAAAGACGTGTAATGCGCATCCTACCAGATAATCAAAGAACTAAAACGACTTCTTATCCTTCTCTTATTTTTCCTTTTCTTTTCATTACTCTCAATGTTTTTTTATTTGCAAACTTTCCTAATTCCTTATTTCACTTATATTATAACTTTACTTATGTTTATTTATGGCAATTGTTGTCATTTAAATAGTCTTTCCCTATTTACAAAAGTAAATATAACGGTTTATTGTAATGGATATTTTTTAAGGTAATGTACTTAGTAACGATTTCATAATATGTAAATTTGATTCTACAATTTATATCAATTTTTACTCTTATTATAAAGGTTTTCGTGAATATAGGTCATTCATTGTCAGGTAAATAGTACAACTTTTTTTCATATTCTTTCTTCTTGAATGACGTGAAATAAATTATTTCCCAACTAAATGGGGATCACTTCTTTCAGATGAACTTAACAGATCTAACGTTATGAATTACGAATCTGGAAAATACATGTTTAAATAAAATATAGATATCACGAGGGTAAGGCTCGAATCGCTTTCCCAGTTGTGGCGCTGCCGAAGGGGGTCAAGGGGGTTGCTGGCGTGAGCTAGTTACCGTATATATTTATTCACTTAATATTGACCAGTGTTAACAGGATGTATCTATTGTTAAACTTCACTATGTAAATCTGCTTAGTTTACGCAGCCCCTGCGTTCCTCCCCGTGAGCTAAGCAGCTTTCCTGCCCTAGAAGGCCATTACCAAGCACTATCACCCAGCCATGTAGATAAAAAAACCCACTTAAGTCAATGCCAGCAACATTCTATGCAAGACCTTGCAGCCTTCTTCAAGTCGTAATAACTAGTGCTATTTTATTTGCAGACTTCAATTGAAGGGAAATCAGCTATTGAGATCGTACTCATGACGCGATTTTCAAAAAAATTCCTCAAATCCCCAGGAGATGACGAAAATGAGGTCCGTTCATAATTATATCTATCTTCTATATATATATAAAATTGTAACCTCTGTCTGTACATTGATTTTTTTCGCGAAATTTCACGATAACTTTTCGTTTCACATGTCATAGACACCATAACTGCATTTTGTTTCTTTCGTGTATGTTTGTTTGTTTGTTTATTTGTTTGTTTGTTTGTTTGTTTGTTACCTTTTCACGCATAAACGGCTGAACCGAATTTTATGAAACTTGGTATGTATATTACTACTAACCCAACTTAGACTGTAGGCTATATTAATTTTCTCTGAGGCGAACAGGAGTGGGGGTTATAAGGGAAGCCTGAAATTAAAAATAGCGATATTTCGTTTTCTATTGGTTTTTCGGCAAATATGCACATAACAAAAGTTGTTTATTTTGTTATTTAGAGTAACTTTTGTTATATACACTTTTGTCGTATACCGAAGTTTAAATGCGTTATACGCTAAAAATTATAGCGGGAGTCAACAATATTATTTGCCAAAAAAGACTCAACCGAACTAATTAAAACTTGGTATGTGTATTAGCAGTGAAGCCTTCATTATAATAAGCCATACCAACATTTCTATGGACGGGCAGGAGTGGGGGTTGTAGGGGAAGCCTGAAATTAAAAATAGCGATATTTCGCTTCCTATTGGTTTTTCCGCAAATATAAACATGACAAAAGTTGTTTATTTTGTTATTTGGAGTAACTTTTGTTATATACACTTTTGTCGTATACCTAAGTATAAATGAGTTATACGTTAAACTTTAGCGGGAGCCAACAATTTTATTGGGCACTAACGGCTGAACCGAACTTAACAAAGCTCGGTATGTCAATTAGCATTAATTCTTCCATGGTTATAAGTTATATTAAAATGTTTAGGTTCGAACGGGAGGGGGGTTATAAGGGAGGCCTGAAATAAAAATTCACCATATTTACATGTATAAGAGACGGGAAATATAAAAATATCGAAGACAGTGAAGCCTTATCGAACAAATATTCTATTATTAGCAAATCCACGGCAACGACGGGTATCAATCCTAAATACTGGGACGGGTGAATGTCAAAATATTGTGCAAAGTAAAGCCTTGCCAAAAAAATACCATCACCGTTCAGCCTCAAATGAATTCCCGGGCGAAGCCGGGTATCTGAGCTAGTATATATATATATATAGGGGTTTAGAAGGGGAGAATTTTGAAAATTCAATACCTCCGTTATTATTAGTCGGATTGAAAAAATGTATAGAATCAAATGAAAATGCGGTCATTCACTAACGTCAGTAACCTAAAGCTAAAAAAAGTCCTTCACGCAGGGGCTGCGTAAACTAAGCAGATTTCCCACATGAAGGTTTACAATAGATAAATATACATACAGGTAACACTACCGTGAATGCTCTGTAAATGTACAATACAAGGCTGAATTGTAAACAAACCAACCTCGTAGTGCTGCATAGATAGACCGGAAAGACAAACAATTAATGAAATATATCTGAACATATTAATTTTATTGAAAACAAATTACTAAAGCTAGTGCTGTAATGAAACAGAATCAGTTTTATCTCAAACACTCAAATTTAAGTAATCCAAGAACAAAAGAAGGGGAGGGGGGTCAACAGAACGTATTTGCATATATCTCACAAAGTAAAAGTTCAATGAAAACCATATTTGGTGTTTAGGCTTCAATTAATATCTTTTATTATATAACAGAGCATTGTTTATGTAACACTAGTAGAAGTGGGGGTTTACTGAAGGCTGAAAACTGAAAAATGTAAGTATCTCGGTTAATATACAAGATAGAGAATAAATGTATATAACAGTACTAATAGTATATTTAATTTTCTATAACATTGATTCTATACATTTCTTCGATCCGACGTATAGTAACGGAAATATTTCGATTTTTCAAAATTCTCCCCGCTCTAAACGCCCCCTCCCCCTGGTCCGATTTCAACCGTTAACGAACTTGATCTTTCTTTTTACATAAAACACTCACACTTCGAGTTTGGTAGCGATTAAACAAACATTGCGGCCACTAGAGTGGTAACAGACACACACACACACACACATTATACATATATATATATATATATATATACACACAGTTTTGAACGGATCTCATTTTCGTCATCTCCTAGGTAGGATCGATGGACATTTGAAGAAAAATTTCGAAAATTCCGTCATGAGTACAACCTCATTAGCTTAAGGAAAATCAGCTAAAAAATAAAAAAACTGCACAAACTAAGAAGATTTCCCACGTGTGCCACGTAATTGCATTTATCTCAAAATGCAAATGTTCAATGAGAACAATATTTGGTATTTAGGCTTCAAATATAGTGCTTCATACTATAACAGCTTTTTAGCAGATTTCCCTTAAGGGAAATCAGCTATTGAGGTCGTACTCATGACGCGAGTTTCGAAAAATTTCTTCAAATTTTCATCGATCCTACCCAGGAGATGACGAAAATGAGGTCCGTTCAAAATTATATATATATATATATATATATATATATATATATATATATATATATATATATATATTTGTCTGTTAAAGCTCTAGCGGTCGCAATTTTCGTTTGATCGTTACCAAACTCGATATTTAAACGTTTTATGTAAAAAAAAAAATCAAGTTCGTTAATGGCTGAAATCGGACCAGTGGGAGGGGGGAGTTTAGAGGGGAGGATTTTCGAAAATTCAGAATATCTCCGTTACTGTACGTCGGATCGAAAAATTATATAGAATCAATCTTATTGCAAATTCAATTTACTATAAATAATGTTATATACATGTATTCTGTATCTTGAATATTAACCGAGATATTTGCATTTTTCTGTTTTCAGTTTCTGAGATGAGATCGGCTAACTTCGGGTCTAGTAGACTATTCTGAAATTGCTCTATTATAAAACTTCACGTGGGAAATCTGCTTAGTTTACGCAGCCCCTGCGTGACGAACTTTTGTTTATATGACATGAGCAGGAGTGGGGGTTTACTGATGGCAGAAAACTAAAATCTCAGTTAATATTCAATTTAGAGAAAACATGAATATAACTACATTTATAGAACATTTTCGGACGTAGCATCATGAGTACGACCTGAATAGCTAATTTCCCTCGTGGGAAATCTGCTAATATCATCATTATCAACAATAATTACCCGATCGAAGCCGGGAATCTTAGCTAGTATATATATATATATATATATATATATTTTTATATATATATATATATATATATATATATACTAAGCACACTACAATGTGGAGAAGTACCTCATTTTTATTAACAACATCCAAGTTACAAGAATCATTGCACAGTGCATACTTTCTTCGGGCAAGATTCTCAAAATTTATTGGAACGGCAGTGCATACAAGCTTAACTGTGAGGAATTATGCAGCATTTGCAATCTGTATGAAGAGGAAACACTGCACCACTTCTTCTTCCGCTGCCCTATGTATAGCCACATCAGAAATGCATTCATCTCCAAACGCAGCAACTGTTCACAATAGAAGACTAAGGCATTTGATACCTATAAATTTGTTATTAATGCGCTTAAAGTACGAGTTTTCATAATGTTTGACTGATTCATCACTTCCTACACAAGTTGTAAATATTTCATTTATTATTATTATTTATATATTTTATTTATCTATCTATTTTTCATAATTAATATTGTGCCTTCGGAATTGATTGATGATTTAGACAAATTAACTCTTTATTTTGTCTATTACTTATTATACATATAATTTTTATTTCATTTACTTATTATTATATTTTTTTCTTTATTTATTTATTTTTCCTTTAATATAAGCAGATTAATGAAATTTTATGTTCTTGTTTATTTTTATTGTATTTTCTTTCTTTCTATTTCTTTATTTTTATTTTTGTTTCTTTTAAATTAAGATTACTTATGTATCAAATTTGAAGATCACTAATGTTGAGTAAGCTATTTTAGCTATAATGTAATTCATTGTTTATTGATATACTAATTATAGCCAAATTATTTATTTTATCAATCACCAATATTAATGTATTACTTTAGAGAAGTATTGTACCTACCTATGTGTTTTAATTTTCCTTTTTTTTTATATTTTATTTTTTGTAAAAATTCGGACCCCCTATAAAAAGTTTATACTTAAATACAAAATTTTTATATATTTATATATATATATATATATATATATATATATATATATTTATATATATAATTCTAGCGTACGTGTGTATGTCACTGAACTCCTCCTAGACGGCTGGACCGATTTGATTGAATTTTTAAATACGCGTTCGGGTGACGCCCCGGATGGTTTAGCGCCGCAGATCGGCCCGGCAGATGGAGCAGGTCTCCGGTCGAAGGGCGAGGTTATTGGAAATGTAATGAAATGTTAATATGTTTATCTTATGTATGTCCTTAGAGTTTAAGTATGTCATCTAAATAAACATGTTTTCAGCTGCGAGAGGTTTTCACTTTCAGACATTATTATTTATTGTCCAAATTTATTATACTTCGATTTGAATGTTTCAATTATTTTCTTTTCTTTATTTATACTTATTTATTTGCATTAGTATTGTTGAGGGTTTTGATTTATTTCAATTATGGGTCTACAACGGTTTGTTTTTAAGGTCGTGTAGTGCGCATTCTACCAGATAATCATAGAAGTAAAACGTCTTTTCCTTCTCTCCGTTTTCCTTATCTTTTTGCGTACCAAATTTTTGGCGATATTTTATTTACTATTTGTTTTTAGGCAAACGTGCACATAACAAATGTTGTTTTTTGCGTTATTAAAAGAAGATTTTTTTTAAACATAATATTATTAAATTTAATATCCTAATCGCTTTATATATCATGCAGGACAATGTTTGCCGGGTCCGCTAGTGTGTATATATATATATATATATATATATATATATATATATCCATGTATATTGACTGGGACCGTGTTCTCGTCATCTCCCAGTTTGGTTAGATGGACATTTGAAGTAACGTTTTGGTAATCTCATCATGAGTTTAAAACCTCAATAGCCGATTTCCCCCTGGTTTGAGGCTTTGATTAATTTTCGACCAATGTTCTCAAATATATCACTATATAAGTAAGTTCGCTCAGTGTAACCTGGCCATATTCAATCCAGTTTTCCCCCATTAGCAATCCTGGTTTATGCAAATAGATTTTCGCCGTCAATCGTTGAATGTCAGCGTTGTGAATGTTGAAATAGCTAACAGCTTATGAGAAGATCCCGGGAATGTAATGTAGGGCCTTTCAAAACTAGATAAGCCAGTTCAGTCTCCCTGGGACGTATCTAGTTTCCAGGATTCTTTTACATCAGATTTCACGATATTTAGTTTCAGAAAAAGAAACAAACAAGTTTCCTTGTTATTTAATTATTCCCTGGGTTTGTGTCTTAGATCACTGATTTATTTACAATTGCTTAGAGTTTTAATCCCATGCAGTATGGACACAGCTTATATAATAGTGTTAACCTATATTCGTACTAGCTAAGGTACCCGGCGTTGCTGGGGATCTGTTAATAACAATCTTTGGTATTTAGGTTTCAAATAAAGTGCAACATAATATAACAGCTTTTGATTAATGTGACATGAGTAAAAGTGGGGGTTTACTGAAGGCCGAAAACTAAAATAAAAAAAGGGCACTAAATAACAAATTAATAACTTTCGTTATGTGCTTATTTGCCGAAAAACCAATAGGAAACGAAATATCGTTAAGTTTTATTTTCAGGCCTGCCTTATAACTGCCCACTCCTGCTCGATCCTAGCAAAGTTGGCACAAAGCATAACCATGAGGGAGTTAATGCTAATTTACATACAGAATTTTGTTTAGTTCGGTTCAGTCTTTTGTGCCTAATTGAATTATTGACTCCTGCTATAATTTTTAGCGTATATCTCATTTATACTTCGGTATACGCCAAAATTGTATTTAACAAAAGTTCCTTTAAATAACAAAATAAACAAATTTAGCAATGTGCATCTTTGCCACAGAACCAAAAGAAAACGTGTGTACATGACGTTGGAAATGTGCTAATAAGGTGTGTACATGACGTTGGAAATGTGCTAATAAGGTGTGTACATGACGTTGGAAATGTGCTAATAAGGTGTGTACATGACGTTGGAAATGTGCTGATAAGGTGTGTACATGACGTTGGAAATGTGCTGATAAGGTGTGTACATGACGTTGCAAATGTGCTGATAAGGTGTGTACATGACGTTGGAAATGTGCTGATAAGGTGTGTACATGACGTTGGAAATGTGCTAGTAAGGTGTGTACATGACGTTGGAAATGTGCTAGTAAGGTGTGTACATGACGTAGGAAATGTGCTAATAAGGTGTGTACATGACGTTGGAAATGTGCTGATAAGGTGTGTACATGATGTTGCAAATGTGCTGATAAGGTGTGTACATGACGTTGGAAATGTGCTGATAACGTGTTTGCATGACGTTGGAAATGTGCTGATAACCTGTGTGCATGACGTTGGAAATGTGCTGATAACCTGTGTGCATGACGTTGGAAATGTGCTGATAAGGTGTGTACATGACGTTGGAAATGTGCTGATAAGGTGTGTACATGACGTTGGAAATGTGCTGATAAGGTGTGTACATGACGTTGGAAATGTGCTGATAAGGTGTGTACATGACGTTGGAAATGTGCTGATAAGGTGTGTAAATGACGTTGGAAATGTGCTGATAAGGTGTGTACATGACGTTGGAAATGTGCTGATAAGGTGTGTACATGACGTTGGAAATGTGCTGATAAGGTGTGTACATGACGTTGGAAATGTGCTGATAAGGTGTGTACATGACGTTGGAAATGTGCTGATAAGGTGTGTACATGACGTTGGAAATGTGCTAATAAGGTGTGTACATGACGTTGGAAATGTGCTAATAAGGTGTGTACATGACGTTGGAAATGTGGTTAGTGTACCGTGATTAGGGGGGCGGCCCTAATGCGATTGGTGGTAGTGACTTAAGTAGGCGGCACTGATAGTAGCTCTATCACTTAAAGGCGGGGCTTTCAGATAATCATCTAACACTAATTCTTGCAGTTGTCCCTATTAGCCGGCTCCAAATGATTAACAATACTTCCCGCTAGGCTGTGCTCAAGGGGGCCGCGACCTAGTTACCGGCCATTACATAGTACAGTTTTTTTTTTTTTTTTTTTTTTTGCAAGTTTTAAGATTTTTTGTTTGTTTTAGCTTGGACGTATGAACGGGCAAGTGCTAGTCATAACAAACTTAATGGCGAGTGGGGTACTTGGGCGAGGATTCCCACGTGATAGGACCCACGCTATTTGTCATTTTTGTTATAACACACTTCTCTTCTCACCATATAATTTCAATTTCTTAATTGGGGAGTTTTCTAGTAGGATAAACTCGCGATTTTTGAGGGGGGGGGATAGAAAACAAATTAATTTACGAGGGTTTTGGTGGACGATATAAAACAAAATTGGCGACCGCTAGAGTGTTTAACAGGCAAATATATATATATATATATATATATATAACTATGATGATATATATATATATATATAATACTGTAACCTCTGTCTGTACATTGATTTTTTTCGCGAAATTTCACGATAACTTTTCGTTTCACATGTCATAGACACCATAACTGCATTTTGTTTCTTTGGTGTCTGTTTGTTTGTTTGTTTGTTTATTTGTTTATTTGTTTGTTACCTTTTCACGCATAAACGGCTGAACCGAATTTTATGAAACTTGGTATGTATATTACTACTAGCCCAACTTAGACTTTAGGCTATACTAATATTCTCTGAGACGAACAGGAGTGGGGGTTATAAGGAAGGCCTGAAATTAAAAATAGCGATATTTAATTCTTCTATAGCAGAAGTGAACAATTTTATTAGGGACAAAAGACCCAACCGAAATAAATAAAACTCGGTGTGTGTATTAGTACTAACGCTTTCATTATAACAAGCTATACCAACATTTCTAGGGACGGGCAGGAGTGGGGGTTGTAAAGGAGACCTGAATTTAAAAATAGCGGTATTTCGTTATCTATTCGTTTATCGGCAAATATGAACATAACAAAAGTTGTATATTATATTATATATATTAACTTTTGATATATACATTTCTCCAGGAACAATGTGTGGAGCAAGTAATTTGCGTAGAAATATTGATATGCTCAAAATTATTCAATTTGAACTATGAGGTTCCTCACCTGGAAAAATTAATTCAAATCTATGTTAATATTTTGTCCTTAGTAACTGAAATCTATATATTATGCATATGTGATATAATATGGCAATATATAAATATGATATATGTATAATTTGGAGGACAGTCAAGACTTACATAAAAAATTAATTTTATTATTAACAAATGCCAACAACGGATATTAACCCTAAAAACTGGGACGGTCAAAATATTGTGCAAAGTAAAGTTTTGCCAAAAAAAATACCATAACCATTCAGCCTCAAATAAATTCCCGGGCGAAGCTAACCCCAAAGTAGGATCGATGGTCATTTGAAGACCTGCTTCGAAAGCATATGATTTGTATATATATATATATATATATATACATATATATATATATAAAATTTTGAACGGACCTCATTTTCGTTCTCTCCTTGGTAGGATCGATGGTCATTTGAAGACCTGCTTCGAAAATCGCGTCATGAGTACGACCTCAATAGCTGTTTTCACTTCGTTGATATCTGCATATATCCTACTTAAATAGGAATAGAAATGTTGGAGTTGAGATTTGTGCAGAATGACGCCATGAGAGTGGCACTCCTCATGATAAAATATATGTTTTTTAAACGCCGTTTTAAGATGACTCATATAATTTATTTTTATTACTGGACGAAGTGGTAGCGAAGGTTGGATAAGACGGCTGAGTGTATTTAATGTGAATTCCCGGATCATGCGTTGGTGGAGGCCAGCAAACAGCTGATGCCCCCTTTCATCTACCGACACACAATCATCAACTCCTACACATTTTAGCAGGTTTCCATTAAGAGCAATCAGATAATGAAGTTGAACTTAAGACGTGGTTTTCGAAAAGGTATGTATGTATGCCTGTTACTGCTGTAGCGGTCGGTTTGTTTGAGCGTTACCAAACATGAAATATAACCGTTTTATGGAAAACTAAATATTGAGCACCTTAATGGTTGCGATCCTTTCGGAGGGGGGGGGGAAGGATAGACACTATATATATATATATATATATATATATATATATATATATATATAAATTCTTCTGTACGTGTGTATGTCACTGAACTCCTCCTAAACGGCTGGACCAATTTGAATGAATTTTTTTGTACGCGTTTGGGGGATGCCCTGCATGGTTTAGATTCACAAATCAGCCCGGCAGATGGAGCAGGAGTGGGGGTTCTAAGGGAGGCCTAAAATTAAAAATAGCGATATTTCGTTTTCTATTGGTTTTTGGGCAAATATACACAGGATAAAAGTTGTTTATTTTGTTATTTAGAGTAACTTTTGTTATGTTCACTTTTGTCGTATAACAAAGATAAACGAGATATACACTAAAAACTTTAAATGGGAGACAACAATTTTATTGAGCACTAACGTTTGAACCGAACTTAACAAAACACTATATGTAAATTAGCATTAATTCTTCTATGATTATAAGCTAAATTAATTTTTTTAGGATCGTACGAGAGTGGGAGTTATAAGGGAGGCCTGAATAAAAAATTCACGATATTTTCATTTTCTATTTGTTTTTAGGCAAACGGACCCATAACAAAACTTGTTTTTTGAGTTATTAAAAGTAGCTTTTGTTCTAAACATTTTTTCGTATAACAATGTGTGAAGTAAGTAATTTGCATAGAAATATTGATATCCTCAACAATTCTTTCCAATATGAACATTATTGATTATAACGAATTGTTTTTAAAAAAAATTGATGTTATTTCAAAATAATGACTAATGAAATTAATATATTTTAATAGCCTAATAGTTTGAAAATCATTACCAACCTCAATGTATAAGCCTTTCATCCAAAACTAAAGATCAGGTTCGTTAACGGTTAAAATCTGAAAAGATGGGAGGGTGGTTTAAGAGGGGGAGAATTTCGAAAACTCGAAATATTTCCGTTACATTAAGAGATATCGAAACAATATATTATTGAAGGGCAATTAGAAAATTAAATTTACTCTAAATATTGTTATATACACGTATTCTGAATCTTGAATATTAACCGAGTTATTTGCATTTTTCAGTTTTCAGCCTTCGGCAAACCCCCACTTCTACTCATGTATCATAAACAATACTCAGTTATGTAATAACCCTCTTTATTTGAAACTTAGATACCAAAAAATGTTTTCACGAGGCCATCAATATACGATATACATGCAAATATGTTCTATTGACCCCCTTCCCCTCGTCATAAGTTCCTACTAACATTTAAGTGATTGAGATAAAACATATTCTGATTCATTATAAATTACAGTACTAGATGTAGTAAATAGTTTTCAATAAAATTAATATGTCATATTCAGATATTTTTCAGTAATAGTTTTTCTTTGCGGTGAAGAATATTTCTATCTATCTGATCTTATCTGAGAGCTTGGCAGACCTTTTAGCAGATTTCCCTTAGGGGAAATCAGCTATTGAGGTCGTACTCTTGACGCGAGTTTCGAAACATTTCTTCAAATATCCATCGATCCTACCCAGGAGATAACGAAAATGAGGTATATATATATATATATATATTTGTCTGTTGACGCTCTAGCGGTCGCAATTTTTGCTTGATCGTTACCAAACTCAATATTTAAACGTTGTAAAAATAAAGATCAAGTTCGTTAATGGCTAAAATCGGACCAGTGGGAGGGGGGGTTTAGAGGGGAGGAGTTTTGAAAATTCGAAATCTCCGTTACTATACGTCGGATCGAAAAATTATATAGAATCAATCTTATTGCAAATTAAATTTACTATAAATAGTGTTATATACATGTATTCTGTATCTTGAATATTAACCGAGATATTTGTTTTTTTATGTTTTCAGCTTCAGAGATGAGATCGGCTAACTTCGGGTCTAGTGAGTTTCCGTCAAGAGCTAGTTCGGTCCCGCGTCCTATTATTCGGCTATGCAAACCTCATGTAAGCGGCGTTCTATATTTAGCGTTGTAGAAGGGACATAACGGAAATGGCATGCGCAGGAAAGGAGGAAACTGGTTGTAGCTGCGCAGCTGGCCGCCAGGAAATGCGATAGCTCCCGTATAAAAAATCCACAGGTGGGTACTGCTGGTGGTTTCCTTGCTCTCACAATGCTCGGCTCTATTCTAACCATCTCCTATCAAACCCCTTACATTCTTTTATAGAAGTTTAGCAGATTTCCCCTAATGAAAAATCAGCTATTGAGGTTGTACTCATGACGCAATTTTCGAAATAAGTCCTCAAATGTCCATACATCCTACCTAGTAGTTGACGAAACGAAAGTCCGTCACGCATTTATGCTTTTATCTGAAAACGTAAAAGTTCAATGAGAACAGTATTTAGTATTTAGGCTTCAAATAAAGTACTTCTTATTATAAAAGTTTTTGTTATTCTGTCATGAGTAGGACTGGGAGTTTACTGAAGGCCGAAAACTAAAAAATGCAAATATCTCGGTTAATAATCAAGATATTCAAAAACTGTACATAACCAACTTAATAGACAATTAAATTTGCAATAAGATTGAGTCTATACAATTTTTCGATCCGATGCATAATAACGAAAATATTAAGATTTTACAAAATCCCCCTCTAAACCCCCGCCCTCCCCTGGTCGGATTTTAGCCGAACACGAACCTGATCTTGGTTTTTACAAAAACGTTTAAATATCGAGTTTGGAAACGATCAGACAAAAATTGTGACCGCTAGAGCGTTAACAGACAAATATATAGATATATACATACATTTTTGAATTGACCTCATTTTCGTTCTCTCCTGAGTAGGATCGATGGACATTTGAGGTAATGTTTCAATAACCGCGAAACGAGTACGTCCCCAATAGTTTATTTCCCTTTAGGGAAATCTACTAAAAGCTGTTTTATCACGAACCACTTCATTCCAAGGTTAAATACCAAATATTGTTTTCATTGAACTTTTGCGTCATGTGATAAATGCAAATACGTGACGCAAGTGGGAAATGTGCTTAGTCAACGCAGCCCCTGCGCGACGGACTTTTATTAAGGGAGACATAGAGAACATGCAGCTAGTGCGAAATCAGCTATGTTTACGCGGCACACGGCCGTTTAGTTCTAATGTGAGGAGATTTAGTTCTAATGGATTTAGTAATGGTAGAATAGGTAATTTATGGCTTGATAATACTGTTATCAATCACATGATGCTTCCAGGCTAGCTACTGGCCATTATTTTTGCAGTATTGATAGGAACAGCTATAAAACCAGTTGATGCAATGCTAATTCACGCACCAATTATTATATGATCAACTGATTACTTGCAATGCTTACAGCTTTATAGTCACAAGCACTTCAACATCATTATAATTGGCAACTGTCCTGAATTGTAACCGATTGACTGTAAAAGCTTCGGCATATAATTCGCCGTAACGCTATTAGCGGATTTCCCTTGAAGTCCATCACGCAGGAGTTGTGTAAACTAAGCTGACCTCCCTCGTGCTGGTATAACACGCTTGTGATCACATCTCACCATATATTCTCTATTTATATGTAAAATACCGATGAGTATTAGTGGGGGAGGGGGAGGGGTAGGCCACTGAAGGCAGAAGACTAGAAAGTGCGAGTAACTCTCTTAATAATTACATATGTAATAACATTGGTTCATTACAATTTTTAGATCCTTTGCATAATAACGGAAATATTTTTAATTTTCGAAATTATCCCCCTTGCACTCCCTCCCCCACCCCTGCACGATTTTAGCCATTAACGAAGTTAATCTTTAATTATGCATGAAACGCTTATATATCAAGTTCGGTAACAATAAAACAAGCATTGCGACAGGTAGAGCAGCAAAATATATATATATATATATATATATATATATATATATATATATATATATATATATATATATATAGTTTTATATATATTAATTTGAACGGACCTCATTTTCCACATCTCTTGATTCTAAGGGAGGGAGTGGGAGGTAGTCCAAGGCAAAAATAAAATCCTAAAAATTTAATATTTATATTTTTGATACCAGCAATTGGCATAGGACTTTTTTTATTTATCATGAAAAAATCTCTAAATTATGCCCTTTGTATGGGAAAATATCACGAGAAACTAATTGAGTTAGAAATGTGACAGCATAAGGTAATTGAGTATGGGATGATATCATGTTTTTATTTTTTTATTAACGTCCACTTTTTGCAACTAATTGGGAATTTAATATAATATCATGTGAAACTAAGTGAGTTAGAAATATAACAGCATAAGCTAAATGGGTATGGGGTAATATCACGTGAAACTAATTGAGTTAGAAATATAACAGCATAAGCTAAATGGGTATGGGGTAATATCACGTGAAACTAATTGAGTTAGAAATATAACAGCATAAGCTAAATGGGTATGGGGTAATATCACGTGAAACTAATTGAGTTAGAAATATAACAGCATAAGCTAAATGGGTATGGGATAATATCACGTGAAACTAATTGAGTTAGAAATATAACAACAAAAGCTAAATAGGTATGGGATAATATCATGTGAAACTAAGTGAGTTAGAGATATAGCAACAAAAGCTTAATGGGTATGGGATAATATCACGAGAAACTAATTGAGTCATAAATATAACAGCATAAGCTAAATGGGTATGGGATAATATCACGTGAAACTAATTGAGTTAGAAATATAACAGCATAAGCTAAATGGGTATGGGATAATATCACGTGAAACTAATTGAGTTAGAAATATAACAGCATAAGCTAAATGGGTATGGGGTAATATCACGTGAACCTAACTAAGTTAGAAATATAACAGCATAAGCTAAGTGGGTAGGGGATAATATCACGCGAAACTAATTGAGTTAGACACTGGTATATAACAACAAAAGATATGTAAGTGTAGGTAAAAATATCAGGAGAAACTAATTAAATATAGAAACATGTCAACAAAAGCTAAATGAGTGTAGAAAAAAATATCAAGAGAAACTATTGATTATAAAAGTATGGCAATGAAAGGTAAATAATTGAATGAAAAAATATCAAAATAAACTAATTAAATATAGAAATATGTCAACGAAAACTAAATGAGAGTAGAAAAAAATATCAAGAGAAACTAATTGAATGTAGAAATATGACAATGAAAGGTAAATAAGTGTATGGAAAAATTATCAAAAGATGATAATTGAACATCGAAATATGGTAATGAAGGCTAAATGATTGTAGAAAAAATATATAAAGAAGCTAATTGAATATAGGATTATGACAAAGAATCCTAATTGAGTGTACTAAAAAATTTCGAAAAAGGCAACTGAATATAGAAATATGGCAACAAAAGCTAAATGTAATATCGAAGGCTAATGCGACTATACCAAATTCAAAAGACCCAGTGAAGGTTTAAAATAAATAGTACAATAAAATTAAACGGGAATAATTTTATTAGATTAATTGACTAAAGTGTAAGACAAGAATGATTTCAGTATAATGAAAGGCATTTACGATGGATAATAGAGAATTATCTTTCCTCCGAAAAGGGGCTGAGGAGTGAGTAATGTGTATTCTGGAAAGTGAGAACTCAGTGTTGCCTCAAGCCACTTCCTGAAAATGATACACGCCAGGCTGAACGGCTTGGTTCTCAGCATGAGTTCGTCACTGAAAAAGACCATCACGTAAGCAGATTTCCCAAGAGATGATATTGAGATCAAGTGCTGGTACAACATTTGTGATGTCATATCACCCACGTAAAGTCAATTTATATGTAAAAGCCTATGAGTATAATGGATACTGAAGGCACAGAAAACAAGGAACTACGAATAACTCGCTTAATTCTTGAGTTAGCAAAAATGCAACAATTGTAGAAAATCAAAAGTGTTACAAAATTGGTTCTGTAACATTTTGTGATCCGACTCAAAATACCGGAGACATTTTGAATTTTTGGGATTCCCCCATCTCGTAGCCATCACTATTCCTCGTCCGATTTCAATCAATAAGAGACATTTTCTTTAATGATGAATGAAACGGGTTAACATCGTGTATAGAATGGATCAAATAAAACTTTTTCGAGTAAAGAACGAAAATTCTTAATGGAGTACGTCATAACATGACGTATTTGCATGTTTCCCACAAATTAATAGTTCAATGAAAACCATATTAGGTATTTAAACCTGAAATAAAGTGGTTCATTATATGAAAGCTTATTGTTAATATGACATGAGTATGAATAGGGGTTTACTGTCCGAAAACTAAAATATATCTCAGCTAATATTAAAAATAGAGAAAACGTATACCTAAATTCATAGAATAACACATTTTGAATATTCCCCCTTCTCCGTGATCCGGTTTTAGCCACTAACGAACTTGATCTTAATTTCTACATAAAACGACCTGAAAAACGTCCGCCACGCTGGGACTGAGTTAACTAACTAGATATAGAACTTGCACCACGTACTTGCATTTATCTCAAAACGTAAAACTTCAATGAGAACAATATTTGATATTTAGCCTTCAATGCATAATCTTGGTTAATATTACAGATAGTTAAAAAACCTACATAACAACATTTATAGAACATTGCATTTGCAATAAGATTGGTTCTATAGAAATTTTCGATCTGACGCATAATAACGGAGATATTACAAATTTTCAAAAAAAAAAAAAAAACCCTCCCCGGCCGATTTCAGCCATTAACGAATTTGATCATTATTTTTGCATAAAACGTTTAAATATCAAGTTTGGTGACGATCAAACAAAAATTACGACCGCTAGAGCGTTAATAGACATATATATATATATATATATATATATATATATATATATATATAAAATTTTGAACGGACTACATTTTCGTCATCTCCTAGGTAGGATCGATGGACATTTGATTTAATGTTTCGAAAATCGTGTTGAGTACGACCTGAATAGCTGATTTCCCCTGAGGGAAATCTGCTAAAAAGTCCGTCGGAGGCATCTGAAATGTAAACAAACACGTCTGCCAACCTCTCACAATAACAAAATTTTGTAAATTTTTAATATTTATTTAATTGTGTAAAATAATATTCTCCCTCATTTAAAGATGAATTGCCATTGTAGCGGTATCTCAAATAAATAATAATAAAATAATACACTGTGTTGTAAAGAGAAAGTAGAAACGGTGATAAGATGCCCACGAACTGATAGCAAACCTTGACCCTCCACGTCACAGGCAGGAAGGTCCCCTACGAATATGCAGCCTAGAATCTACAGAGAAGCGAAAAGTGTGACACGCAGGGGCTGCGTAACATAAGCAGATTTACCAACTCCTCGTATAACATTTGTGGTCTCATATCACCACGTATTCTCTACTTATATGTTAAATACTCCTACAAAATAGTTTGTGATTTTTTGACGTAAAAGTTTGAGAACAATATGTGGTATTTAGTCTTCAAATAAAGTGATTCATATTATAACAGCTTTTTATTGCATGAGTAGGAGTGGAGGTTTACTGAGGGCCGAAAAATACAAATATCACAGTCAATAAACAATATAGAGAAAAATGTATGTAGAAATATTTGTAGAACATTACATTTGCAAATAAGGTAGGATCTATAGAATGTTTCGATCCGACTCATAATATCGGCGATATTAAGACTTTTCATAATTCACCCCCTCCTCCCCCTTAACCGTGGTGCACGAAGCAACAGCTTGGTATATAGTTATTATGGCATGAGTAGAAGTGGGGATTTACTGATGACTGAAAACTTTAAAACTTTAAAGCTAATAATCAATATAGAGAAAAATGTATATAGAAACATTTATAGAACATTACATTTGCAAAAAGATTGATTCTATACAATGTTTTGATCAGACGCAACAACGGAGATATTTCGAAATTTCCCCCTCTAAACCCGCCCACTCCCGCATGTCCAATTTTACCCACTTGACGAACTTGATCTTCGTTTTTACATAAAATGTTTAAATATCGAGTTTGGTATCGATCAGACACAAATCGTGACCGCTAGAGCTTTAACAAACAACGGTCATGCCGCGTTAACGGTGTCTTACTCTCTGAAACGTGGAAAACGTTAATGCCTGACGAAGATGGACACATTTTCATCGAAAATTTGCATACCAACAAAAATTCAATAGCCAAACTTCTCACAATGTACATACTTCCCAGCGATGCAGCCTCAAAAATAGAATATATATTTAGTTCTGTACGGGCCTCATTTTCGTCATCTTCTGGGTAGGGTCGATGGACATAAGAGGAACTGTTTCAAAAATCACGTCATGAGTACGACCTCAATAGCTGATTTCCCTTAAGGTAAATCTGCTAAAACCATGAGTAGATGGAGGGGGGGGGGTTACTGAAGGCAGAAAACAAGAAAGTACAAATACCTCGCTTAAGACTTGAGATGCAAATAAATGCATAGAACAAAGATTGATGACTATCAAAAGTGTAACAAGATTGGTTCTATAACATTTTATGATCCGACTCATTATAACGAAGATATTTTGAATTTGATAACCCCCCCCCCCTCTAAACCACCACTATACCAGGTCCGATTTCAGCAAATAACAATTATGGTCTTTAGTGTTGACAGAAACGGCTTGATATCGAGTATTGTATAGATCTAATAAACATTTTCGACATGACGTATTTGCACGAGTCTCACAAATAAATAGTTCAATGAAAACCATATTAGGTGTTTAGGCTTGGAACGAAGTGGTTCATGATATAACAGCTTATAGTTAGAAGGACCGGTGAATATTTGAAGACATTGCTCAAAATTTCGCCAAAGCGTACAACCTCAAAAGCAGATTTCTCTTAAGTGTGATCCTCTTATAGAGGCAGCTCCTACTCAAGTGGCTAGTAAATTATAAATGTTCCGCGTCAATGCCCTCCCAACCAGTCACACCGAAGGCAATGTTGCATAATACTCAGGGACACTTGTAGCTGACGTCTCCCTGTATCCCACCTACATGCTCAACTCCAAACTAAGGGGAAACATCAAGAAAGTCCGCCACGCAGATGCTGCGTAAACAAACCACAATTCCCACCTGCTAGAATGGTAAGTCGATGTTGTCATCTCAAATTCCATTTTAGCAGATTTCCGTTAAGGGAAATCAGCGATTGAATGCTCGTGACACGATTTTCGAAAGATTTCCTCGAATGTCCACCGATCCTACCTAGGAGATGACGGAAATGAGGTCCGTTTAAAATTTTATATATATAAAATGTTCATTTTAAGAAAAATGAAAAAAAGGGCTTAATTCTGGATCCTACTGCCCGTTTTGAGATTAACAAAAATCAAGCAGACAAGGTGGAGCAAGAAAAGAAAGCAATATGTGAACCATGTTGCCCCTATTTCTCAAAGAAATACGAAATCCAAGACTGGACGGTTATGGGACTACTGTTCGGCTCAAGAGAAGTCTTCCATAAAAAAACTGTGAAGATATTAATAGAACATGGGCTGACAAAAGATGATCTGAAGAACTTCTCCACACTTATTCTAAAAAAAAATAAAAAAAAATAAATAAATAAATAAATAAAAAATAAAACATTATTACCAAGAAATTGGCAGATTAGGAGGCTGACCATACAGGTACCCTCAGAAAGAGGGCAGCTTATATTGTTTGTTTTATATCTTTATATATATAATTCTAGCGTACGTGTGTAAGTCACTGAACTCCTCCTAGACGGATGGACCGTTTTGATTGACTTTTTAAATACGCGTTCGGGTGACGCCCCGGATGGTTTAGCGCCGCAGATCGGTCCGGCAGATGGAGTTGGTCTCCGGTCGAAGGGCGAGGTTATTGGAAATGTAATGAAT
Source organism: Riptortus pedestris (assembly GCA_019009955.1). Lineage (NCBI taxonomy): Eukaryota > Metazoa > Arthropoda > Insecta > Hemiptera > Alydidae > Riptortus > Riptortus pedestris. The sequence continues at coordinate 10,638,986 of CM032231.1, forward strand.
TGTTAATATGTTTGTCTAATGTATGTCCTTAGAGTTTAATTATGGCATCTAAATAAAGATGTTTTCAGCTACGAGAGGTTTTCACTTTCAGACATTGTTATTTATTGTCCAAATTTATTTTAATTTGTTTTGAATGTTGCAATTATTTTCTTTTCTGTATTTATATTTATGTATTTGCATTATTATTGTTGAGGGTTTTGATTTATTTCAATTATTGGTCTACAACTGTTTGTTTTTAAGGACTTGTAGGGGGCATTCTACCAGATAATCATAGAACTAAAACGTCTTCTTTTCCTTCTCTCATATTTTCCTTTTCTTTTTGCGTACCAAGTTTTCGCGATATTTTGTTTACTATTTGTGTTTTGGCAAACGTGCACATAACAAATGTTATTTTTTGTGTTATTAAAAGAAGATTTTTTAAAAACAACATTATTAAATTTAATATCCTAATCGCTTGATATATCATGCAGGACAACGTCTGTCGGGTCCGCTAGTATATAAGTATATATATATATTTGTAAATACCAAATATTGTTATCAACAAAGCTTTATTATAGGAGATACAAATAAACACGTTCTGTTGACCTCCCCCTTCTTATGTTCTAGGATCACTAAAATCTGAGATAGAATTTTATTCTGATTCATTTGAAATTACTCTATAGTAAAGCTATAGTAAATAGTTTTCAATAAAATTAATATGTTATATTGATATATATTTCATTAATTGTTCATCTTTCCGGTTTGTCTATTCAGAGGTACGAGGTTGCTGCCTTGTTTGTTTACAATTCAGACGCTTTCCGTTGTAGATGTATTAACTTGTAAATTGACTGAATGATTTCTTATTACCGTTTGTATTTATTCCTTTAGCACCCACGGTGGTGTTACTATTATGTAGACTTATCTGTTGTAAACCTTCCCATGGGAAATCTGATTAATTTATGCAGCCCCTGCGTGACGGACTTTTCTATATAGGTACGAGAGTAACAAGCCAGATCAAGCGGAGAAGATCCACGAGGAAAAGAAAAATATTTATGGGAAATATTTTACTCTGAGAAATTCAGGGAAACATTAGGGAAGCGGGATGTTCTAGTGATAGGCTTGTGGTGCCCGAGGAACGGTCCTTAAGCACACCCAGAAATTTGTTGACGAGGTGGGAATAGACAAGAAGGTACTTCAAACCTTGGTCGAGGGTATGATTATAGATACATTAGGGATTATATATTTTAGTTTTCTCTCTCTCTCTCCCCCTCCCCCTCCCCCTCCCTCTCCCTCTCCCTCTCCCTCTCCCTCTCCCTCTCTCTCCCTCTCCCTCTCCCTCTCCCTCTCTCTCTCTCTCTCTCTCTCTCTCTCTCTCTCTCTCTCTCTCTCTCTCTCTCTCTCTCTCTCTCTCTCTCTCTCTCTCTCTCTCTCTCTCTCTCTCTCTCTCTCTCTCTCTCTCTCTCTCTCTCTCTCTCTCTCTCTCTCTCTCTCTCTCTCTCCCTCTCTCTCTCTCCCTCTCCCTCTCTCTCTCTCCCTCTCCCTCTCTCCCGCTCCCTCTCCCTCACTCTCTCTCTCTCTCTCTCTCTCTCTCTCTCTCTCTCCCTCTCCCTCTCCCTCTCCCTCTCCCTCTCCCTCTCTCCCCCACTCCCTCGTTGACTCCCGCTTTAGTTTATAGTGTATATCTCGTTTATACTTTGTTAAAAGACAAAAAAAGAATATTACAAAAGTTACTCTAAATAACAAAATAAACAACTTTTGTTATGTTCATATTTGCCGAAAAACAAATAGTTAGTGCTAATACATATACCGAGTTTTATTTATTTCGGTTGGGTCTTTTGTCCCAAATAAAATTGTTCACTTCCACTATAGGTTTTAGCGAATATCTCGTTTAAAATTCGGTATACGAAAAAAGTGTATATAGTAAAAGTTACTCTAAATAACAAAATAAACAACTTTTGCTATGTTCATATTTGCCGTAAAATCAATAGGAAACGAAATATCGCTGTTTTTAATTTCTGGCTCCCCTTATAACCCCCACTCCTGTTCGTCTCAGACGATATTAATATAGCCTAAAGTCTAAGTTGGGTTAGTAGTAATAACCATACCAAGTTTCATAAAATTCGGTTCAGCCGTTTATGCGTGAAAAGGTAACAAACAATCAAACAAATAAACAAACAGACACGAAAGAAACAAAATGCAGTTATGTGAAATTTCTGAAAAAGTTATCGTGAAATTTCGCGAAAAAAATCAATGTACAGACAGAGGTTACAATTTTATATATATATATACTATAGCGCGTTTCACTTCGAGATGGCAGTAGATCTCGTGCGCTGTTGCCAAATCTCACTCAAATCCGCCAAATTTCTGAAAAACTCGGGAAAAATTCTGAAATGTGCAGAATTTAATCTTCTATCGACCTATACTAAGAATAAATCAACAAAACAAGATACACAATCGAAATAAATTGTATTGTGCCAATTTTTTACCTAAAAAATTTAATGGAAATTCTTGTTTCTCTCGTCACTGCGATCATATTTTTTAAGATATTTGTTTGAAATTCTATACGAAGTTAGTTTACGTTATCTATATTCGTTACAAGGAACAATTTTTTTTAAAATGTCATTCCTTATCATGTTTTTTCCATAATAAAAATAAAAATTGTGAAATCCAATTTTAAAAAAGTAGCCTGCGGGGAATTTTCGTTCTATAATAGTTTATTATGTTTTGTCATAATCCTTTTAAAAAGGACAGTTCAAATTTATTTTTGAGCCTCCTCCGAACATTATGGGTCGATTACAACTGATGCAATTAATGTTTATATGATGTGCGAGCGTCGCGGCGCGGCGGCAAGAGGAGAGCTGGACCCCCTGGCTCTCTCCCGCCTGCTCTGCCGTTCAGCTACCCAAGCCTGCATACAAATTTCAGTTTAATAATAAAAACGACAAGTTACTCTATGGTTTGGTATTTTATTATTTTCAAAATTTTTTGTGCTTCTGTGAAATGTTATTTTCTTTCAAAGTTGTAAGGAGGATGGCAAAATAATGTTTAGAATACATTGGTCTCCAAACGTTTACATTTTTTTAAATAACACCTAATGTAAGTATGGAAACATATTTCTAATAATTCTCTCTTTCCTTAACATGACATTCTTGTTTTACAATACAATGGTCCTTTAGTTATACCTGCTGATCAAGGGTTGATGCGTTGGCCAGTGATGGAGTATCACCCACGGGGTTATTCCCCCTACCTGTTTGGGACAACATTTGACCCTCTCGGAGTCAATAAGCAAGCTTCCTTACAGCAAATATGATAATTACAGTTTATGCATTTGCCACGTACACATCCAGTTCAGTGAAGTTTTACAAGTAGTCCTTTCAATTTTTTTGGTCATCTATTTGTGATAACAATCCGATAGGATTTCGTATAAGGGTTAGGACATTTAGTTGCGCATCCGATTTTCGTTGAAGATGGCTGAACCTGGAACTTCATCAGCAGTTCAAAAGCGACGAAAACAGGGGGAACAACTTCCCAGCAAAGAGCAAGGTATAGTTTTCAACGTATATAACTACTTCAGACGGAATTACACTGTGAACAAAGCTGTGAACGAAACATGTAATGCCACGGGAGTTTCAAAGCGAACTGTTTATAGAATAATTAAAAGAAGCAGCCAAGGCCCATTCACAACTCCCACAAAGAAAAGAAAATGTCTAAAAGTTCAAAGAAAGGATTCTCGATTAGTCAAGTATGATTCTTTTGTATTATCGGCTATCCGCCAGAAGGTTCACAGCTTTTATTTCCAGAACATTCCCCCGACTTTGAATTTATTATTAACCAACATGAAATCGGATGAAGATTTGCCTAAATTTTCTCGAACAACACTGTATAGGACACTCGTCGATATTGGTTTTGCCTTCGAAAAAAGAAAGAACAACGCGTTACTAACTGAGAAAGATGAGTTGATTTCGTGGAGGCATAAATATTTACGAAGTATCCGGAAAGCAAGAGCAGATGGACTGTATGTTGTATACCTTGACGAGACGTGGGTCAACGTTGGGCACACTATTACGAGTACATGGAGGGACAAAACTATTTCGTCGGCTCGAGACGCATTTCTCGCAGGTCTATCTGCTGGTCTATCTAAGGTCTATCTTATACGTACCTTGGTCTGAAGCAACCCACAGCACGAGGACCGAGATTTGCGCTGGTTAATGCTGGAGGCGAGCAAGGGTTCGTCTGCGGAGCAGAGTTTACATTCTTATGTAAAAAAAATACAGCAGATGCCCACGAGGAAATGGATGGTGAATGTTTTGAAAAGTGGTTTCAAGAACAGCTACTCCCAAATGTTCCTGAAGGGACCGTAATTGTTATGGACAACGCTTCGTACCATTCTCGGCGCCAAGAACAAATCCCATCGTCCAAAAACACTAAGAAAGAGCTTCAGGGATGGCTGGAATCTAAATATATATCATTTGCTTAAAGAGGGACTTGCTGGAATTAGTGAACTTTCACAAAACCAAGTACATTACGTACAGAGTAGACACCATGGCCGAAAGAAGTAACTGTCAAGTTCTACGGTTGCCACCTTACCATTGCGAGTTAAATCCAATAGAACTTGCGTGGGCTCAAGTGAAGCACTATGTAGCCATGAACAATACCCGGTTTCAAAAGAATGAAATGGCAGCATTGATAAGGGAAGGCTATGAGAAAGTCAAATCTGAAAATTGGCAGAATTACGCGGAGCATGTTAAAAAAATAGAGGAGGCGATGTGGAAGGCAGATGAGATACAAGACGATTTAGAGCCTTTCATAATAAGACTGGGGTCGACGTCAGGATCCTCCACTCAATCCCTTACGGACTCGCAAGGAATGAGCGGAGTTGAACCTCTGTCAGACGAAGAAACAAGTACTGATGTTTTTATATAGCACCTAATATAATATTATATTTTCTTAATATAATATTACATTTTCGTGCTTTTTGTTTTGATTGTTAGGCATGAAGCATACTTAAGATTTTGACTATTTTGGCCAATAATCTAAATGGATAGTTTTTTCTTTAAACGTTAAATTTAATAGGCTTCTTCTCCTTGGCAGATGGGCTAAGAAATTAGATACTCTAAAATTAAGTTGCTTTCAATAGACATTTTTGAAGGTCATTAAAGATTTTTATTAGGAATTTCTTTGATTAAAATGGTTTTATTTTTTAATTATGCAACTATAATTATGATTATAATGAATAATTATTAATGGATTAAAGATATATATTAATATTATTGTTATAAATAATCATCCCAATCCTGTTTGTTCACAGTCCTCTATTGCTCTCAGTTTATAAAAGGCCTTAACACGTTCAGGACGGACATCAAAAATGCGGTCTATCCACAAGTACGGCACGGGGTCAATTGACCCCGTGGTGCAACTATCCACAAGTACGGCACGGGGTCAATCGACCCCGTACATAAGTCCCCTTTTAATGCGCTACTACCACTCGAAAAATGAACTAAATTGCTATATTCAAACATTTTTTTACTCTTTGGACATCAAAAAATATATGGCAGTCGCAGGCCGTGTTTTCATCAATTTTTTGTTACGTGACTTAGAAATGAATATTTACCTTACATTTTTCACCTTGTCGGGAACTTTTTTTTCTCCTTTATGTGATAATTTTGGTGATCAACAAAGGATTTTAATTTTTTTTATACTTTAAAATGGGTGAATATGATTTAACTTTAAATTACGACACATTACAATCAAAATTTATTAGTTTATAAAGATAAAATTACAAAACGAGAAAAACAAACTAGGAACTAGGAGATTAGTTTAAACAAATAATTGGAAAATAAAAATAATAAAGAAAAAATATAAATAAACAAATAATTATTTTGTAATTAACAATTCTTCATTATCACAATGGTAAGGTCATAGATTTATAGCAGTTGTTGAAGCATTGTAGACAAAGTGACTCCATGTTGCACTCTTCACAATACGTTCTAACTTTTTTGTCTGCTTATTTAGAGGACAATTTTTTTCTTAATTTTTCGAAACACCCGGAACACTTTTTTAATAAAGCTAAATCCACTAATTGTCGGCCACGTGATTTGCTCATTATACAGATTAATGTTTCGAAACGACAGCAAAAAGTAAACTGAAAGGGGAGGGACGCGTTCTGTCATTTACATAAGCCTTTGTAAATAACAGAACAAGCGGTTCAGAGGAAAAGCACGGGAAATAACACGCGGCTATATGAGCCCGTGCCGGACTAGAGCCCAAATACCACTCTCCAGGCCGGCACGGGGTCATAAAGCCCCGTGCATTTTTTCAATGATATACAACGTATTTTTTGGATTTAAAATGCATAAACGTACTATTCATAAGTATATTTATTAGTACAAAGCAAAAACCGTCAAAGTATTTTTTGAACGTTTATCTTCAAAACCGACCCGTCCTGGGAGACAGTTACGTACGGGGTCAATTGACCCCGTGCCGTCCTTAACGTGTTAACTCCAATTTTTGTCGAAAATTACATTTTGAAAGATATATTTAAGTTATTAACTTCAAATCACATTAAAAAGATTAATAAAAAAAGTGCTTCCCAGTAAAATTTACAATTTCTGAGTTGAGGCTTTTTAAATAATCATGGTAGAATAGACAGTTATAAGAAAGAACGGGAGAGCCGGGGGGGTCCAGCTCTCCTCCTGCCGCCGTGCCGCGACGGTCCCACAACATATAAACATTAATTGCATCAGTTGTCAGCGTCCCATAATGTTCGGAGGAGGCTCAAAATTAAATTTGAATTGTCCTCTTTAAAAGGAGTATAACAAAACTTAATAAACAATTATAGAACGGAAATTCCCCGCAGGCTACTTTTTAAAAATAGGATTTCTCAATTTTTATTTTTATTATGGCAAAAACATGGAAAGGAATGTCGTTGAAAAAAAAATTGTTCCTTGCTACGAATAAAGATAATATATACTAACTTCATGTCGAATTTCAAACTAATATCTTAAAAAATAAGATCACAGTGACGAGAGAAACAAGAATTTCCATTAAAACTTTTATGTAAAAAATGGACAAAAAACAATTAATTGCAAAAACAGGTTTTATTTTCTTGATAAATTTTTAGCATAGGCAGATGGAGCGATAAATTCTGAACGTTACAGAATTTTTCCCGTAAAAATTGGACAACTTTGAGATATAGCGGCAACGCCGCACGGAGGGAGGAGGACAGAGCTATCTAGCGAGGCATATGCAAGAGGGAGACAGAGCACCCCATTGAAAATACATACTGCCATCTCGAAGTGAAACATTCTATAGCTAAGGTACCCGGCGATGCCCGGGAAATCATTCTTGACTTACTAAAGATGATATTTTGATAGCAAGACTTCAATGTGTACAATTGCACTTCCATCCAAGACGTAATGGTTTTCCGAAATAGCCCAACCCTGAAGTGTAACTTCAGGGGATTGATATAATAGAAATTTTAGTTTTGAAGAATAAATGAAAATGTGTTCCTAATCTATCCCTCTACACTTTTTGACTCACCTTTTTTCAATAATCAAATCATAATCATGGGTAGCATTTATTACAATTAAATATCATCTGTAATGAACATATTTCCTTTCAAAAGCCAATCCGAGCTCATATAATATAAGGCAAAGTTTTTGCACGTAAGATTATATTTGTAATAGCGAATCACACTGGAAACTACTTTCAGTAATTCCAGACGGGAAATTAGTAAACTCAATTATCTAGTAAGGCTCCATTCATCTTCCGCTCCCGCATGAGACTTCTCAAAATTCTTCTACTTAAATTATTGATTCAAAACATTATTTTAATAATTTATCTACCGGATGGAACTAATTAATAGTAGTACCCTGAAAATATCATATCATATCGAGTTTAAACGCATATTGTTTTTTGTCATAATGACATTACCATTAACGTTTAATTATTAAGATAGCACATATTTGTTTCAATAACATCAAGTTACATTATACAAATTAAATAATGGAAATGCTCTTATTGTTCATATTTCTATTGGAAATAAATTACAAAGTTAATTTCTAGGTAAAATAAATAAATGAGGAGGGGGCGACGAAAATTTATAACCTCACTAATCCGAATCATACTTTGAACTATCATATAAGATGAAAACATAACATCATTTGTCATAATATTCATTTATTAAAAACCATTAAATAAGTACTAATATAATTATTGACTCCCGTTTAGCGTATATCCCGTGTTTACTTCATTTTACGACAAAAGTGAATGTACACAAAAGTTACTCTAAATAACAAAGTAAACAACTTTTGTTATGTGCATGTTTGCCGAAAAACAAATAGAAAATAAAAAAAGCGAGTTTTTTATTTCAGCCACTCTTATAATCCCCACTCCCCTCTGAACCTAAAATTTTTAATATAGCTTATAATCATGGAAGAATTAATGCTAATTCACACACCGAGTTTTGCTAAGTTCGCTTCATTCGTTAGTGCCCAACAAAATTGTTGGCTCTCGCTTTAGATTTTAGTGTATATTTCGTTTATACTTTTCTATACGACAAAAGTGAATATAACAAAAGTTACTTTATATAGAAAAATAAACTACTTTTGTCATGTGCATAAAAGAAACCCCAATTGAAAACGAAATACAGCTATTTTTAAATTCAGGCCTCTCTTAAAACCCCCACTCCTGCCCGTCCCCTGAAATGTTGGAATGGCTCATTATAAGGAAGGTGTTAGTCCTAATACACATACCGAGTTTCATTTAGTTCCGTTAAGTCTTTCGTGCGAAAAAAGTGTATAAAATAAAAGTTACTCTAAATAACAAAATAAACAACTTTTGTTATGTTCATATTTCCCGAAAAACGAATAGGAAACGAAATATCGCTATTTTTACTTTCTAGCTTCCCTTATAACCCCCACTCCTGCCCGTCCCTAGAAATGTTGGTATGGCTTGTAATAATGAAAGCGTTAGTGCTAATACACTTACCGAGTTTTATTTATTTCGGTTGGGTCTTTTGTCCCAAATAAAATTGTTCACTTCCGCTATAAGTTTTAGCGTATATCTCGTTTATAATTTGGTATTTATAATTTTTGGTATTTATAATTTGGCCTCCCTTTTAACCCCCCTCCCGTTCGAACATAAAAATTTTAGTATAACTTATAATCATGGAAGAATTAATGCTAATTGACATACCGACCTTTGTTAAGTTCGGTTCAGCCGTTAGTGCCCAATAAAATTGTTGGCTCCCGCTAAAGTTTTAACGTTTAACTCATTTATACTTAGGTATACGACAAAAGTGTATATAAGAAAAGTTACTCCAAATAACAAAATAAACAACTTTTGTTATGTTTATATTTGCGGAAAAACCAATAGGAAACGAAATATCGCTATTTTTAATTTCAGGCTTCCCTTATAACCCCCACTCCTGCCCGTCCATAGAAATGTTGGTATGGCTTATTATAATGAAGGCTTCACTGCTAATACACATACCGAGTTTTAATTAGTTCGGTTGAGTCTTTTTTGGCAAATAATATTGTAGACTACCGCTACAATTTTTAGCGTATAACGCATCTAAACTTCGGTATACGACAAAAGTGTATATAACAAAAGTTACTCTAAATAACAAAATAAACAACTTTTGTTATGTGCATATTTGCCGAAAAACCAATAGAAAACGAAATATCGCTATTTTTAATTTCAGGCTTCCCTTGTAACCCACACTCCTGTTCGCCTCAGAGAAAATTAATATATCCTAAAGTCTAAGTTGGGTTAGTAGTAATATACATACCAAGTTTCATAATATTCGGTTCAGCCGTTTATGCGTGAAAAGGTAACAAACAAACAAACATACACGAAAGAAACAAAATGCAGATATGGTGTCTATGACATGTGAAACGAAAAGCTATCGTGAAATTTCGCGAAAAAAATCAATGTACAGACAGAGGCTACAATTTTATATATATATATATATATATATATATATATATATATATATATAGATAGATAGATATTTGTCTGTTACCGCTCTAGCGGTCGCAATTATTGTTTAATCCTTACCAAACTCGATATTTAGTCATTTTATGTAAAAAGAAAGATCAAGTTTGTTAACGGCTGAAATCGGACAAGGGGGAGGGGGGTTTAAAGGAGGGAAATTTTGAAAATTCAAAATATCTCCGTTACTATACATCGGATCGAAAATATGTATAAAATCAATCTTATAGCAAATTGAATGTACTATAAATATTATTATATACATTTATTTTCTATCTTGAATATTAACCGAGTTATTTGCATTTTTCAGTTTTCAGCCTTCAGCAAACCCCCACTTCTACTCATGTTACATAAACAATACTCGGTTATGTAATAAACCACATCATTTGAAGCTTAAATGCCAAATATTGTTTTCAAGAGACATTTATTAAACGAGATACATGTAAATATGTTCTGGTGACCCCCCCCCCTTCTTAAGTTTTTGGACTAATTAAATTTGATTTCTTGAGATAAAGATTTTTATGATTCATTATAAAATACAGTACGTTATATTCAATATATTATAGTAATTGTTTTCATTCCGGTAAGAAGTTGGCAGAACTGTTTGTTTACATTTCAGATGCTTCCCGTCGGAAGGCTTCTTATTATCGTTTGTATTTATTCACTTAATATTAATGGTGGTATTGTTTTATCGGTATGTTGATTCATCTATTTTAAAACTTCACGCGGGAAATCTGCTTAGTTTACGCAGCCCCTGCGTGACGGACTTTTGTCATCTCCTGGCTAGGATCATTGGACATTTGAGGGAATTTTTCGAAAATAACCTCTAATGGGAAATAGTGGTAAATTAAATTAAAAACATTCCGCCACACGTGGGCTGAAAAAACTAAGTCGATTTCCCTTGTAAATGTTTACAATAGATAAAGCAACATACTGGTGACACGTAATACTGCCATGAATATTGAGAGTATAATTACAAACGGTAATGGCAACTCTTTCAGTCAATTTTAATAGCCTGGCTGACTTGTAAAGAGGTCTGCCAACATTTCATAGGTGAACAGATAGTTAGAAATATTCTTCACCGGAAAGAAAAACAATTACTGAAATAATTATCGAAATACAGTATGGACCCGATTAACCGAGGTCCCGATTAACCGAGGTGCCAAACATTTAAAAAAAAAAAGTAGGTGCGGTAACCTTTGGAAGTGATTATGAACCTTTTTAAAACCCTCAAAACCCTAGGCCGGATGCAGGTGTTCAGCAAGCGGTTTATTGAAAAGGAAGCTCTAAGACAGTCGTTAATTGCCTTCTGAGAAATGCATCTCTAGCACCCCGTCCAACCCTCCTTCCCCTGTTCCGGGAATATTGTACATCTCTACTTGTCACAATCCATCCTAGCTCATTCATTCTCAGTTTATGTCCGGTCACACCATGGATCACATCGCGGCTAAAAAACGTAAAAGAGTGGTTATTTCGCTTGAAAAAAAATTAGAAGCAATTCATCGCTTGGACAAAGGCGAGTCTTTAAAAAAAGTTGCTCAGGATTATGGTGTCGGTGAAAATACTGTCGGTGACTGGAGGAGGAATAGGAAGCAAATTGAGGAGACGAGGTATCTATCCCCACGAAAGTAAGCCATGAGGAGGGTTTCAACCTACTTGACAGGTCACTACTCTATTTAGAAGGCAGAGGTGATGTGCCTTCATATGAACTGATGATGTTAAGGAAGTGGAGAGACACTGTAGCTGCTGATAGAAGCAGTTGTTTAAAACAAACAACAATAAATGATTTTTTTTAAATCAAAGTACATGCATAGTTTTCCGATTTTCCATTAATTTTTTTTTTTTTTTTGTGTTCGATGTTATTTTATACTATATACGTACATACATTCTACTTTTATTATTAATTTATGATTAAAAACTGTAAATATGAATATAATTATTAAACTTATAGGTACTAGTTTTTCTTCTAAAAACCTTACATTTTCAGCTGGTTTTAGTAGGTTCCGATTAACCGAGAATTTCGATTAACCGAGGTAACAGCGGTCCCGACCGACTCGGTTAATCGGGTCCCTACTGTACAACAAATTATTTTAATTGAAAACTATTTACACTATCTTCTACCGTAATTTATAATGACTCTGAATAATTTTTACCTCAATCCCTCAAATTTTAGTATTCTAAGAACCAAAGAAGGGGGGACAGAACTTCAACAGAACTGATTTGTAAATATCTCACCAAATAGAAGTTCAACGAAAACAATCTTTGGTATTTAACCTTGAAATGTAGTATATCATGATATAACAGCTTATTATTAATATGACACGAGTAGGGGTTGGGGTATTCTGAAGGCTGATAACTGAAAAATGCAAATATCTCGGTTAATATTCAAGATAGAGAATAAATGTATATATCAATATTTATAGTACATTTAATTCCCAATAAGATTGGTTCCATTCAATTTACCGATCCGACGAATAGTAACGGAAATATTTCGAATTTTCGGGAGAAACAAAAACCGTCTAACCATCCCCGCTCCCACCCATTTTGACCACTAGAGCGTTAACAGTCATATATATATATATATATATATATATATATATATATATATATATATATATATATATATATAGTGTTGCGAAAATTAAATACATGAATAATCTTTCAGAGAGAGAGAGAGAGAGAGAGAGAGAGAGAGAGAGAGAGAGAGAGAGAGAGAGAGAGAGAGAGAGAGAGAGAGAGAGAGAGAGAGAGAGAGAGAGAGAGAGAGAGAGAGAGAGAGAGAGAGAGAGAGAGAGAGAGAGAGAGAGAAAGAGAGACGCGTATTTGGAAAGTGTGACGTAGATCAAAGAAAGAATGTTCTAGGTTGGACCAGTACCTTCCAGCCAGACGTCGAAGAGTCTAGACAATTCCCCTTTGATGTATGCCGCCGCCCTATATAAAGAAGGGCTAGCCGCGAGCGAGTCAGTTTTATTCTCACCTGTCTTGATGTTCACATCAGTGCTACAGTGCGACTTAGTGTACTGCAGTGCGGTAAAGTGTTTTTACAAGAAGAACAGTGTTGTGCCGTGGCTGTAAGCAACAGTTTAGTGTCGTGTTTAAGACAGTGCAGTGCCGCGAAGTAAAGGACAGTGTAGTGCTGTCTTGTTGTGAATTTCAGTGACCGTGAGTGAATTATTGGACTGTGTAATCTGAAGAACAGTGCGCTATCAGTGTATACTGTGAGTAGTAATTAAGAATAATTACCAAGTTTATTGTGCATTGTGAAATAAATTGTGCAGTGATAAAAACTGTGAAACTTGCGAGTATTTAATTTTGCAATCCAAAAGAACTCTTATTAAAAACGTTTATTACTGGTTTCGGTAATAAAAACGTAACAATATATATATTGAAAGAACCTCATTTTCGTCATCTCCTAGGTAGTTTCGATGGACATTTGTTGAAAAATTCGAAAATCACGTCATGAGTGCGACTTCAATTGCTGATTTCCCTCAAGGGAAATCTGCTAATAACTGCCCAATAGAGGAGAGAGTGAGTCAGCCCACTTGCCAACTGTTGATATGCACACTCTCCCATCGGACACTGGCCTCTAGGTATTCCCTCGTCACCAGGACAACTCATCATAGCCACGATTAACGCCCTGGTCGTGGGTTCGATTCCAATCTGACCATTTAATTCAACTCTAATCTCCTTATTTGTTAATGGCCTAAATCAGACAAGGGGGTTTAGAGGAGGGGGCTTCCAAATTTTAAATTTTCTTCTTCATTATGAGCCAGATCGAAAACTTTTATTGAACCAATCAATAAGGGAAATCAACTATTGAGGTCGTACTCATTTAGAAACATTTCTTCAAATGTCCATAGATCCTACCCAGGAGATGAAAATGAAACTTGATATTTATTCGTTTTATGCAAAAAGAAAGATCAAGTTCGATACTAGCTGAAATCGTACCAGTGAGAGAGGGTGTAAAGAGGGGGGGGGTTGTAAATATGAAATAATGCCGTTACTTTATGTCGGATCGAAAAATTATATAGAACCGATCTTATTATAAATATTCTTATATACATTTATTCTCTATCTTGAATATTTTCTTTAATATTAAGATATTTGCATTTTTATTAAGTGTGTGTGGATAAAGGACGAGATAAGATCGGCTATTGTCGTTTCTGTTCGGCTCTTGTCGGTTTTCGTGAGATTCGGCCGAAAGTTAGTTAGGCCATTTCCGCAATTGTTCCGATCTAGTGAAATTAGTTTAGAGATTGGTGTAAGCTTCACCTTTGTACGATATATGCAATTATTCATCATAAATTAAAGTACTAGATATACTAAATAGTCTGCAATAAAGTTAATATGTTATATTCAGATATATTTAAGTAATTGTGTTTCTTTCTGGTGAAGAATATGTCTATCTATCTGTTCAGTTCTGAGTGGTTGGCAGACCTGTTTGTTTACAATTCAGAAGCCGTTTCCGTTGGGAGCTTATTAAAATTAACTGAAAGATTTCTCATTACCGTTTGTATTTACTCACGGTGGTGGTAAGTGTTAGTAGTATTCATATTTCTCTACTGTAAAACTTCACACGTGAAATCTCCTTAGTTTACGCAGCCCCTGCGTGAAGGACTTTTATTTGATTGACGCCTACCCTATATTTAATGAGTTCATGCAAAAATACAGGTTGCTTTGATGAACAAATTGTTGACAAATCAAAAGTTGTAATTGAAGTAAAGAGAAAGTAAAGTAAAAAAAAAATTAAAATACCGCCATTATTAATTAATTATAATTAAATAGTCAGATCCAAAAATGTTACATAATCAATATTAGGAAACGTAATATTTTACAACTGATGTTCTATTGAGTATATCTAATTCGAAATTTCGAAAATTTTGAATATATTCGTTATTATACCCAGGAGATGACGAAAATAAGGTCCGTTCAAAACAATATATATATTTATATATATTTTGAAAATTTGAATAATCCGTTGTATGTGTCGGATCGAAATATTGCATAGAAACAATCTTATTGAAAATATAATGTTCTATAAATGTTGTTATGTACGTTTTTTCACTATAATTAATATTAACCGAGACATTTGCATTTTTTAGTTTTCGGCCTTCAGTAACCTCCACTCCTACTCGTGACATATTATCAATAAGCTGTTATATAACGAAGCGCTTTATTTGAAGCCTAAATACCAAATACACGAGGGATATTTACTTAGTTAATGCAGCCCCTGCATGACGGACTTTTAAGTTTTAAGTCTCGATTTTTGTATGAATAAATAGCTAATGCTCATTTCAAATTTCATGCTCTGTTTATATAGGTCATACGTTTCTCACTGGGGGGGGGGGTGTTATAGAGAACAGCATGGGCTGACGTCATCAGGGTCATAGGAGGTGTGAAATCTGCTTGCCCCCGAGCGGTGATATATTTATGTTGACGTTACACAAAGGTCGTTTCGTTTTTATCCCATCTTACACAAGCATTCCCACTTCCTAGTTTGGGCCGTACGAGGGGGGACATGAACTGGTTCTATAAAATAAAAATATCGGCAAAATAAAAGGTGCCTTGACCTCAAGGAACAGCTGTAGGAACCGGTTCTCAGAGCCTCGTTCCGCCCAATAAACATGGTGAAATCCCTATAGGTCTTGATGCAGGTCTCAAGTCCAAAAATATATAAGCCAAGATAACACGTGCGCCCCCTTTTAAAAAGTCCGTCACGCAGGAGCTGAGTAAACTAAGCAGATTCCCTACAGGAAGGTTTACAACAGATAAATCTACATGCCACAAAACTATAAACACCCATCACGCAGGAGCTTGGTCAACTAAGCAGATTCCCTACAGGAAGGTTTACAGCAGATAAATCTACATGCCACAAAACTATAAACACCCATCACGCAGGAGCTTGGTCAACTAAGCAGATTCCCTACAGGAAGGTTTACAGCAGATAAATCTACATGCCACAAAACTATAAACACCCATCACGCAGGAGCTTGGTCAACTAAGCAGATTCCCTACAGGAAGGATTACAACAGATAAATCTACATGCCACAAAACTATAAACACCCATCACGCAGGAGCTTGGTCAACTAAGCAGATTCCCTACAGGAAGGATTACAACAGATAAATCTACATGCCACAAAACTATAAACACCCATCACGCAGGAGCTTGGTCAACTAAGCAGATTCCCTACAGGAAGGTTTACAGCAGATAAATCTACATGCCACAAAACTATAAACACCCATCACGCAGGAGCTGAGTAAACTAAGCAGATTCCCTACAGGAAGGTTTACAGCAGATAAATCTACATGCCACAAAACTATAAACACCCATCACGCAGGAGCTGAGTAAACTAAGCAGATTCCCTACAGGAAGGTTTACAACAGATAAATCTACATGCCACAAAACTATAAACACCCATCACGCAGGAGCTGAGTAAACTAAGCAGATTCCCTACAGGAAGGATTACAACAGATAAATCTACATGCCACAAAACTATAAACACCCATCACGCAGGAGCTTGGTCAACTAAGCAGATTCCCTACAGGAAGGTTTACAGCAGATAAATCTACATGCCACAAAACTATAAACACCCATCACGCAGGAGCTTGGTCAACTAAGCAGATTCCCTACAGGAAGGTTTACAGCAGATAAATCTACATGCCACAAAACTATAAACACCCATCACGCAGGAGCTGGGTCAACTAAGCAGATTCCCTACAGGAAGGTTTACAACAGATAAATCTACATGCCACAAAACTATAAACACCCATCACGCAGGAGCTTGGTCAACTAAGCAGATTCCCTACAGGAAGGTTTACAGCAGATAAATCTACATGCCACAAAACTATAAACACCCATCACGCAGGAGCTGAGTAAACTAAGCAGATTCCCTACAGGAAGGTTTACAACAGATAAATCTACATGCCACAAAACTATAAACACCCATCACGCAGGAGCTGAGTAAACTAAGCAGATTCCCTACAGGAAGGTTTACAACAGATAAATCTACATGCCACAAAACTATAAACACCCATCACGCAGGAGCTGAGTAAACTAAGCAGATTCCCTACAGGAAGGTTTACAGCAGATAAATCTACGTGCCACAAAACTATAAACACCCATCACGCAGGAGCTTGGTCAACTAAGCAGATTCCCTACAGGAAGGATTACAACAGATAAATCTACATGCCACAAAACTATAAACACCCATCACGCAGGAGCTGAGTAAACTAAGCAGATTCCCTACAGGAAGGTTTACAGCAGATAAATCTACATGCCACAAAACTATAAACACCCATCACGCAGGAGCTTGGTCAACTAAGCAGATTCCCTACAGGAAGGTTTACAGCAGATAAATCTACATGCCACAAAACTATAAACACCCATCACGCAGGAGCTGAGTAAACTAAGCAGATTCCCTACAGGAAGGTTTACAGCAGATAAATCTACATGCCACAAAACTATAAACACCCATCACGCAGGAGCTGAGTCAACTAAGCAGATTCCCTACAGGAAGGTTTACAGCAGATAAATCTACATGCCACAAAACTATAAACACCCATCACGCAGGAGCTTGGTCAACTAAGCAGATTCCCTACAGGAAGGTTTACAACAGATAAATCTACATGCCACAAAACTATAAACACCCATCACGCAGGAGCTTGGTCAACTAAGCAGATTCCCTACAGGAAGGTTTACAGCAGATAAATCTACATGCCACAAAACTATAAACACCCATCACGCAGGAGCTTGGTCAACTAAGCAGATTCCCTACAGGAAGGTTTACAACAGATAAATCTACATGCCACAAAACTATAAACACCCATCACGCAGGAGCTTGGTCAACTAAGCAGATTCCCTACAGGAAGGTTTACAACAGATAAATCTACATGCCACAAAACTATAAACACCCATCACGCAGGAGCTTGGTCAACTAAGCAGATTCCCTACAGGAAGGTTTACAGCAGATAAATCTACATGCCACAAAACTATAAACACCCATCACGCAGGAGCTGAGTAAACTAAGCAGATTCCCTACAGGAAGGTTTACAGCAGATAAATCTACATGCCACAAAACTATAAACACCCATCACGCAGGAGCTTGGTCAACTAAGCAGATTCCCTACAGGAAGGTTTACAGCAGATAAATCTACATGCCACAAAACTATAAACACCCATCACGCAGGAGCTGAGTAAACTAAGCAGATTCCCTACAGGAAGGTTTACAGCAGATAAATCTACATGCCACAAAACTATAAACACCCATCACGCAGGAGCTGAGTAAACTAAGCAGATTCCCTACAGGAAGGTTTACAACAGATAAATCTACATGCCACAAAACTATAAACACCCATCACGCAGGAGCTTGGTCAACTAAGCAGATTCCCTACAGGAAGGTTTACAACAGATAAATCTACATGCCACAAAACTATAAACACCCATCACGCAGGAGCTGAGTAAACTAAGCAGATTCCCTACAGGAAGGTTTACAGCAGATAAATCTACATGCCACAAAACTATAAACACCCATCACGCAGGAGCTGAGTAAACTAAGCAGATTCCCTACAGGAAGGTTTACAGCAGATAAATCTACATGCCACAAAACTATAAACACCCATCACGCAGGAGCTTGGTCAACTAAGCAGATTCCCTACAGGAAGGTTTACAACAGATAAATCTACATGCCACAAAACTATAAACACCCATCACGCAGGAGCTGCGTCAACTAAGCAGATTCCCTACAGGAAGGTTTACAACAGATAAATCTACATGCCACAAAACTATAAACACCCATCACGCAGGAGCTGAGTAAACTAAGCAGATTCCCTACAGGAAGGTTTACAACAGATAAATCTACATGCCACAAAACTATAAACACCCATCACGCAGGAGCTTGGTCAACTAAGCAGATTCCCTACAGGAAGGTTTACAGCAGAGATCACGCAGGAGCTGAGTAAACTAAGCAGATTCCCTACAGGAAGGTTTACAGCAGATAAATCTACATGCCACAAAACTATAAACACCCATCACGCAGGAGCTTGGTCAACTAAGCAGATTCCCTACAGGAAGGTTTACAACAGATAAATCTACATGCCACAAAACTATAAACACCCATCACGCAGGAGCTGAGTAAACTAAGCAGATTCCCTACAGGAAGGTTTACAACAGATAAATCTACATGCCACAAAACTATAAACACCCATCACGCAGGAGCTTGGTCAACTAAGCAGATTCCCTACAGGAAGGTTTACAACAGATAAATCTACATGCCACAAAACTATAAACACCCATCACGCAGGAGCTTGGTCAACTAAGCAGATTCCCTACAGGAAGGTTTACAACAGATAAATCTACATGCCACAAAACTATAAACACCCATCACGCAGGAGCTTGGTCAACTAAGCAGATTCCCTACAGGAAGGTTTACAACAGATAAATCTACATGCCACAAAACTATAAACACCCATCACGCAGGAGCTTGGTCAACTAAGCAGATTCCCTACAGGAAGGTTTACAACAGATAAATCTACATGCCACAAAACTATAAACACCCATCACGCAGGAGCTGAGTAAACTAAGCAGATTCCCTACAGGAAGGTTTACAACAGATAAATCTACATGCCACAAAACTATAAACACCCATCACGCAGGAGCTTGGTCAACTAAGCAGATTCCCTACAGGAAGGTTTACAACAGATAAATCTACATGCCACAAAACTATAAACACCCATCACGCAGGAGCTTGGTCAACTAAGCAGATTCCCTACAGGAAGGTTTACAGCAGATAAATCTACATGCCACAAAACTATAAACACCCATCACGCAGGAGCTTGGTCAACTAAGCAGATTCCCTACAGGAAGGTTTACAGCAGATAAATCTACATGCCACAAAACTATAAACACCCATCACGCAGGAGCTTGGTCAACTAAGCAGATTCCCTACAGGAAGGTTTACAGCAGATAAATCTACATGCCACAAAACTATAAACACCCATCACGCAGGAGCTTGGTCAACTAAGCAGATTCCCTACAGGAAGGTTTACAGCAGATAAATCTACATGCCACAAAACTATAAACACCCATCACGCAGGAGCTGAGTAAACTAAGCAGATTCCCTACAGGAAGGTTTACAGCAGATAAATCTACATGCCACAAAACTATAAACACCCATCACGCAGGAGCTTGGTCAACTAAGCAGATTCCCTACAGGAAGGTTTACAGCAGATAAATCTACATGCCACAAAACTATAAACACCCGTCACGCAGGAGCTTGGTCAACTAAGCAGATTCCCTACAGGAAGGTTTACAGCAGATAAATCTACATGCCACAAAACTATAAACACCCATCACGCAGGAGCTTGGTCAACTAAGCAGATTCCCTACAGGAAGGTTTACAACAGATAAATCTACATGCCACAAAACTATAAACACCCATCACGCAGGAGCTGAGTAAACTAAGCAGATTCCCTACAGGAAGGTTTACAACAGATAAATCTACATGCCACAAAACTATAAACACCCATCACGCAGGAGCTGAGTAAACTAAGCAGATTCCCTACAGGAAGGTTTACAACAGATAAATCTACATGCCACAAAACTATAAACACCCATCACGCAGGAGCTGAGTAAACTAAGCAGATTCCCTACAGGAAGGTTTACAACAGATAAATCTACATGCCACAAAACTATAAACACCCATCACGCAGGAGCTTGGTCAACTAAGCAGATTCCCTACAGGAAGGTTTACAGCAGATAAATCTACATGCCACAAAACTATAAACACCCGTCACGCAGGAGCTGAGTAAACTAAGCAGATTCCCTACAGGAAGGTTTACAGCAGATAAATCTACATGCCACAAAACTATAAACACCCATCACGCAGGAGCTGAGTAAACTAAGCAGATTCCCTACAGGAAGGTTTACAACAGATAAATCTACGTATTTAACCTTGTAATGAAGTGGTTCATGATATAAAAGTTTATTATTAATATGACACTAGTAGGAGTGGGGGCTTACTGATAGCGTAAAACCATAAAATCCAAATATCTCGGTTATTGCTCATTGTACAGAACATATGAATAGAACAATTATTATAGTAAATAGAATTTGGAATAAGATTGTTTCTATACATTTTTCCCCGTCCCCCCTCTAAAGCCTCACTATACCAGATCCGACATCAGCCAATAACAAATATGATAGTGTTGACTGAAACGGTTAAATATCGAGTATGGTATAAATCAAGTAAATATTTTCGAAACAAAAACGTAAAATCTTAATTGATGACGACATTACGCAACGAATTTGAAAGTATCTCGTATAATAATCATGGTCTCTTGTAAACAATATTTGGTATTTAATTTTACAATAAAGAGATATAACAGCTTGTTGTTATTATGCCATGAGTAGGAGGGGGGGGGGGGCTTACAGAAGCCTGGAAACTAATAAATCCAAATATCTCGGTTAATATTCAAGATAGGCAAATTATGTATATAAAACATTTATAGGAAATATATATCCATATATATATATATATATATATATATATATATATATATAAAATTGTAACCTCTGTCTGTACATTGATTTTTTCGCAATACTTCACGATAACGTTTCGTTTCACAAGTCATAACACCATAACTGGTGAAGCAAGCGGCAACTCTTTAATAGAGCCTAAAGAAATGGGAGCTGGGAAGAGTAGAAGAAAGCTCAAACAGAATAAAATAACCAATCGCAAAGGTCAAATACTCTTGGAGAAAGTTCTGCCAAAAGATAGCGGAATACAACACAGGTGCAAGGCTGCATAAAATGGTGGGTAGGCACAGCAGCAGCCAGGAATTAGGGTCCGTAGGTGGAATGCCAGTAATACAGAACATACTCTGAAGTTATTGATGCAGGTTCACTTCCCGGGGTGCAGACTGGAAATGAAATCCGAAGTAAATGAGGTATCGTGGAGTGCAACTGGAAAGTGGCTAAAGAAGTCATAAGTGTAGGTGCAGTGAATCGGGCTGTCAAGAGCTTTAAACCATTCAAGACACCTGGGAATGAGGGAATATGCCCTGTATTTCTCTATAGAGGCAGTCTGGCAAGTGGTTACACACCAAACAAATGGAGGGAGGTTAGAAAATCCCTCAGTCCCAAACCAGGATACCCCTCATATCAAGTTGCTAAGGGATACAGGCCCCTTTTTATGGGCTCATTCCTATTAAAGGTAATGGAGAAAATAGAATACAGACGTATTAGAGCACAGAGCACTAAGATTACAGAGGGCCTATCAGGCTGGTAGATCACGTGAGACAGGTATCTGCAGGTATCCCTGAGTCGTCAAGGAGAGCAAATAAGGAGATAGCACTAGGTGCTTTCCTTGACATAGAAGGGGCATTTGATAATACAGCAACTAGTGCGATAAATAAAGCACTATTGTACTTGGAGATAGATGGAGATGTCAGTAGATGGATAGTATATAACCTGGATGGAAGAAGATTGCAGAACAAGAAGGGGGGAAGCACAGTCAGAGCCTGGACAGTGAAGGGGAGGAGTACTATCTCCATTGCTGTGGAGCCTTGTAGTGAATCTTCTACTGGAAGATATATGTAGACAATGCTTTAGGGCAATAGGATACGCCGATGATGTGGTAATAATTATTAGAAGGAAAGTGCAATCGGTAATATGAGATCTGATGAATAAAGCCCTGAGAATTACAGAGAGGTGGTGTAAGATAAAGGGGCTCACTTTGAATCCAGAGAAAACAGTAGTTGTACCCTTCACGAGAAGGAGGAAACTTACTGAATTAGAAGCTCCCAGATTAACAGGAGAGATAGTAGAATTCATAGTTAAGATCAAGTACCTGGGAATAACACTTGACAAAATAATAAACTGGAAGAAGCATTTGAATTGTGCTACCAACAAGGCTTGTGTGGAAAGACATGAAGAATGGAGCCTTACATGGTCATTGGATGTACACAGCAATAACCAGGCAGGTACTTGGATTTGGATAAGTGGTGTGAAGGCACAAACTGAATGTTCAAAGGGAACATAGAAATGCTGACGAAAGTGCAGAGGTTGGGCTGTCAGCTAATCACGACGCCCTCTATAACAATGGAGATAATCTTGGATCTTATGCCAATAGAAATCTTCATTGAGACAGAGGCAATGATCAGGATGTTGAGAATGAAGGTTATCCCAAATACAGCAGGAAGGAATGGCCTCCTGCTGGCCTTTCCTGTTGGAAAACATTGCGAAGATAACGGAAGTTATCATGTCATCGGATGTAATGGTAGAGAAAATCGAGTTTGACAAAAGGTTTAGAGTGGATATATGGAATGGGGCTCTGCCAATTGAAAAATAGCAGATTTAAACAGCAAAATGGACTGAATGTTTACCAATATTATTGGGAATTTACTTTTCTATAAATGTTGTTATTTATATTTGTTCCCTATCTAGAATATCAAACAAGATTTTTAGCAGATTTACCTTAAGGGAAGTCAGCTGTTGCGGTTGTTCTCATGACGCGATTTTTGAGACATTTCTTCAAATCGTCGGCTTGGAAGAAGACTGTCATAACTCAAAAAAATGCATTTTTATGTTTTCGCAATGAAACAACTTCATTTGTCTATAATTTTATGAGCAAGAGAGTTACACCTTGTAATCTTAAACCTTGGCGGCCGCTAGATGTCACTAGTGACAGTATGTGTTTCTGAAAAGTCGACACATGTATTCTGTGCAACAGAGTCACATATCAGTTGTGTCTTTACTGTATTTTGAGTTATGACAGTCTTCTTCCACGCCGACGAAATATCCATCGATCCTACCTAGTAGATGACGCAAATGAGGTCTGTTCAAACTGTTGTGTATATATATATATATATATATATATATATATATATATATATATTACTGTTACCGCTCTAGCGGTCGCAATTATTGTTTAATCGTTACCTAACTCGATATTTAATCGTTTTATGTAAAAAGAAAGATAAAGATTTTTAACAGCTCAAATCGGGCGGTGGGGAGGGGGGTTTTTAGAGAGGAGGAATTTCGAAAATTCTTAATATCTCCGTTATTATGCATCGGATCGAAAAATTGTATAGAAGCACACTTATTGCAAATGTAATGGTCTATAAATGTTGTTAGGTAAGTTGTTAAGCCATCTTGATTACTGACCGAGATATTTCCATTTAATAGTTTTCAGCCATCAGTAAACCCCCACTACTACTAATGCAATTTTAACAATAAGCTATTATATTATGAAGCACATTTTTATTATTATTACTATTATAAATACCAAATATTGTTCTCACTGAACTTTTACTTTTTGAGATATTTTCAAATACGTGGCACACGTTGGAAATCTGCTTAGTTTACGCAGTCCCTGCGTGATAGACTTTTATAATTTGGTTAATTCTCAGCCGTCAAGTCATACTACCAATAGTGTGTTATATAATGAAGCAGATATTTCGAAGCTAAAATACCAAATAATGTGTTCAACAGATCGTTACTAAATGAGATACATCCAAATATGTAGTATGATGCCATCAATATTTCGTTTTTAATCGCGAAAATGTTTATTTTATCAAAAACATACTCGACATTTAACCATTTCATTCAACAATATAGATCATATTAGTTAATAGCTG
Organism: Riptortus pedestris; assembly: GCA_019009955.1. Taxonomy (NCBI): domain Eukaryota; kingdom Metazoa; phylum Arthropoda; class Insecta; order Hemiptera; family Alydidae; genus Riptortus; species Riptortus pedestris. Next base: position 10,663,592 of record CM032231.1, read on the forward strand.
AAATCGGCCTTGGGGGATGGTGACTTGAGAGGAGGGAGTTCGAAAATTCAAAACATCTCCTTTATATGAGTCTTTTTGAAAAATGCTAAAGAAGCAATCTTGTTAAACTATTCATGTGTGTTATTTTATTCATTTTTAAGTAGCACAAACATTTAGCCCATTATTCAGGACTTGAATTGTTTTTAGACTTTAGAAAACACTTGAAGAGACTAATCTCTACTAATAGTCTGTCGTACCTGCATGTGGGAAATCTACTTAGTTTACGCAGGCCCTGCGTGACGGACTTTTTAAGAAGAAGAGATATAATTGAAATTAAAGTAATAGTAACAATCTTTCATACAAGCCTACTAGAAAATTTTTAGTTTATGAGCTTGTTTGATGTACCTGATTGCTGTCATCAGATAAGCCTGGTTGAATTACAAGCCTTATCATAAGCAAACATATGAGAAGTATCTTACTTATAGGACAATCTCTTAAATTAGTGTTGACAGATTTAAACAAACGTGAATGAATGCACTCACCTATCCATGAAGCTTCGACTTTCGTAAAGCTGTCCTTGAAGTCAGGATCGGCCGAGAGTTGGGGTATGAGAACCCCCGAGAATGCCAGGTTGATCCCAGCTTGGATCGCCGAGCTGAGAGAGATGAAACTGGCGAAGACCTATCGAGAAAAAAGACATTATGAAAATATAAATAGTTTGGCAAAGAGTTCATTGGTTTACAGCTGTTTAAGGAATATTGAAATCCGTCAGAAATAGTATGGTCGCCTTCACTGGAATATAAGCATTTAAGAAATAGAATATGTTTAAGAAATACTGAAAATCGTCAAAATAAAATTATTAAAACAATTTGGACAATGAAAATAATTATCACTGATAGTATTTGTCTCATTGCTATGCATTAATTACCTCTTTTTCCTCAAAAGCCGACGCAAGCTAGAGGATGAGACCCGAGTAATGTGAGTAAAAAAAGTCCGTCACGCAGGAGCTGCGTAAACTAAGCAGATTTCCCACGTGAAGTTTTGGAATAGAGAAATCGGCTTACTGCTAACACTTAAAACCATCGTGAGTAAATACAAACGGTAATGAAAAATCTTTCAGTTAATTTTAATAAACGCCCAACGGAAACGGCTTCTGAATTGTAAACAAATAGGTCAGCCAGCCACTCAGAGCTAAACAGATAGATGGACATATTCTTCACCGGAAAGAAAAAGAACTACATATATATATATATATATATATATATATATATATATATATATATATATATATATATATATCTGAATGTAACACATTAACTTTATTGCAAACTATGTACTATATCTAGTACTGCAATTTATAATGAATCAGAATAATTTATATTTTAATAACTCAAATCAAAGTAAAAGGTTACACGAGTCTCAACCAATTTCACGAGAGCCGAACAGTTACGGAAACGGCCGAACTAATCCGGAATCTTACGACCAGAACCGACTATAGCCCATCTCATTTCATCCGTTATCCACACACACTTAATAAAATTGCAAATATCTCGGTTAATATTCAAGATAAATAATAAATGTATATAACAATATTTATAGAAAAATTAATTTGCAATAAGATTGGTTCTATACACTTTTTCGGTCCGACGTATAGTAACGGAGATATGTAGAATTTTCGAAATTCCCCCCTCTAAACCCCCCTTCCCACTTGTCGGATTTTAGCCATTAACGAACTGTATCTTTTTAAAGTAATAGTTCCATGGAGACCATATTTGGTATTTAACCTTGGAATGAAGTAGTTCGTAATATAACAGCTTATTGTTAATACCACATGAGTAGGAATGGGGGTTTACTGGACGCAAACTAAAATATTGAAATATCTCGGCTAATATTCAAAATAGAGAAAACATTTATACTCTAACATCTATGGAATATTATAATTGTAATAAGATTGACTCTCAATAATTATTCATTCCCATAAAAACTACTTCGAATTATTCAAATTTTCCCCTAATCCTCCCCCCTCCCATAGTCCAATTTTAGCCATTAACAAACTCCATCTTCATTTTTACCAAAAACGTTTAAATATCGAGTTTGGTAACATTTAGACACAGATTGCGACAGCTAGAACGTATTACGTAGTAATTATTTGTAATGGGAATACATTTTTCCACCTGCTTAGTTTCACGTAAAAAAACAGATACCAGTTTTTTTCCACTACAATATACTTGCAGCTAGTATTTATAAATGTTCGAAAATGTGTCCTTCCTCTTTTATGCACTTCAAAAGACGGTATCTGAAATCCCTTTCGGCCCTGTGTATTTCTGCTACTGAAATTGAATTTATTACCAATCTGACATTATTTTTCATGCCTTCTATATCTTCTGCGATCTATTCTAGTTTCTAGATCAGGTGATCTGAGAGAGCTTTCTATGTGCAAGCTGCGACTGATATGCGTTGGGGAAAGATTTATCTTATTGCTGAGCGACATCGCCTAGCTGCGGAGCTCTTCAAATAAATAAATAAATCTTATTGTTGATCGAGTAGTGGGCCGATGATTCTTACCTGGACAACAACAAACATTAACATTAAAGCAATGCTGCAACATAACGGGCACAATGCGGATTACTTTTATGCCAGTACCGGACGTTATGACGATTCACTTCCCCAGTACTACAAAAGGTACATTCGTCCGTCCACAAAGCATTACGAAAAACCTGAGCTTCTTCTCTCAGTCTTCTCTGGCAGAATGTTAATCTCTCATCAACATCAGTAGGCTGAAGTTCCTGGAGCAAGGATATCCGGTTCGCTTCCAGCTTGCGATCCTTGATGATCGGAAATACCATACCCTTGGATAAGCACGTCTCTCGAGCGGTGTCTCTCAGGGTTTTATTTGAAAATGCTTCCATTGTTGCTAGCACATTAATAATATTTATTTCTTTGTTGTAAGGATGCTGTACCTGACTACAAGGAGAATACGCTGCAAGAAAGCCCATAGACCTAGCTCATCGTTGGAAATTTCCTTCGGCTAGGATGATGGCAGCCTGGAAATCTCTGCACTTAAGCACGTGTAACTGCAGCATTATGCATTCAGCACTCGCCCAACAACTGCATCGACGTACTCGCTGCAACCCGCCATTACTATGACATTTGAAACAACTATGCACTACAAATCACAATCTCAACTGAGGCCACACAGCTAAAGTGTAGATAAGCAAATCCTAAGTATAAAGAAACACGATTAAGGAACCTCATATCGTTAATACCTTTCCCTTCTTCTATTTTATTGCTGTTTATACTACGTCGTTTTAGCAGATTTCCCTCAAGGGAAATCAGCTATTGAGGTTATACTCATGACGGAATTTTCAAAATTTTTCTTCAAATGTCCATCGATCCTACCCAGGAGATGACGAAAATGAGGTCCGTTCAAAATTATATATATATATATATATATATATATATATATATATATATATATATAGAGAGAGAGAGAGAGAGAGAGAGAGAGAGAGAGAGAGATTTGTCTGTTAACGCTCTAGCGGTCGCAATTTTCGTTTTATCGTTACCAAACTCGATATTTAAACGTTTTATGCAAATATAAAGATCAAGTTCATTAATGGCCGAAATCGGACCAGTGGGAGGGGGGTTTAGAGGGGAGGATTTTCGAAAATTCAAAATATCTCCGTTACTATACGTCGGATCGAAACATTGAACAGAATCAATCTTATTGCAAATTACATTTACTATAAATAATGTTATATACATTTATTCTGTATCTTGAATATTAACCGAGATATTTGCATTTTTCTGTTTTCAGCTTCTGAGATGAGATCGGCTATCTTCGGGTCTAGTCGTGAGTTTCCGTCAAGAGCTAGTTCGGGCCGTTCCCGTAACTGTTTTACTCTCTATTCTGAAATTTCTCTATTGTAAAACTTCACGTGGGAAATCTGCTTAGTTTACGCAGCCCCTGCGTGACGGACTTTTTGGTCTCTTGTCATAAGTATTTCGGTTAAAATAGTTTTATTTATTTATTTTTTTCAGAATCCATTCCCTTTCCCGTAGCCTTGTTTCAAAGGTAATTTTGTCGGATACAACTTTTATGTCGCAGTATTTTTCAATAAAATTGAACGAACCTTTATTTTTGCATAAAACGTTAAAATATATGTTGGCAACGATAAAAATAAAATTAACAGAGCGTTAACAGACAATATATATAAAATTTTGATTGGACCTCATTTTCATTAACTCCTCGATGGGCATTTGAGAAAAAGTTTCGTAAATCGCGTCATGAGTACAACCCCCCCCTTTAAGGGAAATCTGTTAAATTTGGTTCAGGAGGGTTCAAAAGGTATAACTGGAAATGAGAAAACTGAAATTGTTCACAATTACAATACTTCCAGCAAGGAAGTAATTAGTTTAGCGCCAATCGAGTATTGGGAAATATACATATATAAAAAAGTATGCGTCACGCAGGGGCTGCGTAATCTACAGATTTCCTATGTGAAGATTAGCAATAGAGAAATCTGCATACTGGTAACACAACACCACCATGAGTAAATACTAAATAATAAAGGTAATGAGAAATCTTTCAGTTAATTTTAATAAACTCCCAACTGAAACGGCTTCTGAATTGTAAGAATAATTTATATTTTAATAACTCAAATTTTAGTAGTCCAAGAACTAAAAAGGGGGGGGGCGGATGAACAGAACGTATTTGCATAAATCTCACAAAGTAAAGAAGGTTAGGTAAGGTTAGAAACGAGAGGTTAGGTTAGAAGCTTCTCCCAGAGCCGAGACTTACGAAAACGGCCGAACTAACCCGAACAAAACCCGACCACAGACCTCATAAAAATGCAAATATCTCGGTTAATATTCAAGATAGAGAATAAGCGTATATAACAATATTTATAGTAACTTTAATTTGCAATAAGATTGGTTCTATACACTTTTTCGATCCGATGCATAATAAAGGAGATATTTCGAATTTTCGAAATTCCCCCTCTAAACCCCCCCTCCCTCAGGTACGATTTCAGCCATTAACGAACTCGATCTGTCTTTTTACATAAAACGGTTAAATATCGAGTTTCGTAACGATCAAACAAAAATTGGACCGCTAGAGCGTTAAAAGACAAATATATATATATATATATATATATATATATATATATATATATATATATATATATATATATATAATATATATATAATTTTGAACGGACCTCATTTTCGTCATCTCCTGGGTAGGATCGATGGACATTTGAAGAAATTTTTCGAAATTCGCGTCATGAGTACGACCTCAATAGCTAATTTCCCGTAAGGGAAATCTGCTAAAACTACACTGTAATGTACACCGGTTATAGTGAACACATGTCGTGAAATTTACCCAGGTTATGGTGAACATGTGTCGTGTAATTTACCCAGGTTATAGTGAACATGTAACGTGAAATGGAGCTAGGTTATAATGAATCAGTATCATGTAATTTACCCAGGTTATAGTGAACATGTAACGTGAAATGGAGCTAGGTTATAATGAATCAGTATCATGTAATTTACCCAGATTATAGTGAACATGTATCGCTAAAAGCAGCCAGGTTATAATGAACCTGTCCCATGTAATTTACCCAGGTTATACTGAACATGTATCGCGAAAAGCAGCCAGGTTATAATGAACCTGTCCCGTGTAATTTACCCAGGTTATACTGAACATGTATCGTGAAATGCAGCCAGGTTATAGTGAACATATATCGTGTAATTTACCCAGGTTATGGTGAACATGTATCGCGAAAAGCAGCCAGGTTATAATGAACCTGTCCCATGTAATTTACCCAGGTTATACTGAACATGTATCGCGAAAAGCAGCCAGGTTATAATGAACCTGTCACATGTAATTTACCCAGGTTATACTGAACATGTATCGCGAAAAGCAGCCAGGTTATAATGAACCTGTCCCATGTAATTTACCCAGGTTATACTGAACATGTATCGCGTAAAGCAGCCAGGTTATAATGAACCTGTGTCGTGTAATTTACCCAGGTTATACGGAACATGTATCTCGAAAAGCAGCCAGGTTATAATGAACCTGTCCCGTGTAATTTACCCAGGTTATACTGAACATGTATCGCGAAAAGCAGCCAGGTTATAATGAACCTGTCTCATGAAATTTACCCAGATTATACTGAACATGTATCGCGAAAAGCAGCCAGGTTATAATGAACCTGTCCTCATGTAAATTTACCCAGGTTATGGTGAACATGTATCGCTAAAAGCAGCCAGGTTATAATGAACCTGTCCCATGTAATTTACCCAGGTTATACTGAACATGTATCGCGAAAAGCAGCCAGGTTATAATGAACCTGTCCCATGTAATTTACCCAGGTTATACTGACCACGTACCGCGAAAAGCAGCCAGGTTATAATGACCCTGTCCCATGATATTTACCCAGTATATACTGAACATGTATCGCGAAAAGCAGCCAGGTTATAATGAACCTGTCCCATGTAATTTACCCAGGTTATACTGAACATGTATCGCGAAAAGCAGCCAGGTTATAATGAACCTGTCTCATGAAATTTTACCCAGGTTATACTGAACATGTATCGCGAAAAGCAGCCAGGTTATAATGAACCTGTCCCATGTAATTTACCCAGGTTATACTGAACATGTATCGCGAAAAGCAGCCAGGTTATAATGAACCTGTCTCATGAAATTTACCCAGATTATACTGAACATGTATCGCGAAAAGCAGCCAGGTTATAATGAACCTGTCCCATGTAATTTACCCGGGTTATACTGAACATGTATCGCGAAAAGCAGCCAGGTTATAATGAAACCTGTCCCATGTAATTTACCCAGCTTATACTGAACCTGTAACGCCAAAAGCAGCCAGGTTATAATGAACCTGTCCCATGTAATTTACCCAGCTTATACTGAACATGTATCGCGAAAAGCAGCCAGGTTATAATGAACCTGTCCCATGTAATTTACCCAGTTTATACTGAACATGTATCGCGAAAAGCAGCCAGGTTATAATGAACCTGTCTCATGTAATTTACCCAGGTTAGACTGAACATGTATCGCGAAAAGCAGCCAGGTTATAATGAACCTGTCCCATGTAATTTACCCAGGTTATACTGAACATGTATCGCGAAAAGCAGCCAGGTTATAATGAACCTGTCCCATGTAATTTACCCAGGTTATACTGAACATGTATCGCGAAAAGCAGACAGCTAATAATGAACCAGTCCCATGGAATTTACCCAGGTTATACTGAACATGTCTCGCGAATAGCAGCCAGGTTATAATGAACCTGTCCCATGAAATTTACCCAGATTATACTGAACATGTATCGCGAAAAGCAGCCAGGTTATAATGAACCTGTCCCATGTAATTTACCCAGGTTATACTGAACATGTATCGCGAAAAGCAGCCAGGTTATAATGAACCTGTCCCATGTAATTTACCCAGGTTATACTGAACATGTATCGCGAAAAGCAGCCAGGTTATAATGAACCTGTCTCATGAAATTTACCCAGATTATACTGAACATGTATCGCGAAAAGCAGCCAGGTTATAATGAACCTGTACCATGAAATTTACCCAGGTTTTACTGAACATGTGTCGTGAAATGCAGACTGATTATAGTGAACCTGTCCCATGTAATTTACCCAGGTTATACTGAACATGTATCGCGAAAAGCAGCCAGGTTATAATGAACCTGTCTCATGAAATTTACCCAGGTTATACTGAACATGTATCGCGAAAAGCAGCCAGGTTATAATGAACCTGTCCCATGTAATTTACCCAGGTTATACTGAACATGTATCGCGAAAAGCAGCCAGGTTATAATGAACCTGTCTCATGAAATTTACCCAGATTATACTGAACATGTATCGCGAAAAGCAGCCAGGTTATAATGAACCTGTCCCATGTAATTTACCCAGGTTATACTGAACATGTATCGCGAAAAGCAGCCAGGTTATAATGAACCTGTCTCATGAAATTTACCCAGATTATACTGAACATGTATCGCGAAAAGCAGCCAGGTTATAATGAACCTGTCCCATGAAATTTACCCAGGTTATACTGAACATGTGTCGTGAAATGCAGACTGATTATAGTGAACCTGTCCCATGTAATTTACCCAGGTTATACTGAACATGTATCGCGAAAAGCAGCCAGGTTATAATGAACCTGTCTCATGAAATTTACCCAGGTTATACTGAACATGTATCGCGAAAAGCAGCCAGGTTATAATGAACCTGTCCCATGTAATTTACCCAGGTTATACTGAACATGTATCGCGAAAAGCAGCCAGGTTATAATGAACCTGTCCCATGTAATTTACCCAGGTTATACTGAACATGTATCGCGAAAAGCAGCCAGGTTATAATGAACCTGTCCCATGTAATTTACCCAGGTTATACTGAACATGTATCGCGAAAAGCAGCCAGGTTATAATGAACCTGTCCCATGTAATTTACCCAGGTTATACTGAACATGTATCGCGAAAAGCAGCCAGGTTATAATGAACCTGTCCCATGTAATTTTACCCAGGTTATACTGAACATGTATCGCGAAAAGCAGCCAGGTTATAATGAACCTGTCTCATGAAATTTACCCAGATTATACTGAACATGTATCGCGAAAAGCAGCCAGGTTATAATGAACCTGTCCCATGTAATTTACCCAGGTTATACTGAACATGTATCGCGAAAAGCAGCCAGGTTATAATGAACCTGTCCCATGTAATTTACCCAGGTTATACTGAACATGTATCGCGAAAAGCAGCCAGGTTATAATGAACCTGTCTCATGAAATTTACCCAGATTATACTGAACATGTATCGCGAAAAGCAGCCAGGTTATAATGAACCTGTCCCATGAAATTTACCCAGGTTATACTGAACATGTATCGCGAAAAGCAGCCAGCTTATAATGAACCTGTCCCATGTAATTTACCCAGGTTATACTGAACATGTATCGCGAAAAGCAGCCAGGTTATAATGAACCTGTCCCATGTAATTTACCCAGGTTATACTGAACATGTATCGCGAAAAGCAGCCAGGTTATAATGAACCTGTCCCATGTAATTTACCCAGGTTATACTGAACATGTATCGCGAAAAGCAGCCAGGTTATAATGAACCTGTCCCATGTAATTTACCCAGGTTATACTGAACATGTATCGCGAAAAGCAGCCAGGTTATAATGAACCTGTCCCATGTAATTTACCCAGGTTATACTGAACATGTATCGCGAAAAGCAGCCAGGTTATAATGAACCTGTCCCATGTAATTTACCCAGGTTATACTGAACATGTATCGCGAAAAGCAGCCAGGTTATAATGAACCTGTCTCATGAAATTTACCCAGATTATACTGAACATGTATCGCGAAAAGCAGCCAGGTTATAATGAACCTGTCCCATGTAATTTACCCAGGTTATACTGAACATGTATCGCGAAAAGCAGCCAGGTTATAATGAACCTGTCCCATGTAATTTACCCAGGTTATACTGAACATGTATCGCGAAAAGCAGCCAGGTTATAATGAACCTGTCTCATGAAATTTACCCAGATTATACTGAACATGTATCGCGAAAAGCAGCCAGGTTATAATGAACCTGTCCCATGAAATTTACCCAGGTTATACTGAACATGTGTCGTGAAATGCAGACTGATTATAGTGAACCTGTATCGTGAAATGTATGCGTGTTATTGTGAACCTTATCGTGAAATCGAGGCGGTTCGGATAGCTATCGAATTTCAGACAACCAAATGCCTTCCAATACCGACAGTCAGTACTTGCCATAACATAAAAATACCATATATTAAACATCTTTACTCACCATATACATCATAGTGTTGTTTTACAATACACAACATATGTGTGTAGCTCTTGTACAATTGTGACAAAATTCGTTTTCGGAAGTATAGCCACTTCAAAACAGAACCACCACAATTAGGTTATGCTCCACTGACATTCAAACCATAACTGAGTTGTCATAGGCCGATATCAAAACCATAACTGTTGTCCTACCCGGACATCGAAACATTCCGCCAAGTACAACTGCTTACATTCCTGCATAGCAAGCTACTTATGGAAATAACATTAACATAACTAGAATGACGAAACTAGACCTCTACACTACGTCACGCATTTTTTCTTGAGTTCCTCGGTGGTGGCTGGTTGGAACGGGCATGATTTCCGCAAGAAATACGAAGGTTGGATTGACTTCCTCACTAAATAACCTCTTCCTCCTAACAGATTCCCTCCTGATTTCCTTATCGAGATCGTACTAATAACGCTATTTTTGAAATATTTCCTCATATGCCAATCGATCCTACCTAGCAGGCGACGAAAATGATGTCTGTTCAATATATATATATATATATATATATATATATATATATATATATATATTAAATTACCTTTAAATGTTGTTATATACCTATTTTCTCTATCGTGAATATTAACCGCGATATTTGGATATTTTAGTTTTCAGGCTTCCGTAAGCCGCCACTCCTACTCATTTATTTATAAATTTTGCAATGCCTAGCACTTCTTAATGTTAAACTCTTATGCCCTTAATGGAGAATATAAAAGGATTAGTCCTCTAAAAGATTTACATTCACGGGCTTTCGTTAAATTCTATACAAAACTCTAAAATAAAATTGATAAATAAATGGATGAATAACAAGACTGGTCCTATAACATTTTATGATCCGACTCATAATAAGGTAGATATTCATAATTTTCTCTCCAAACCCCCACCATTCCAAGTCCGACTTAAATCAATAACAAATATGATACTTGACTGAAACGGTTAAATATGAAAAATAAACATTTTCGAGTAAAGAAGGAAAAATTTTAATTGATGACGTCATTATTATAAAATGTAATTTCATGTATCTCACAAAGTAATACATCAATGAAAACCATATTTGGTATTCAACCATAGAATAAACTGGTTCATGATATAATAGCTTATTGTTAATATAACAAGAGCAGGAGTGGGGGTTTACAAAAGGCTTAAAACTAAAAATATGCAAACATCACGGTTAATATCAAAATAAAATAAAAAAAAAAAAAAAAAAAAAAAAAAAAATCAAGGGCTCAAGTTAGCCATGTGAGTTAAAGCGTTGACCTTAATCTCACATGGTAAACCTAGAGTGGTAAGTTCGATTCTCCCCTGGGCAAAGGAAATTATTTAGTGACGAATTTCATTAAATAACATCCTAATTCCCACCCTGGCTAGAAAAGGGTAGTAACCTGTAGATAACCCGTCCCAATTAGCCTAAGTTGCAAAAAGTGGACGTTAATAAATAATAATAATAAAACATATATAACAGCATTCATAAAACATTAAATTTGCAATAAAATTGATCCTATTCACTTTTTCTATCTGACGTATAATAACACAGTTATTTAGCATTTTCGAAATGCCCTCCCACTAACCCCCCCCCCCCCAAATGGTCCGATTACTGCCATTAACGAACTCAATTTTTGTTTTTTACATAAAACGATTAAATATCGAGTTTGGTAATGACGCAACCATAATTGCCACTGCCATACACTCAAGCTTGGAAGGGGGGAAATTTCCTACTGTAGTACTTCTACTTGCGTAAGAATTTGCCATCTTTATGAAAGATTGCGCTTAAACCAGTGTTCACTGCATCTATCTGTAAAAAAAAAAATGCCATTTCGCAGGGGATGCGTACACTAAGCAGATTTCCCACGTAAAGATATACAATAGAGAATTCTACATAAGAGTGCCGACCAGTTACGGCAAAGGGCCGAACTAGCTTTTAACGGAATCTCACGACTAGACCCGAAGTTAGCCGATCTCATTTCGTCCGTTACAACTAATAAAAATGCAAGTATCTAGGTTAATATTAAAGGTAGAGAATAAATGCATGGAACAATATATATAGTAAATTTAATTTGCAATAAGATTGGTTCTGTACAGTGTTTTGATCTGACGTATGGTAACGGAGATATTTCGAATTTTCGAAAATCCCACCACTAAACCCCCCTCCCACAGATCCAATTTCAACCATTAACGAACTTGATCTGTCTTTTTGCATAAAACGTTTAAATATCGAGTTTGGTAACGATCAAACAAAAATTGAGCCCGTTGAGCGTTAACAGACAAATATATATATATATATATATATATATATATATATATATATATATATATATATATATATATATATATACAACTTTGAACGGATCTCATTTTCGTCATCTCCTGTGTAGGATCGATGGACATTTGAAGACATTTTTCTAAAATCATGAGTACGACCTCAATAGCTGATTTCCCTCGAGGGAAATCTGCTAAAAACCTTGGGGAAAGTTGTATAGGTGCTGACACCAGTTTACCGTTAATTGGTGTGAAAGTAAGCTCTTGATCTGATCCTCATTTCCAGGTATTACTGTCCTTCAACGAGTCTGTCGGAGTTGATATCAGGTTAAAATAAAGTACATTACACGCAGGGGCTGTGTAAACTAAGCAGATTTCCCTTGTAAAGTTTAATAATAGATAAACCTAAATACTGGTAACAAATCACCACCTTGAATATTAAGTAAATAAATACAAACTGCAATGAGATACCGATTTTAACAAACTCCCGACGGAAAGCGTCTGAAATATAAACAAACAGGACTGCCAACCTCTCATTGAAAAGAAAAAGAGTTACTGAAATATATCAGAATATAACATACTAATTTTATTGCAAACTATTCACTATATCTAGCACTGTAATTTATAATGAATCAGAATAATATTTATCTCAATCACTCAAATTGTAGTAGCCCAAGAACTTAAGAATGGGTGGGGGGAGGAAGGGTGACAGAACATATTTGCATGTATCTCGTATAATAATGATCTCTTGAAAACAATATTTGGTATTTCAGGACAGAAGAAAGAATCTTTAGGTCTCAAAACAGCATTTCATTATTCTTTTAGCCAATTTCCCTCAAGGGAAATGACCTATTTAAGTCGTACTCATGATGAGATTTTCGAAACATTTCTTCAAATATCCATCGATCCTACCCAGGAGATGACGAAAATGAGGTCCGTTCAAAATTAATTATATATATATATATATATATATATATATATATATATATATATATATATATATATACAAAACTTCAATCACGAAACAAAACTTTTTCATTCAAAGCTCTGGAACCTTGCAATTTTTGTAACCAATTCATCCCTAATAGCCTGTCACACATACTTCTCTACTGTGAAAATCTTATTGAAGATAGAAATAAATATCTACAAACACTTTCCTCAGCAGTCAGTGATGTGCATAAAATCGAAGAGATACTTAGTATCGATAGCCTCGAAAAACTACACAACATTTACTACTTCATCACTTCAGCATGCAATACTCTGGAATATACACGTATAAGTGCTGATGGACCACAATCCAGTTAAATGTTATAATAAGACGAATTTATATAATTATAGAATGCTATTAGTTATCTTTATGTATTATATTTACTGTTTACTCTATATTGCTTTTTTTTTTTTTTTTATTCTTTTTTTATTGCCATATTATTATTGAACATGAAGGTTGTGTTTGTCAGCAAGCACTGAGGTTGGAGCGTTGACACCGAAAGTGCACTCTGCATAATATTAAAAAACAGTAGATGACCTCATTTTCGTCGTCTACTAGGTAGGATCGATGGACATTTGAAGAATGTTTTCGAAAATCACGCACATGAGTACGACGTCAATAGCTGATTTCCCTTAAGGGAAATCTGCTAGTATGTATATGTGTGTATATATATATATATATATATATATATATATATATATATATATATATATATATAATTTTGAACGGACCTCATTTTCGTCATCTCCCGGGTAGAATCGATGGACATTTGAAGAATGTTTTCGAAAATCGCCTCATGAGCACGACCTCAATAGCTTAAGGGAATAGCAGATTTCCCTTAAGCTATTGAGGTCCTTTGAGGAGTATGATGTCAACAATTTAACCTTTAGTTCCAACATTTTCAACAATAGTTGAGTTGCCTTAAGGGAAATCTGCTAACAAGAAATTGCTAGTAACTCACTTAATAATTGAGATACAAAAAAACATATTCCTTAAGGGAAATAACTAACATTAAGGTTTGATTGGTGCAAATATTTCTCTTTCTGGGAGGACTAGGCAGAGGTGTACATTACGTAACTAGGTGCTGACTAACACGGCTCGCCTTAGGGAGTCATGCAGGAATTATTTTATTTTTCATTTTAAATTTAATAATTAATATTCAAGCACTTTTTTATTTTGTTACTAAGACCAGAATTTCCAGTTTGGAATCATGGTTATAGTGGGTGAATGACGTGACAAGTAGAGAACCCCAATAAATAGCAGAAAGAGTCAGGAAGTCTTTTGAAACATAAACAGGTATTTAATAGCCAGCACACAGCTGTTGCCGCCACCATCTGCTCTTGTCCTTACAACTCGCAGGAAATTCATGCAGAATAAAGTTATAAAGCAGGCGGCAAAATCGTTAGAAATTATACTAATTAATGAATGCGAAATGAGAACCGCTAAAGCGATAAAAGACAAATATATATATATATATATATATATTTTTGAACGGACCTCATTTTGTTCATCTCCTGTGTAGGAACGATGGGCAGTTGAGGACGAAAATCGCGTCATGAATACAACATCAACAGCTGATTTCCCTTAGGGTAAATCTCCTAAAACGTTAAAGTAATAACAAATAACTCCGATCACTGCGCTAATCCACATTTTAACAAAACCACTTAAGGGAAATCAGCTATTGAGGTCCTACTCATGACGCGATTTTCGTAAAAGTCCTCAAATGTCCACCCAGGAGAAAATGAGGTCTCTTCGAAACTTTATGTATATATATATATATACATATATATTCTAATCGTTAACTCAAGGTATAAGCGCTTCATGCAAAACAAAGAGAGAATTTCGAAAAACCGAAATATCTCCGTTATTAAACGTCGGGTCAAAACTTCTTATAGGAGCAATCATATAGTAAATTAATTTGCCTATAAATTTTGGTGTATATATATATATATATATATATATATATATATATATATATTTATATTTATATACCTCCCTAATATGAATATTAATCGAGATATTTGAATGTTTTAGTTTTCAGCTTTCAGTAAACACCCACTCCTACTCATGCCATAATAACAATAAGCTGTTCTAACAGGGACCACTTTATTCCAAGCTTAAATCGTCAATCAAAATTTTATGCTCTTCTCTAGAAAAATGTTTATATCGTCCATATAGCATACTCGATAATTAACCGTTCCAGTCAACACCAAAGACCATATTTGTTATTGGCAGACATCGATAATTCAAAATGCGTTATCAAGAGACTGCGTTATCAAAATGTTACAGAACCAATCTTGTTGAAATATTAATGCTCTAGTGTTCTATGCATTTTTTGATAGCTCAAATATTAAAGGAGTAATTCGTACTTTCTGGTTTTCAGTCCGAATATGAGGTGAGACGCGATCACTCGTGCGTCATACCATCATGTGGAAAATCTGCTTAGTCTACGAGGATTTTCTTTTTCACAGCAAACTTTTTTTTAGCAGATTTCCCTAAAGGGAAATCAGCTATTGATCCTACCCAGGAGATGACGAAAATGAGGTCCGTTCAAAATTATATATATATATATATATATATATATATATATATATATATATTTGTCTGTTAACGCTCTAGCGGTCGCAATTTTTGTTTGATCGTTAATGGCTGAAATCGGACCAGTGGGAGGGGGGTTTAGAGGGGGGATTTTCGAAAATTCGAAATATCTCCGTTACCATACGTCGGATCAAAAAATTGTAAGGAACCAATCTTATTGTAAATTAAATTTACTATAAATATTGTTATATACATTTATTCTCTATCTTGAATATTAACCGAGATATTTGCATTTTTATGAAGTCTGTGGTCGTGTATAGTTCGGATTAGTTCGGCCATTTCCGTCATTACTCGGCTCAGGTGGAAGCTTCTTCTAACCTTACCTGTCGTTTCTAACCTTACCTTATCTTCGTTACTTTGTCAGATTTATGCAAATACGTTCTGTTCATCCGCCCCCCCCCTTCTTTAGTTCTTGGACTGCTAAAATTAGAGTTATTAAAATATAAATTATACTTACAATTCAGAAGCCGTTTCAGTTGGGAATTTGTTTTAATTAACTGAAAGATTTCTCATTACCGTTTGTATTTAATCATGGTGGTATTGTGTTACCAGTATGCAGATTTCTCTATTGTAAAACTTCACATGGGAAATCTGCTTAGTTTACGCAGCCCCTGCTTGACGGACTTTTTTATCTTTAGGCTGAGAATGAAAGGATTAGATACAAAGAAGGAGAGTAATAATAAAATTGATACCTGGGGCCAGACGTCCAAAAACGATGGTTTTCCTGGGGCTTCTGATGGTATGCTTGTAATCCTAAATATAAAATGAATGGGATATCAGAAATATATAGACATTATTTCCATTCTTAATGTTATTTTATTGTCTATGAACTATTTAAACTTACACTCTAGGCTGGACCTCCGACTGTACTAGCTGGTCTCTCTCCATGGTCGACATTTTGTATCCTCTGGTGAGAGGAAGCACTTCTTCGTTAACTAAAAAAATAATGCATAAATGCAATTAATTGAAAATACTGTTGCGAAAATTAAATAGATGAATAATCCTTCAGAGAGAGTCGCGTATTTGGAAAGTGTGACGTAGATCAAAGAGACCGAAAGAATGTTCTAGGTCTGACCAGTACCTTCCAGCCAGACGTCGAATGAACTAGACAATTTCCCCTATGCCGCCTCCCTATAAAAAGGAGCTCGGGCCAGCCGTGAGTCAGTTTATGCTCAGCGATCTTGATGGTCACATCAGTGCTACAGTGCGACTTAGTGCAGTGCGGTAAAGAGTTTTTATAAGAAGAACAGTGTTGTGCCGTGACTGTAAGTAACAGTTTAGTGCCGTGTTTAAGACAGTGCAGTGCCGCGAAGTAAAGGACAGTGCAGTGCCGCGAAGTAAAGGACAGTGAAGTGCCGCGAAGTAAAGGACAGTGAAGTGCCGCGAAGCAAAGGACAGTGCAGTGCCGTCTTTCTGTGAATTTCAGTGAATTATTGGACTGTGACTCATTGAAGAACAGTAACGCTATCAGTGTATACTGTGAGTAGTAATTAAGAATAATCACCAAGTTTATTGTGCATTGTGAAATAAATTTTGCAGTGATAAAAACTGTGAAACTTGTGAGTATTTAATTTTGCAATCCTAAAGAACTCTTATTAAAAACGTTTATTACTGGTTTTGGTAATACAAAAACGTAACAATACGTTAACATTTGTAAATAAATAAAGATACAATTTCACGAAATCGATATATCCTTGAAAAAATATATATATTTAAATTAAAAAACAACGAAAAAGTAGTAAAGAAAAGAAAAAGTCCGTCACGCAGGGGCTGCGTAAACTAACCAGAATTCCCTCGTGAAGTTTAATAATAGAGAAATCTACATACTGATAACACAACACCACCGTCAATATTAAGTGTATAAATACAAACGGTAATAAGAAACCTTCCGACGGGAAGCACCTGAAATGTAAACAAACAGTTCTGCCAACTTCTTACCTGAAAGAAAAACAATTACTATAATATATCAGAATATGACATATTAATTTTATTGAAAACTATTTACTATATCTAGTACTGTAATTTATAATGGATCAGAATAATTTTTATCTCAATCAATCAAATTTTAGTAGTCCAAGAACTTAAAACGGGTAGGGAGGGGGGGGGGCAAATAAACATATTTGCATTTATCTCGTATAATAAAGGACTCTTGAAAACAATTTATGATAGTTAACCTTCGAATAATGTGGCTTATTACATGACCGTGTATTGTTTATGTAACATGAGTAGGGGTTTTAAAAATGCAAATAACTCTGTTAATATTGAAGATAGAGAATAAATGTATATAACAATATTTATAGTACATTTAATTTTCTATACGATTGATTTTATACATTATTTCGATCCGACTTATAGTAACGGGGAGATATTTCGAATTTTCAAATTTCTCCCCCTTTAAAATTCTAATTTTAATTTCTTCCCCTAGACCGATTTCAGCCGTTAACGAACTAAAGCTTTCTTTTTACATAAAACGACTACATATCGAGTTTCGTAACAATTAAACAATAATTGCGACCGCTAGAGCAGTAACAGACAAATATATATACATATATATATATATATATATATATATATATATATATATATATATACAGTTTTGAACGGACCTCATTTTCGTCACAACCTGGGTAGGATCGGTGGACAGTGGATTTCCCTCAAGGGAAATCTGCTAAAATATATACTGAGTGTGGTATAGATAAAATAAGCATTCTCTAGTCAAGAACATAAAAAAAATAAATAAATAAAAAAAAAACAAAAAAAAAAAAAACTAATTTGAAAGGTTCTCATCCAGGAAATATCTTTTGAAAACAATATTTGGAATTCAAGCTTTAAATAATATGGTTCATGATATAACAGACTATTGTTATTATAACCTGAGTAGGAGTGGGGGTTTACAGAATGCTGAAAACTAAAAAATGTAAATCACTCGGTTAATATTCAAGAAAGAGAAAACTTGTAATTTTTCGGTAAGACAGATAATAACGGAGATTTTTCTAAATTTCTAGACGGAAAATCTTCTGAAAATAATAATAACTCGGTTTGCATTGGAATTAGAGAAAACATGACTAGACAAATATTTGTGGAAACATATAATTCCAACAAATTGAGTTACGTAACATTTTTCTATCCGACTCATAGTAACCGAGACTTTTGGAAAATCTATAGCCGGGACTTCCAACGTGGTCGAAATATGTTTCCCAGGGGTCGACATAAATGAAAAGTCAATCTGTGGATCGAAGAGGACTAAAATTCGACCCATATTAAATAACACAAGTTCTTATTCGAAACTTTCATGATTGTGTTACGGGAATAACTTGTTATAAGAATGATTATTATTTTAGTAGAAATTATCACTGTACCACTCAACCACTCAAAGTAGATATTGATAAAAACTGGCAACGAATGTGGAATGAAACCCAGAACAATAAACTAAAAACTATTAAATCCTCCATCAGACCATGGAAATATTCGACAAGAGACAACAGGAAGACTCCGAATAGGGCACACAAGATTTACACATAGTTATGATAAAAGAGCAACCCCCGATATGTGGGAACTGTAACACAGATTTAACTACCATATATTTATGGAATGCCATACGTATACAAATATTCAAATAGTATGCAATATTTCCAATAACATAACAGTTTCCTTGGGGGTGGCACCAAAGAGCTAGATAAATTATTTAATTTTACGGAAATTATAAATTTGTTTAAAAAAAAAATGAAGTCTACATAAAATATGATGTAAATAAGTAAATGTAAATAGGTATATATTAGTATGTATATATCTGGATAAAAAAAAAAGTAATGAAAGAAAAATATATAATTAAATTAAAAAAGAAAACAAATGTTCCCACCATTGCTAATAACATAAGATTTAATAAAAGTCATTTATTAACGTCCACATTTGGAACTAAAGCCAATAGGGACGGGTTATCTACAGGTTACCACCTCTTTCTAACCAGGGTAGAACTAAGGATTTTGTTTATTGAATTCCGTCACTAAATAAATTCCTTTGCCCAGGCGGGAATCGAACTCGCCACTCTAGGTTTACCATGTGAGATTGGTATGAGGAGATGACGAAAACGTCGTCCGTTCAAACCTGTATAAACATATCTATGTATATATTTATCTGTTACAGCTTTAGCGGGCGATTAATCGTTACCTAACTCTATATTTAGTCGTTTTATGTAAAAATAAAGATCAAGTTCGTTAACGGCTGAAATTGGACAAAGGGGGGGGGGTTAGCGGAGAGGAATTTCGATAATTCGAAATATCTCAGTTACTATGCGTCGGATCGAAAAATGGTATAGAACCAATCTTATTGCAAATTAAAGTTACTATAAATATTGTTATATACATTTATTCTCTATCCTGAATATTTACCGAAATATTTGCATTTTTCAGTTTTCAGCCTTCAGCAAACCCCCACTTCTACTGATGTCATATTAACAATAAGCTGTTATTTCATGAACCACTTGATTACAAGGTTGAATACCAAATATTGTTTTAATTGAACTTTTACTTTGTGTATATGCAAAAACGTTCCTTTTACCCCCCCCCCCTCTTCCTATGGTCTCAGATTATAAAATTGTAACCTCTGTCTGTACATTGATTTATTATTATTGTTATTGCTATTATTGTTTAATCGTTACCAAACACGATATTTAGTCGTTTTATGTAAAAAAGAAAAAGATCAAGTTCGTTAAAGGCTGAAATCGAACGAGGAGGGGGGGGGGGGGTCTTCTCCTCATGTTACATAAAAAATACTCGGTTATGTAATAAACCACATCATTCGAAGCTTAAATACCAAATATTGTTTTCAAGAGACACTTATTATACGAGATACATGCAAATATGTTCTGGTGCAAATGTGTTCCCTCATTTTTAAGTTTTTGGACTACTTAAATTTGATTGATTGAGATAAAAATTATTCTGATTCATTATAAATTACAGTACTAGTTATAATAAATAGTTTCCCATCAAATTAATACGTTATATTCAGATATGTTATAGTAATTGTTTTCCTTTCCAGTAAGAAGTTGGCAGAACTGTTTGTTTAAGTTTCAGATGCTTTTCGTCGGGAGGTTTCTTGTTATCGTTTGTATTTACTCACTTAATATTCACGGTGGTGTTGTGCTACCGGTATGTAGATTTATCTATTGTTAAACTTCACGCTGGAAATCTGCGTAGTTTACGCAGCCCCTGCGTGACGGACTTTTTAGTCTAGAAATAGTGTACTGATGAGTCGACCAGTGTGTCATACGTTAGAAATTTGCTTAATTTGCGCAGCCCGTGCATGAAGGACCTTCTATTTTTTTTTCTATCCGGTCAAACGTATTCTGTAAAAATAAAAAAAATGTTGTTCAGGCCTACCTAGTTGAATAGTAGAGTGAGTAGAGACGGATCTAGTGAGGCGGATATCGCGATGCACGTCATAGATAGAGAGAGAGCGAGATATGTGAACCGGCCGACTGCCGGCTGGCAACTGAGCTAGGCCAAACTACACTCATCACCTCATCCCACCAGTTGGAGCAGCAACACATGTTCATTCTACATCATCTACTATTCACCTTATACTCATGACGACAAAATTAATCAACAAATATACTCCAATTCTACTTAGGAGATGTCCAAATGAGGTC
Source organism: Riptortus pedestris (assembly GCA_019009955.1). NCBI lineage: Eukaryota > Metazoa > Arthropoda > Insecta > Hemiptera > Alydidae > Riptortus > Riptortus pedestris. The sequence goes on from CM032231.1 coordinate 10,684,947, forward strand.
CCTCCAAACTATATATATATATATATATATATATATATATATATATATATATATATATATATATATAGAGAGAGAGAGAGAGAGAGAGAGAGAGAGAGAGAGAGAGAGGCACAAAACCTAACTATGTTCAAAATCTGAACAATGCACAAAACCAAACTATGAACAATAGAAAACAAAATAACACTTGGATAGTGGCCACTTAACGCTGGAAGCTAGAGTGACAGAGAGAAGGCAGGTATAACCAGGGAAGGCAGGTATCTTATACGTACCTTGGTATAACCTAGCAACGTCGCAGTCTTCTGATTGGCTGAGAGGCCTTAGTACGGCCTCCCCACCCTTCTTGCCCAGGGGACCTTATTCAGTGACTCTACTATATATATATATATATATATATATATATATATATATATATATATATATATATATATATATGTATATGGGGTTCAGGTTAGCCATGCGAGTTAAAGCGTTGACCTTTATCTCACATGGTAAACCTAGAGTGGCGTGTTCGATTCTTGCCTGGGCAAAGGAAATTATTTAGTGACGAAATTCATTAAATAACGTCCTAAAATCCCACCCTGGCTAGAAAAGGGTGGTAACCTGTAGATAACCCGTCCCGATTAGCCTAAGTTGCAAAAAGTGGACGTTAATAAATAATAATAATAATAATAATAATAATAATAATAATTATATATATAGGGAAATCTGCTAAAAAAATGCAAAAACAACAATTGTAGAACATCAATAGTTTAACAAGATTGGTTCTATACATTTTACGATTCGGCTAATAATAACAGAGATATTTTGAATTTTAGAATCGCCCCTACTCTAAACCCACTATTTCATGTCCGATTTCAGCAAATAACATACGTATATACATATGATCTTATGTGTTGACAGAAAAGGTTAAATATACAGTATGGTATCGATAAAATGAACATTTTCCAGTTAGAACGTAAAGTTTAAATTGATGACCTCATCACACAACTAATATCATGTATCTATCATAATAAACCTCTCTTGAAAACTATATTTGGTATAATACCTTAGAATAAAGCGGTTCAAGATATAACAGCTTATTGTTAATATGAAATGAGTAGGAGTGGGGCTTTACTGAAGGCCGAAAACAATTTTGCAATTATCTCCGTTGACATTCCCAACACTCACGCACGCACGCACGCTCGCACCCCCCCCCTATCTATCTGTATATATATAAAATTGCAACCTCTGCCTGTGCATTGATTTTGTTTTCTCAAAATATCATGATACTTTTCCGTTTCACATGTCATAGACACGATATCTGCAATTTGTTTCTTTCGTGTCTGTTTGTTTGTTACCTTTTCACGCATAAACGGCTGAGCCGAGTTTTATGAAACTTGGTATGTATATTACTAATAACCCAATTTAGACTTTAGGTTATATAAATATTCTCTCCAGCGTTAAGTGGCCACTATCCAAGTGTTATTTTGTTTTCTATTGTTCATAGTTTGGTTTTGTGCATTGTTCAGATTTTGAACATAGTTAGGTTTTGTGCATTGTTTTCTACATTTGTGAAAATGTCACTAAACGAAGGCGAGGGGAGTGGTATCTCTAAAAAGAAAAGAGGAGTAGTTTTCAAGTCACAAGCTCGTGCAATGATAATTAAAGTGCATGAGTTTTTTGAAAAAGAAAAACAGAACGGTGGCCCGCTTGTTTCATTTGACCAGGTTGTAGAGAGGGCAGCTGCTGCTTTTGGAATTTCCAGAAAAAACAGTGTCTAGGATATCAATGGAGAAAAGAAAATTGGGAAATGATGAAAAAATCCTTACCCCAGGTAAAATGCGGCCTCGCAAAAGTCTAACTTTTGATGCCTTTCAAGAAGAAGCAATAAGGAGGCATATATATGGCTATTATGAGAGAAAGGAGTATCCTAATAGAAAACGTCTCCTGATCACTTTGAAAGACGCAGGTTTATTTTTTGGAGGTGTTACTAGCCTTTATTACACATTAAAGAAATTAGGATTTTCATGGAAGAAGTTTGAAGGAAATAGAAAATTACTAATGGAGAGGGTTGACATTGTAGATTGGAGAGCAAGATTTTTAAGATATATACTGAGTATACCCATGGATAATATTATTTGGCTCGACGAAACATGGGTAATGGCGGGTCATTCCAAGTCACATATTTGGACTGATAATACAGCAAAAGGAACAATGAGTGCCCCAGTTGGGAAAGGGACCAGGCTTTTTTTTCTACATGCTGGTGGAGTCGAAGGGTTTGTTCCTAATGCAAAATTATTGTTTGTTGGCAAGAAAAATTCAGGGGACTATCATAACGAAATGAGCCACCTTTCATTTACAGAGTGGTTTAAGGATAAGCTAATTCCGAATTTAAAACCTGGGAGGGTTATTGTCATGGACAATGCACCTTATCATAGTGTAAAAAAAAGAAAAAATTTCCTACGATGTCTCAAAGTAAAGATGACATAATCAAGTGGTTACAATCAAGAGGAATTCAATATAACAGCAATATGTACAAAGCAGAACTGCTCGAATTAGTAAAAATTCATAAACCATGTTTTCCTATTTACGAAATAGATGAAATTGCAAAAGTACATGGTCATAGGGTTATTCGGCTTCCTCCTTACCATTGTCACTTTAACCCTATTGAAATGATTTGGGCTCAAATAAAAGGGTACGTAGCTTTAAACAACAAGAATTTTAAAATGCCTGAAGTGATAAAATTAACAGAAGAAAAAATGAATACTATTTCTTCAGTGGATTGGGAAAAAGTTGTAAAGCATACAGAGAAGGTGATGAAGTCTCAAGCTCAACTGGATGGCGTAATTGAAGAAAGAGTTGAACAAATGATCATTTCAATTACCAGTAGTAGCAGTAGTGTGTGGGAAGAATCTGATTCTTAACAAGACGGACATTCTGCCAATGAGGAAATGGAAAGCGTCTTTCCTCTTCCATAGCTTTTTGTTTTTAAAACATTTAATGTCTTTTTTTGCAATAAAAATCATATTTTTCTTCAAAGCTTTGTAAATTCGAAAATACTTGTTACCTTTCTATACAATAGATGCCATTGCTTCAGATATTTAATCACGAAAAATAAAATATTCGTTTTATGCTTTTAGATATATCAATCTGTCTATCTATATATATATTTCTCGGTTACCGCTCTAGCGGTTGCAATTTTTGTCTTATCATTACCAAACTTGATATATAAGCGTTTTATACAAACAGAAAGATCAAGCTCGTTAACGGTTAAAATCAGACCATAGGGAGGGGGGTTTAGAGAATTTCGAAAATTCTTAATATCTCCGTTATTATGCGTCGGATCGAAAAATTGCATAGAACCATTCTTATTGCAAATGTAATGTTCTATAAATGTTGTTATGTGCATTTTTTCACTATCTTGAATATTAACTGAGATATTTGCATTTTTTAGTTTTCGGTCTTCAGTAAAGCCCCACTCCTGCTCATCTCATGTTAACGATATTCTATTATGTTATGAAACCCTTTATTTGAACCTTAAATACCTAATATTTTTCTCATGGAACTTTTAATATTTCAGATAAATGCAAAAACGTGTTGTACGTGGGAAATCTGCTTAGTTAACGCACCCCCTGCGTGACGAACTTTTTTTTTGTAACTCAAGTATTAAGCAAGTATTCGTACTTTCTTTTTCTGCCTTATGTAAAAAGAAAGATCGAATTCTTTAATGGCTAAAATCCGATTAGTGGGTGGGGGAGGGGTTTAGAGAGGAGGAATTTCGAAAATTCTAAAAATCTCCGTTATTATGAGTCGGATCGAAAAATAGTATAAAGCCATTCTTATTGCACATGTAATTTTATATAAATGTTGTTATTTACCTTTTTTCAATATCTTGGTTATTAACCGAGATATTTGCATTTTATAGTTTTCGGCATTCAGTAACCCCCCCCCCTCTCCTGATCTCATATTAACAGTAAGCTGTTATAGTGTCAAGCACATTATTCGAAGTAATAAATACAAAGTATTGTTCTCATTGAACTATCACTTGTTGAGATAAATGCAAATACGAGGGTACACGAGGGAAATCTGCTTAGTTATCGCATCCCCTCAGTGACACATTTATCTACTGACACCTATAATAACATCGACTTTCAGTGAATCGATTATTTTAATATGTTAAAATCGAAAAACAATCATAAATTGATAAATACGTAATAATTTTTTTATTGATTATAAAGTTCAGTTAGTTAAATTAAAATATGGTTTTCCCAACACACAAAAAGAATTAATGTGGAAAATTTAATTAGTTATTTAGAAAGGAGAAGAATAGTTGAAATAAAAAATAGCTACTAGTGTCTAAAAGGACTAAATACAGAGGTATTCTAGTTGTCTACAGTCATTCCAAGTGCATAATGCCATGATAACAGACATACTTATCAAATTCCAATAAGCTAAGGCACTCCAGAATCCACTTCTGATAAAGGTGAAACAGATGTCATTCTGTGCAATGAGCTAAACAACATAACCTTCTCTTATTACCTTCTCCTTCTCACGCCTACAACATATTTACCATTAATACTTATTGATTTTGCTTTTTACGCTGGAGCAAATTTAATTAGAAGAATGACAGCCCGCTAGAAGAACGCAACTATGTTTCTAACACCTTGAATGTCCAAGCATCAACTTCTGTATTAGTGATTTATACATTTTTTTTTGTAAAAATGGCTATGCTAGCTGAAAAAAGGCAACGGACGAAATGGTGCTTGAACCCAATGGGAAACGACTGGGCAAAAGGTAAGTTATTATTTTAGAATAGATTTATCAGAAACGTCTTCAACCAAAGGGATGAAGAAATGTCTTCCTGCAATGTAGATTTTACTTTATTACTCTGTGCCATTTTCAAGTGCTAAGAACAACAAACGTGCATTAAAGTAGAGCAGTATAGGATTACATTCGCTTAAAAATGTTGTCCAATAACTATATTTTAAGCAAATATAATATATATTAGTATATGTATTAGTAGCTACACTATTTTTATAAAAAAGCCTGTCAAGTATAGGCTGCGTAAACTAAGCAGAATTCCCATGTGTCTGTTGGCATTTATGATTCAAATAATGTGCTTCATAATATAACAGCTTATTGTTAATATGACATGAGTAGGAAGGGGGTTTACTGAGGCGGAAAACTATAAAAAGCAAGTATATCAGTAAATAATAAAGATAGTAAAAAAAATGCACATAATAACATTTAGAGAACATTACATTTGCAATAAGATTGGTTCCAAACAATTTTTTGATCCGACACATAATAATGGAGATATTAAGAATTTTTGAAATTCCTTTAAACCCCCTCCCTCCCACTGGTTGGATTTCAGCCATTAATGAATTTGGTAACAATTAAACTAGAATTGCGACCACTAGAGCAGTAACAGGCAAATATATATATATACACACACACACACACACACACATACATACATACATTCATACAATTTTGAACGGACCTCAGCTTTGTCATCTACTAGGTAGGATAGTTGGACATTTGAAGAAATTATTCGAAAATTGCATCATGAGTACAACCTCAACAGCTGATTTCCCTTGAGGGAAATCTGCTAAAAAGCCTGTCACACAGGAGTTTTGTAAACTAAGCAGATTTCCCACTTGCTGATATGAGACTACTAATCTCATCCGATGAGTTAATTCTAAACGGTTTACAGAAGACTGAACTCTTAATATATGTGTTACAAATAAATGTATAGAGCAACAATTGTAAGTCATCAATATTTTAACAAGATTGGTTCTATAACATTTTTCGATCTGACTAATAATGAAGGAGATATTTTGAAAATTCGACCCGTTCCGGGCCTGTCAGCCATTAGCAAAGATGAGCAATAGATTTGAATGAAACAGTTAAATATTGAGTATGATATAACTCAAATAATCATGTCCGAGTCAAGACAGGGAAATTTTAATTTATGAGCCATAACATATTTACATTTATCTCATACAGTAAAAATTAAATGAAGACAATATTGGGTATTTAAGCTATTAATAATGTGGATTATGATATAACAGCTTATTGTTAATATGGCATGTGTAGGAGTGGTGGTTTAGTGATAGATGAAAACTAAAAATGCACATCTCGGTTAATAATCACGACAGTGAAAAATCATATATAATGACATTTATAGAATATTACATTTACAATAAAATTGGTTCTATACATTTTTTCGATCCGACGCCTAATAACAAAGATATTTTGAAATCCCTCCCTCTAAACCCCTCCTTCCATTAGTCCGATTTCAGCCATTTACAATCTTGATCTTTCTTTCTATTTTAGGTCAGCTTAAACTCATTATCAATAGGGGCTTTGCATCTGAAACTTGAGATATTGTTCACACACAATTTTCAGTTCTGTATTATATCCTAACTCTGCAATAAGGCAAAATCCCTTTGAGATCAACTTGCAAATATTTCAAAATGTTGTTTGGTGATGGGCAATGTAGGCAAATTTCGTAACAGTTATATGCTATTATCTATATATATATAAAATTGTAACCTCTGTCTGTACATTGATTTTTTTCGCGAAATTTCACGATAACTTTTCGTTTCACATGTCATAGACACCATATCTGCATTTTGTTTCTTTCGTGTATGTTTGTTTGTTTGTTTGTTTGTTACCTTTTCACGCATAAACGGCTGAACCGAATTTTATGAAACTTGGTATGTGTATTACTACTAATCCAACTTAGACTTTAGGCTATATTAAAATTCTCTGAGACGAACAGGAGTGGGGGTAATAAGGGAAGCCAGAAATTAAAAATAGCGATATTTTGTTTCCTATTACTTTTTCGGCAAAGATGAACATAACAAAAGTTGTTTATTTTGTTATTTAGAGTAACTTTTGTTATATACACTTTTTTCATATACCGAATTATAAATGAGATATACGCGTAAACCTATAGCGGAAGTGAACAATTTTATTTAGGACAAAAGATCCAACCGAAATAAATAAAACTCGGTATATGTATTAGCACTAACGCTTTCATTATAACAAACCATACCAATATTTCTAGAGACGGGCAGGAGTGGGGGTTATAATGTATGCCAGAAATTAAAAATAGCGATATTTCCTTTCCTATTGGTTTTTCGGCAAATATGAACATAACAAAAGTTGTTTATTTTGTTATTTAGAGTAACTTTTGTTATATACACTTTTGTCGTATACCTAAGTATAAATGAGTTATACGTTAAAACTTTAGCAGGCACTAACGGCTGAACCGACTTAACATACTCGGTATGTCAATTAGCATTAATTCTTCCATGATTATAAGTTATATTAAAATTTTTAGGTTCGAACGGGAGGGGGGTTAAAAGGGAGGCCTGAAATAAAAATTCACCATATTTACATGTATAAGAGACGGGAAATATAAAAATATCGAAGACTGCGAAGCCTTATCGAACAAATAATTCTATTATTAGCAAATCCACGGCAAAGATGGGTATCAATCCTAAACACTGGGACGGGTAAATGTCAAAATATTGTGCAATGTAAAGCCTGCTAAAAAATACCATCACCATTCAGCCTCAAATGAATCCCGGGCGAAGCCGGGTATCTGAGCTAGTACTTTATATAGAGAGAGAGCATGAGAAACTTCGGCCAATACTGGGTTTAAAACAAAGATTCTTCAGTACATATTATTAATTTATATCTATTCCCCTACATCTTCCCAAGCTATATCAGGGCTCTTTTCATCCTAAAATTTAAATTTAGATATTTTGATTATTTTTTATTCACAACCACACATTATATTTATGTCCATATGATTGAGTGTTGAAGTATTCTTGTCCATATGATTGATATATATATATATATATATATATATATATATATATATATATATATATATGTAAGCATAATATAATTATAGTCATTTCACAATATCGAGTTTAGTAACAATCAAACTAAAATTGTGACCTCTAGTGCATTAACAATAACAAATAATAAAAATTATAGTAAGGCGCTTTCGATTAAGGATCTAGAATATTTCATTTGATGCCCTTAAAATACTTTATGCCTAATGCACAATTAAACGTTCTAGTTATTTTTGTAATCGTATATTAATAAAAAAATTGTAATAAGGATTATTGACAGTTTTTAGGAAATCAGTTTACCCTTTTAATTGCCCTCATTATCATTTAAATTTATTTGAGAGTTGTTTCTGGTTTATTCATTAGCTTGAGGTTGCTCCAAACAGATCGAAAAATGCTAATTCAAGTTTTCCAATTTTTATTTCCTTGTATGAAGTAAAGGAAGTATTATAATTCCACGATTTTATGTTTTCAGATTTCAACAAAATTTACCATTCTCACCTTCCCTGAACCCATTTTGGCTAGTTTCAGTACGACATATGCAAGCACATTTCTCACTTAACTCAAAAACGACGAGCATTTGAATGTTGAAGTTGCCTATTAGGGATTGCTGAAACATCTAATCCTGCACCTCTCCTTTTGGTCCAAATTTAGCAAGGTGGGAGGGGGTTTAGAGGAGAACAAAAATAAAAAAATTCTAATTTCTCCGTTTGTATTAAAGATACAAAAAGTACAGGGTTTTTTTGGTTTATCATAGAAAGATCTACAATTGTGTTCTATGAAATTTTGTGATCCAATACATTGGAACGGAGTCATCACTTTCAAATGAAATATAACCAAACATTTTATTTATTTTATTTAATAGAATTACAAGGAAGCCATGCACCCACATCAGATTTTTTAATTGTCTGTGATAAGTCATAAAGATTTCTCTTATTCCCCAAATAAACAGTGATTTATATTTTTCCAGATGAGAACAAATTTGGACTGAAGATGTTACAGAAAATGGGCTGGGAACCTGGAACAGGACTTGGTTCAAGAGGTCAAGGAAGAACTGAAATCATAAAACTGAACGTTAAATCTGACACTAGAGGTATATTTAGTTTTATTAGTAAATAATATGTATCAATAAAATGGGAGCAGGCAAATAACTGTAGTTATCCAGGGCCTATGTAAACTAAGCTAATTTCCCACGTGCTGAACACACTGCTGATCTGCTGCCATCTATTCTTCATTTTGTTGTTTAACTTAAAAGTATAAAGGACTTGAAATTTAAGCTGGACATAAGATATTTAGTGGCTCAGGTACCTGAAGTAAAAATCACACTAGTATGGCTCAGGGTTTTCAAAAGGCTGAAAACTAATAAAATTGCAAATAACTCTGTTAATGTTTGAGTTTTAGGGAAAACTTATAAAACAGAGCTGTTGAAAATGGGCTGCATAAACTATATATTCAATGGTGATTTGAGAAATCATGTCAAGAATACTATCGTAATGGCTGATTGTCCTTAAGGGAACACTGCTAAAATGATTGAATTATCAATCTTGCAATAAATCTGAGATTTCATTATAAGTAACAGTCATAAATGACCATATATTTTATATTTTGAGTAATTTCAGCACAAAGCTCAGTTAGATTATTATTTATGAGTATTTAAATTTAGAGTTTTATCCAATTTTGAGATAAGTCCTTATGTGGTCTGGGATTTTGGCAGTTAACGTCAATAGATTTTTATAATAGCATTCTCTACTCTTGAATTCGATACACTGAACTATATTTGAGATGAATTGCAATAATTAAATTTAGTTTAGTAGCCTTTTTCAGCTATTAAGGCCGTACTCATGAAGCGATTTTTGAAAAATTTCTCCAAATGTCCATTGGTCCTATCCAGGAGAAGACGAAAATGAGGTCCGTTCAAAATTATCTATATATATATAAAATTGTAACCTCTGTCTGTACATTGATTTTTTTCGCGAAATTTCACGATAACTTTTCGTTTCACATGTCATAGACACCAAAACTGCATTTTGTTTCTTTCGTGTATGTTTGTTTGTTTGTTTGTTACCTTTTCACGCAAAAACGGCTGAACCGAATTTTATGAAACTTGGTATGTATATTACTACTAGCCCAACTTAGACTTTAGGTTATATTATTATTCTCTAAGACAAACAGGAGTGGGGGTTATAAGGGAGGCCTGAAATTAAAAATAGCGATATTTCGTTTCCTATTGGTTTTTCGGCAAATATGCACATAACAAAAGTTATTTATTTTGTTATTTAGAGTAATTTTTGTTATATACACTTTCGTCGTATACCGAAGTATAAATGAGTTATACACTAAAAATTATAGCGGGAGTCAACAATTTTATTTGTCACAAAACACTCAACCGAACTAAGTAAAACTCGGTATATCTATTAGCACTAACGCTTTCATTATAACAAGCCATACCAACATTTCTAGGGACGGGCAGGAGTGGGGGTTATAAGGGAAGCCAGAAATTAAAAATAGCGATATTTTGTTTCCTATTGGTTTTTCGGTAAATATGAACATAACAAAAGTTGTTTACTTTGTTATTTAGAGTAACATTTGTTATATACACTTTTTTCGTATACCGAATAATAAACGAGATATACGCTAAAACCTATAGCGGAAGTGAACAATTTTATTTGGGACAATAGACCCAACCGAAATAAATAAAACTCGGTATGTGTATTAGCACTAACGCTTTCATTATAACAAACCATATCAACATTTCTAGGCACGGGCAGGAGTGGAGGTTATAAGGGAAACCAGAAATTAAAAATAGCGATATTTCCTTTCCTACTGGTTTTTCGGCAAATATGAACATGACGATAAACAAGAACATTTCAATTGTATGAAGCATTTTAAAAACAAGTAGCTGTTTCATGAGGAGCAAAGTATATTACTCCCCCCCCCTTCCTCTGTCTTTCACTGGAACATTAATTAATCGGAAATAAGTAATTTCATCCTTTAATGTGTTTAAAACATCAATTAATTCACAAAAAACGAAAGTATTTAAACATACATAATTAGAATTAAAAATAGAATCTGAATATAAGGTAATGTTAGCGGAATTGAGAGTTAGCCGTTAGTCATGTTCTGTTGGTTAACCTGGAGCGTCAGGGACGGGTGGGAAGACCTTCCTGTAATCTAGAACCTTTCTCACTCCCTCTTTCTTTCCTCAGTTGTTTTACACACTTTTTTCGTATACCGAATTATAAATGAGATATATGCTAAAACCTATAGCGGAAGTGAACAATTTTATTTGGGACAAAAGACCCAGCCGAAATAAATAAAACTCGGTATGTGTATTAGCACTAACGCTTTCCTTATAATAAGCCATACTAACATTTCTAGTATTTAGTGACGAAATTCATTAAATAACGTCCTAAAATCCCACCCTGGCTAGAAAAGGGTGGTAACCTGTAGATAACTTGTCCCAATAAGCCTAAGTTGCAAAAAGTGGACGTTAATAAATAATAAATAAAAATAACATTTCTAGGGACGGGCAGGAGTTGGGGGTTATAAGGGGGGCCTGGAATTAATAATGGTGATATTTCGTTTCACCACAATATTTTGTGCTTAATAACTGAGATCTATGCATAATGCACAGGAGACGGGAAATATGACAATTTGGAGGACAGTGAAGACTTACATAAAAAATTAATTTTATTATTAACTAATGCCAACAACGGGTGTTAATCCTAAATAGTGGGACGGGTAAAGGTGAAAATATTGTGCAAACTAAAGCCTTGCCAAAAAAATACCATCACCATTCAGCCTCAAATGAATTCCCGAGCGAAGCCGGGTATCTGAGCTAGTATATATATATATATATATATATATATATATATATATATATATATATATATATATATATATATATATATATATATATATATATATTTGTCTGATAACCCTCTAGCAGTCGCAAATTTTTGTTTGATCGCTACCAAACTCGATATTAAACGTTTTATGTAATAAGACAGATCAAGTTCATTAATGGCTGAAATCGGACTAGTGGGAAAGGGGGAATTTTCGAAACTTCGAAATATCTCTGTTACTATACGTCGGATCAAAACATTGTATAGAACTAATATTATTGCAAATTAAATTTACTATAAATATTGATATATACAATTATTCTCTATCTTGAATATTAACCAAGATATTTGCATTTTTATTAAATGTAATGGACGAGCTATGGTTGCTTCTATTCATTCCCGCCGCGAAAGCTAGTTTGGCTGTTTCTGTAACTGTTTGGCACTTGTATGGAGATTTCTCTATTGTATAACTTTATGTGGGAAATCTGCTGAGTTTACGTAGCCCCTTTGCGACAGACTTTTTGAGCATATTTAATTGGCCGGGCCAAAGTTTGTCATGGGCTCAAGCTATAAAAGGGCCATCTCGCGAAGGGATTAAGACAGTCATAGCTGAGACATTCTGGAGGAGAGATCTGGGTCGGTGACACCTCGCTAATCCCTCAGCTAGCAGCTGGTACATCCTCACACGGCACAGCCTGTTCTTAGAGAGACCACTAGAAATAAGCTAAGTTTATTCTTTGTAATTTAGTTTAATTAGACATAAGTGTCCCCATTATATTGCTTAAAAGGGGCCTATCTCATTTTCAATTTTATATTTATAATTGGTGAATGTTTGATTCTAAGTAAATTTATATTTATTTAAATTTTGAGTCAAGAGTCGATTGTTGGTGAAACCCTTCCTAAATTCTTTGTAATTTGGTTGTGGAAATTTATATTTTTACAGCTTCCACTGCCTATTGCCACAGCCAGATTGCTACAATGTTTATACAGGGTGCTTCAAAAAAATGTATACACACTTAGAACTTCCATAGAAAATTTATTTACCATTCTACAAAGTCAAATTTCAAGAAATTAGAAAGCTTAAAGTCCAATGTAAATGAAACGTAAATAACAAATGTTAATACTGTTCAAATTGGTGACCTGCAGCATCAATACAATTCTGAGTACGAATCACCACTGATTTTGTACATTGTATCAAAACGTCCAATGAGATTTCGCTACACACGGCTTGAATCTTATTCCAAAGAATGTCTAGGTTACGTTTGTACACCTCATCTTTTACTGTCCCCATAAGAAGAAATCCAGTGGTGTAAGGTCTGGAGAGCGTGCTGGAAACTCGATTGGCCCCCTGCGTCCTATCCACTGGCCCGGCAAATTTTAATCCAAGTAAGTTCAAAACTCAAACGTTCGTCTGCCATGTTGATATTACAAATTTCAACTGACAATATAACATAGAGGGACGATTATGCTGCCACCTGGCGAAGAAATATAACATTAGCCTTGTAGAGCAGGAAAACTACGATAGTTTAAAGTGTGTATACATTTTTTTGAAGCACCCTGTATTTTGGCAAGTCAACTATATTGTTGAAGTCCATGAGCAATGTGTAATACAGATAGTATTTAATATTTTTAAACCAAAATTAATACTTACAGTGCTTCAGTATTTTAACCTATATTCCTGTGTGTAATATTTAATTTATAAAAGTATTGGATTTTTCAAACTTAAAAGTTAAAAGTTGGGTATCTCAGCTAGTCATTTGTAGGATGAGCTGTCTCTGACTGTTTGTGTGAACCTTATAATCTCCAAGCGCCAGTTATTGAGGTCGTACTCAACGTGATTTTTGAAAAATTTCCTTAAATGTCCATCGATCCTTCCTAAAAGTTGACGAAAATGAGGTCTGTTCAAATATATATATATATATATATATATATATATATTTGTCTGTTAACACTCTAGTGGTGTTTAATCTTTACCAAACTCGATGTTTAAACATTTTATGTAAAACTAAACATCAAGTTCACTTTAATACATTTCCGCTAAACTCAACTTTGTTCTAGAGCAGGGGTCTCCAAACTTTCCAGCCTTAGGGCCATACTGATTACTCCAAGTTCCGAGGGCCAAAACCATATTATCATTGTTGCCGGTGGTAAAAAGTGAAATACATCTTAAATCTCTTTTAATAATTGGTACACGTAAAATTAGTCCACAACTACAAACTATTGTCAGTGGAAAATCTCAATTACATAAATCTCATAAGTATTTCATATGTCATTATGCTTGTTATAAGTTATGTTTTTATTTAAAATCTATAAAATGTTAGTTGGATTCATTTCAATAATTTGTTAGTTATTATATACTGAAGTTAAATTTTCTGCATATTATACATGTCTTTACTCATTACAATTCTGTGTTTCTTTATCCAACTTATCACAAAAACAATAACAATAAGCCTACAATGTTATGAGTAGTTAGTCCATGACCATATCAATGTAGATGTCATATTAATAATTATTCAACATAAAATTAGAATACTTCAGTAAACTAAATTTGATTTGCTATAAAAAATATGTTGTCTAAAAGGAGTTTTCAAGTATGCTAGCTCTCCGCGGGCCGGACAAAATCTGTCCGCGGGCCGGATGTGGCCCTCGGGCCGTAGTTTGGAGACCCCTGTTCTAGAGTAGTGCTTGGACCCAAAGCTCACTTGTAGCACATGCCTAGCTGAAGAGATCTGAAAGATATCTTGCTCAAAAGGTATTCTGTTCATAACAACGTTTGTCAAAAGAAAGTGTTTCGAACGAACTTGGCTCACAGCCGTATCTGAAGAGTGTTGGAAATACACTTTAATACATTTCCGTTAAACTCAACTTTGTTTTAGGCTAGCACTTGGAGCGAAAGCTCACGTGTAGCAGATGCCTAGCTGAAGAGATCCGAAAGATCGAAACCAAGTCATCCCAAACATGTCAACGCACTGAATCAAATTCGTTAATGGCTGAAATCCGACCATTACGAAGGGGGGTTTAGAGGGGGGAATTTCGAAAATTCTTAATATCTCTGTTAATATGCGCCAGATCGAAAAATCTAGATATAGAACCAATCTCATTGCAAATGTAATGTTCTAGAAATGCTGTTATGTATGTTTTTCCACTGTCTTAATTATTAATTGAGATATGGGCATTTATTAGTTTTTGGCATTCAGTAAACCCCCACTCCCACTCTTGTGATGTTTACATTAAGTTGTTATATCATGAACCACATTTTTCAAAGCTTCATTACCAATTATTCTTCTCATTGAACTTTTATATTTTGAGGTAAATACAAATACATGATGCTCATGGGAAATCTGCTTAGCTAACACAGCCACTGTATGACAAACTTTTTATCATATCAATATCTTGTACTCAACAAATCATTTTAAATGGTATATCATATTTGTAATCTATTTCAGGGCTTGGTTGCCAGGTGAAGGATATTACAGAAAATTGGAAAGAGAATTTAGAAAGCTTCGATAATCTCCTAGCTCAACTTAATGGAAACACAAAAAGTAGTGAAGGTGAAAATGAAACTTTGAAACTCCCTTCGCTAGAAGAGAAGTCGAAAGCATCTAGAGCCCGTGTGCAGTAAGTTGTAAAATGTTTTATTTATATAACGACTTATAGATTATTCACACAAGATATTTAGCCAATAGATATCTGTCATTTATAAGGCCATAGGGGCTCAGGCTAGTCATGTGAGTTAAGGCATTAGTCATTTTACACTTAGCAAATCAAGAGTCATGAGTTCTGTTCCCCCCCCCCCCCAACAAGAATTATTTAGTGGCAAGCTAAATAATAAAATCCTCCTAAGTCTCACTCTGGCTAGAAGCAGAGTGTGGCAGTAATTAAATACTTTTGTAATTAATTACGTTTTCAATTAATAAATACTAGTTATATAATTGCAACTACAGCTACAAAAATGTAGTTGGTAACTGTAGTTGCATTTTCTTGGTTTCGCAATTACAGTAATTGTAGTTGGTATTCATAAATCCAACTACTAATTGAAATAAAAAGTAGTTATAAAAATAATTACAATTAGTAGTTGTAATTGTAACTGTAGTTATTGAGTAATAACTACAACTACACACAGACAATTAGCTGTATTGTACGTTCCAAAGAGCGAACATATTTTGATCGTCTCTGTATACATATTTACACTTGTGGCGATGAATGGATCATCTGAGACTAGCCATGTTCATTTGGTGCAGAGAATATGGTCAGACTGAATATGTCAGAAGAACTGAAGGTGAACGCTCCTATCGCCACATTCTCTTGTTCCCGCGATCACCTCTTGCCACTCTCACAGGACACTCCGGTCTGCCTTCTATATCCGTCACCAGTCCTCGAATTACAAAAAATTTTGAAACGAATTACAATTGATGAAAGTTATAGTGAGGACGAGAACTCCTTATTTTTTTGGAGCAGAGCAGTAGAGCGATTATTTTCTTTAGCCGTAATGGCAAACGCCCCAAAATCAAATAGCCTGTCTGACAAAAAAAATCTGAGTTAAGAGTAATTTTAATGGCTAATTTGTTTACATTTTATAGTTTATAAGTATTATTTAATTTCTTTCGACGGAGAAAATATAAAAAGGAATTTACATATTATTTTTGTTAGTTTTCATCTATTTGCATTAAAATTATTTTTAGTTATTATAATAATATAGTATATGTAAATAATAAAATTTTGAATATAGAGACATTTGAAGTATTTCTTTCTTAACATCTAACTCTCAACTGCTTCAGTCAGTGTTTCACACCGTTTTTTTAAAGTAATTACCCATGTAATTGTAGTTGCAACTACTACTACAGTTACAATTACTAACTGTAGTTGTTTTTGGGACTACTGATTTTCTCAACTACTAACCGTAGTTGTGAAATTTCAATTACAATTACTTTAGTTGAAATATGTAGTTGCCCTTTATCAATTACTAATTACATTGGTAGTTGTAATTGTAACTATATTTCAACTAATTACAATTTTGCCCAACTCTGGCTAGAAGGGTGGTAAGCAGTAGATAGCTTGCCCTGATAAGCTTAGCTATAGGAGCGTAAAATGGATGTTAATAAATAATAATAAGATTAATATTATATGGTCTCAAACATTTTTCAAATGTATTTTCATGTGCAATGTTTTTATATATTATCAAAAGAAGTGGGGCTTGATATTATTCAACAAAGTTGCTCAAAAAAATATTCTGATGTCAGGAGCTACTCTTTAATTATGCATATTATTTTCTTAAGCTCACTCATTATCTGAGTCTGGTTTAGACTATCTTGTAAATTGAGTTATTAATTTTGTAGTATTAAATGTTTTTCTTGAATTTTACCTTTATAGATGTTGCAATTCGATACATATTCAAGTTGTAGTTTTTATGACTTGCTGTAGATGGATAGGGGAGAAGAGGATGAATCTATAATACTGAGTTGGTAATCTGGCAGGTGGAAGTGACTTCTAATGTAGGTAGGATGAAATAAGGACCAGTCTAGCTCCAAGAGCTGTCAGGGCAACATCCAAGACCTTCGGGCACTGACGATGTTGCACTGCATCGAAAGCGCTCTGCCGTTTCAATAAATTGTTATAGTGGAAGCGTAGCCAATTATTTCATCCTACCTACATTAGAATCTATAATAGTTTTTAATCTCATGTCCAGTTTCTCATACAATACAGAACCCAATTAGACTAGTTTTGGCATGCAGTTTGTATCAACTTATAGTTTAAAAGGGCTACCATTATAAAGTTAAAATTTCATATTAGAGATTGTTGTAACACTTAATTGTGGATCTCCTCTGTTGATCATAATATACTAAGGGAAAGCAGGGGGATGGGGGGTTACAGATGGGTAATTTCAATTCAAATTCAATTTTCTCTGTTAACATTAGAGTTAACAAAATGTTTAGAACCTCTTTTGTTTACAATGAAAAGGACTGTAAATTATGTTCTAAGGTATTTTTTGATCCAATGCATTTGAACAGAGATATATAGTGGACTATATCACTTCCAAATTAAATCATTTTGAATAAAGTGTGACTAATCATTTTATTTATTAGCAGATTTCCCTTAAGGGAAATCAGCGATTGAGGTTGTACTCATGACACGATTTTCGAAAAATTTCTTCAAATGTGCATCGATCCTACCCAGGAGAAGACAAAAATGAGGTCCGTTCAAAATTATATATATATATATAGGTCTGTTAACACTCTAGTGGTCGCAATTTTTGTTTGATCGTTACCAAACTCGACATTTAAACCTTTTATGCAAAAAGACAGATCAAGTTCGTTAACGGCTGAAATTGGACCAGTGGGAGGGGGGGGGGGGTTTAGAGGGGGGATTTTCGAAAACTCGAAATATCTCCGTTACCATACGTTGGATCAAAATATTGTATAGAACTATTCTTATTGCAAGTTAAATGTACCATAAATATTATTCTATACATTTATTCTCTATCTTGAATATTAACCGAGATATTTGCATTTTTTTAATTGTGGGCCAATAACGAACGAGTCAGTTTCCCGCCAAAAGCTAGTTCGGCCGTTTCCGTAACTGCTCAGCTCTCGTATGGAGATTTCTCTATAGTAAAACTTCATGTGGGAAATCTGCTTAATTTACGCAGCCCCTGCGTGACGGACTTTTTAATTTAATTGGTGTTCGCATCAGCTTTTTATTAGTTAGTCTCACCATGCTGAGAAATGGAAATAGTGGACAACCCTATTCTCTCATTCATTTCTGTGAAAATCAGTGGCTAGCCATGAATAAGAAAAGTCCATCACGCAGGGGCTGCTTAAACTAAGCAGATTTCCTGCATGAAGTTTAACAATAGATAAATCTATATTGTGGACAATATTTATAGTACATTTAATTTGCTATAAGATTAATTCTATACATTTTTTGATCCGACGTATAGTAACGGAGATATTTCAAATTTTCCCTTGAGGGAAATCTGCTAAAAGCAACCAAGCTCAGCTTTTACATTAAACCACTACTTTAGTTTTAATGTTTATGAATTTATTTTTATGTTTGAAGTTGTTTTATTATTATTTTTTTTTTTCAGCTACCATAAATTTACACGAGGAAAAGATGTCAGTAAGTATTCTCCAAACGATTTGAAGTGTATATTGCCTATATCAAAAACGAAAAATGAAACAGAGCCTATTCATAGTCAAAATAATATGTATGAATACTTCAAAAATAAGAATAAAAAGCAAGAAGTAGAGGTATCGGATTACGTTGAAGGTGAACAAAGCATTCAGATTCAAATTGTAGATAAAAATTTGGAATCGAATCCACTTGATGAGAAAATTAGAAAGAAGAAAAAGAAACGAAAAAATTTAGAAAATGAAGATGGACTTAGTACTTCTGGCAAAAGAGAAAAAAAGAAATCTAAATTTTCTGAAAACATTGAGCCAGAAGTTGAAGATCCTGTTGAAATAGAAGCGACTGACATCAATGAGGACTACATATCTTCAATACCAAATGATGATTCCGTTGTAATACCTAAAAAAAGTAAAAAGAAGAAGAAAAAACGAAGCAAAAATGAAATTGATATGGAAGAATCATAATTATCATAGCTAATGTTACCCGTCAATAACGGGATGAAATAAAATGTTTTCCTCTGTAAATATAAATTCTGCATTTTCTCTCCATTTCTATCTTATACCTCCAATAATGGCCTTTCCACGGCCTTTCCTATGTTATACCTGTGAAGTAAATTACGATTGGACCAATTCTGATGAATTTGTGTTTCAAATAGGGTGTGTTTGAAGGGTTGAAATAAATATGGTTTCCAAATGAAACATAAAAATCACATAATGTTCTTGCATTTCCCGATAGGGTTGGCCTCTATGTGTATTGGAGACACCACCATTACTCCTCTTAGGCTTCTACAAACGTAGTTTAAGGCTATTTAAACAATGCAAAGTTTGTCTTATTATTTATTTATTGTTTCTTTAATAAAGGCTTTTTCATTTCATCTTATTGCATTAGTAGAATAATGATGAAATAGAGGCATCATTATGTAAACGAGAAGAAGTATGAGGTGCTGGCTGAAAGTTGTAAGTATTATTGTAAATTGCATAATACAAAATAACATTTATTATTAGAAGACATTTTCCTAACACAATTTATTTAATTTATATTTTCAGTTAAACAAATATTAATGATAATTTTGAAAAACATATTGTAATATGTACATTTCCCCGAGCTCATAAATATAATAGAAAGGAAAATTGTCCAATTTCAAATTGGCATTGCCTGAGCCAAAAGTGTGCAAGAGCTAGTTGTTCGCAGTTGACCCACCGTAAGCACTGGCATATACTACGCTCCCCATAAACCACGTATCTTGATATTTAAAAAGTCTGTCACGCAGGGGCTGCATTAACTAAGCAGATTACCCATGTGTACCAAATATTTGCATTTATCTCAAAACGTAAAAGTTCAATGAGAACAATATTTGGTATTTAGGCTTCAAATAAAGTGATTCATGTTATAACAGCTTTTTGTTAATATGACATGGGTAGGAGTGGTGGTTTACTCAAGGCCAAAAACTAAAAAATGTGAATATCTCTGTAAATAATCAAGATATCGAAAAACTGTACATAACATTTATAGAACATTAAATTTACAATAACATTGGTTCTATACAATTATTGCTGTTGTTCTATACATAATAACGGAGATATTACGAATTTTCGAAATTCCCCCTTTAAACCCCTCCTCCCTCCTGGTCGGATTTTAGCCATTAACGAACTTGATCTTCATTTTTATATAAAACGTTTAAATATCGAGTTTAGTAACGATCAGACAAAAATTGTGACTGCTAGAGCGTTTATAGACAAATAGATATGTATATGTATATATATGTGTGTGTGTATATATATATATATATATAATATATATACACATCACACACACACATAGTTTTGAACGGATCAATGGACATTTGAGGAAATTTTTCAAAAATCGTGTCATGAATATGATCTCAATAGCTGAATAGCCTAGTGCAGAAGGCTATGGGAAACCACTAATTGGGCTTGTAACACTTTTCCTTCCCTGGGAATTCAAGATTTTATTTTTAAAAGAACAACTATTAAGAACCAGTCTGTAGTTACAACATAACCTTATAAATATGCCTCAGGCTCTCGCAATCCATATGATGTAGACCTCTGAATATTAATTTTCATTTTTTCATAGTCGACTTTGATCTAGGTTAAGCTGATGATAGTTTAATTAGATCCAAGTTTCACTTCAACATTAACTGAGATAGTTGCATTTTTTTAGTTTTCAGGCTTTAGTAAACCCCCACTCCTACTCATGTCGCATAAAAAATACTCTGTTATATAGTGAATCACTTTATTTAAAAATTAAATACCAAATGTTTTAGCAGATTTCCCTTAAGGGGACCTCAGCTATTGAGGTCGTACTCATGACGCGATTTTCAAAAATTTTCTTCAAATGTCCATCAATCCTACCCAGGAGATGACGAAAATGAGGTCCGTTCAAAATTATATATATACTAGCTCAGATACCCGGCTTCGCCCGGGAATTGATTTGAGGCTGAATGGTGATGGTATTTTTTTGGCAAGACTTTACTTTGCACAATATTTTGACATTTACTCGTCCCAGTGTTTAGGGTTAATACCCGTTGTTGGCATTTGCTAATAATAAAATTAATTTTTTATGTAAGTCTTCACTGTCCTCCAAATTGTCATATTTCATATTTTGTTATATTGTCATATTTTCCATCTCCTGTGCATTATGCATAGATTTCAGTTATTAAGGACAAAATATTAACATAGATTTGAATTAATTTTTCCAGGTGAGGTACCTCATAGTTCAAATTGGAATGAATTGTTTAGCATATCAATATTTCTACGCAAATTACTTGCTCCACACATTGTTCCTGGAGAAATGTATAAAACAAAAGTTAATCTAAATAACAAAGTAAACAACTTTTGTTATTTGCATGTTTGTCGAAAAACAAATAGACAATGAAATATCGCGAATTTTTATTTCAGATCTCCCTTATAACCCCCACTCCCATTCTAACCTACAAATTTTAATATAGCTTATAATCATGGAAGAATTAATGCTAAATGGCATGCCGAGTTTTTAAGTTCAGTTTAATCATTAGCGCCCAATGAAATAGTTGACTCCCGCTTTAGTTTATAGTGTATATCTCGTTTATAATTCGGTATATGAAAAAAGTGTATATAACAAATGTTACTCTAAATAACAAAATAAACAACTTTTGTTATGTTCATATTTGCCGAAAAACGAATAGATAACGAAATACCGCTATTTTTAAATTCAGGCCTCCGTTACAACCCCCACTCCTGCCCGTCCCTAGAAATGTTAGTATGGCTTATTATAATGAAAGCGTTAGTGCTAATACACATACCGACTTTTATTTATTTCGGTTGGGTCTTTTGTCCCAAATAAAATTGTTCACTTCCGTTATAGATTTTAGCGTATATCTCGTTTATAATTCGGTATACGAAAAAAGTGTATAGAACAAAAGTTACTCTAAATAACAAAATAAACAACTTTTATTATGTTCATATTTGCCGAAAACCAATAGGAAACAAAATATCGCTATTTTTAATTTCTGGCTTACCTTAAAACCCCCACTCCTGTTCGTCTCAGAAGATATTAATATAGCCTAAAGTCTAATTTGGGTTAATAGTAATATACATACCAAGTTTCATAAAATTCTGTTCAGCCGTTTATGTGTGAAAAGGTAACAAACAAACAAACAGACACTAAAGAAACAAAATGCAGTTATGGTATCTATGACATGTGAAACGAAAATTTATCGTGAAATTTCGCGAAAAAAATCAATGTACAGACAGAGGTTACAATTTTATATATATATATAGATATATATTTGTCTGTTAACACTCTAGTGGTCGCAATTTTTGTTTAATCGTCACCAAAATGTAAAAAGATAATTATGTAAAAAGAAAGATCAAGTTCGTTAATGGCTGAAATCAGATCAGTGGGGGGGAGGGGTTTAGAGGGGATTTTAAAAAATTCGAAATATCTCCGTTACTGTACATTGATCGAAAAATTGTATAGAACCAATCTTATTGCAAATTAAATTTACTATAAATAATGTTATATACATTTATTCTCTATCTTGAATATTAACCAAGATATTTGCATTTTTATTAAGTGTGTGTGAGGCTATTGCCGGAAGTTTATGAATTAGTTCGGCGGTTTCCGTAACTGTTGGGCACTCCTGTAACATAACCTTTCTCCGTTTTTGCCTTCTAACCTTTTACTTTGTGATATATGCAAGTAGTTCTGTTGATGCCCCCCCCCCCCATATTCAAGATGGTGTTGTAGATTTCTCTATTGTAAAACTTCACGTGGGAAATCTGCTTAGTTTACGCAGCACATGCGTGACGGATTTTTTCTCATTGAACTTTTACTTTTTATGATA
This sequence comes from Riptortus pedestris, assembly GCA_019009955.1. Classification (NCBI taxonomy): domain Eukaryota; kingdom Metazoa; phylum Arthropoda; class Insecta; order Hemiptera; family Alydidae; genus Riptortus; species Riptortus pedestris. The sequence continues at coordinate 10,708,115 of CM032231.1, forward strand.
AATGCAAATACATGGGAAATCTGCTTAGTTAATGCAGAACCTGTGTGACAGACTTTTATTTGTGTGTTTATTTGTTTAAGTAAAGGTGTTGTTTTTTTTTCTGTACAAGAATAAATATAGGAATATAACAAATACATTGCAACATAAATATTTTGTTCCCCTATTCATTTCAGGGTACATACAATTCTACTTCCATCAGATTCACTTGGAGGTCCCCAATATTATGGTGAATTTTTGTGTATCCGATGTAATGAGCACTGAGTCATTTTTATTTATAAGAAAACTAGCTTTTTTACCTGTCGGTGGTTTTGAACAAAATGATCCCATTATATTGATCACATATCACAAATATATATCACTCACACCATAGATTCAGTTTTAATATTCCATGATGGAGTAAATGGTAATTAAACAGATTTACGTTCGGAATACCTTTGATTGGTAAATTATTAGATTAAAAAAGGTTTACCATCGAAATATAAACATTAGATTAACATAAGCATTAAGTAATCATACTTCAATGTCATCAAATTACATCTTGAAATTCATAAATTTAAGCAATGAATTAAGACTGAAATATGCATTTTAAACACTTTTTCCCAATAAAATCAATATTATTACTAAACCACCTCTTGTCAGTGATAGTAAATCATTAAATACATATGTAAAAGTTTTCTCAATTCTACCTAGGCGCTCTAAATAAAAAGTATTAAATTCTATTACTGGCCAGAAGTCAAAATACAATTCATTCTTTATGTTTTCCGATAAAATCAATATTTACAGAGATTTCGAGTCGAAGTAAACCTCACTCTAGAGGGTGGTAGTAAATTATAAAATCACTTATATTATCAATACTCATTCCCTCAATTCATATTCAAAAAAATTCTCAGTTCATTTGAGGCATGGAACATGAATAAAGACTTTGGTGTTCGGAAGTCAGAACTTCAGAATTTATAAAATGTTTAGAACTGTAATCATTATTCTAAACACAATATGTTCTGTACATTTTCTCTATAAAACGAATATATTTTTTTTTAGTTGAAGTAAACATTCCACTCATAATTGAAAATTTGAATTCACCTACAGCGTATGTTGCTTGGGATAGTTCAGTCACTAATATTAACCTTCTGAGCCAGTCAGACAAGGTTTTTATTTGGATGTCATTGATCTTAGAATGGTCTGAAATGGAAACAAATGTATCTCTGCTGCATTTAAATATAACATCAGAAAACCTTTGGGGTTTTTATATATATATATATATATATATATATATATATATATATATATATATATATATATATATATATATATATATATGTTCACAAATCATTCACAGGGACTCACTTCACAACAAAATTCATTTTTTTAATGAAAAATTTAAATTGTAAATCCTTAACACAATAATCCTTAATGTTATAGTCGTTGTTAACAAAAATAGGCAAACCTATATCATTAAATCAACAAACTAAAATATAAAAAAAATATGAGAATAACATTGTAAACTGATTTCTTAAATCAAATGAGATATTTAACTAGAAATTCTTGAGTGAAATTAAATTTAGTATGACATAATAGCTCTTTACTGGCACATACACACTTTTCTACAATTAATCTTAAACACTTAATTAGACCCGTTATCTCTAGTGATTATTTTATTTGCAGTTCTGCCTTTCATTGTTGGCACGACAGCTCTTTGTATTTAAGGAATGTGATTAAGGAAAAGTAACTGAACTAATAATGAATTTTCTGCTTACCCATTTTATGCTTCCCGATATAACAGCTTAAATATTATTGTCTTGACACAGGACAGTTGGAATGGTCATGGAAGAAGATAGTAAAACCTTCAGTAAACATTGTAGGAAATGAGATAAATTTCATCATGGTGATAAGGTTAGTATAAACAATGTGTTCTGCTATAAACATTTCAGGTGCCTTAAAAATTAACTTTAATCCCAATGCTTTTCAGAATGAAAATTTAATTTTTTAAATATTATAAATCATCATAATTTTTCTTTTTAGCATAAAAAAAAATTATTTTAATTATTAAAATCAGTTTTTTTTAAAATGTCTTATACCTCAGCCTTTAACTTCTCACAAAGGGTCAATTAGGTGTTACTTTCTCTACCTGTGAAGAAGTGCCTCTTATATTGCTGTTTTATTTTCGTCGAATGTTTTTAGTCATTACTACTAATCAATATTATTTTGAACATTTATTTCCTGTTTCATTATTTGTTATTTTGCATTCAGAATTTGATTTACATTGTATGAAGAAAGCTGGTGACCTCTTCGTAAAATGTCATATTGTAAGAGTAACATATTAAAATTAGTTACAAATTATGAAATGTTATATTTTCTCTCAAATTTTTACTTTATATTACTTAATATACTTCATAGGATAAGACCTAAACTGAAGAAGGAGGAATGGAACCAGCACTTAATGGGTAGCCAACATTATTTCATCCCCTGCCAAGGAAGCTCTTCATTGCTACCTGTCAAATAGATAATAACTTCTCATTTTAACAGATTTCCTTTAAGGGATCTGCTATTGGGGTTGTACTTATGACACAATTTTTGAATGTCCATCTATCATAGCTAGGACATGGCAAAAAAGTCCATCACACAGGGGCTGTGTAAATTAAGCAGATTTTCCACTTGAAGATTTACGATAGATAAATACTGGTAACACATAACACCACCATGAATATTAAGTGAATAAATACATGTCGTAATGAAAAATCTTTTAGTCAATATGAATAATCTCCCAACGGAAATTATTATTATTATTTATTAATGTCCACTTTTTTGCAACTGAGGCTAATTGGGACGGGTTATCCACAGGTTACCACCCTTTTCTAGCCAGGGTGAGTCCCAATGGAAAGCATCTGAATTGTAAACAAGCAAGTCTGCCAACCACTCAGAGCTGAACAGATAGATAGAAATATTCTTCACCGAAAAGAAAAACAAATTCCTGAATTAAATCTGAATATAACATGTTAATTTTATTGAAATCAACTATATAATAAATGTACTATAAATATATGTATATAAAAATATTTATAGTACATTTAATTTGCAATAAGATAGGTTCTATACAATTACTAGCTCTTTTTCGATCCGACGTATAGTATCGGACATATTTCCAACATTCCCTCTCTAAACTCTCCCCCCCCCCTCCCACTGTTCTCATTTCAGCCATTAATGAACTTGATCTTTCTTTTTACATGAAACGATTAAATATCGAGTTTAGTAAAGATCAAACAAAAACTGCGACCACTAGAGCGTTAACAGACAAATATATATATATATATATATATATATATATATATATATATATATATAATTTTGAATGGACCTCATTTTCGTCATATACTAGGTAGAATCGATGAACATTTGAAGAAATTTTACGAAAATAGCGTCTTGAGTACGACCTCAGTAGCTGATTTCCCTTAAGGAACATCTGCTAACTGAGGTTCATTCAAAATTTTATATGTATAATAAAAAGTCCGTCACGCGGGGGCTGCGTAAACTAAGCAGATTTCCCACGTGAAGTTTTGCAATAGAGAAATCTGCCTACTAATAACAGTAGTAGTAACGAATCTCTAAACCAATTCACGAGGGACCAACAGTTACGGAAAGGGGCGCACTAGCTTTCAACGGAAAGTACCGAACATAGCCGACTTATTCCGACCACACACAGAATACAAATGCAAATATCTCGGTTAATATTCAAGATAGAGAATAAATGTATAGAACAATATTTATAGTACATTTAAATTCCAATAAGATTGATTCTGTACAATTTTCCGATCCGACGCATAATAACGGAGATATTTCGAATTTTCGAAAATCCCCCTCCCAATGGTCCGATTTCAGCCATTAACGAACTTGACCTTTCCTTTTACATAAAACGATTAAATATCGAGTTTGGTACCGATCAAACTAAAATTGCGGCTAGAGCGTTAACAGACAAATACATATATATATATATATATATATATATATATATATATATATATATATATATATATATGTGTGTACAAAAACCTCTTCCGGGTTGGACCGTGTCTTAATTTTCATCGTTGCCGAGCTTTCGCACATCGTGTGATGGCTTCTTCAGGGCTGAGTAGAGAATGAGAGCATCTTGTAATCCAGTTGGTTTTATACCTGCCGTGGTCCGGGTCTCGGTCGGAGCCTGCCTTCCCATTGGTTGATTCTGTCTTCGGCGCTGGGTCTCCGGTGGTGCTTGGGCTTCGTGGTTGCTCGCTGTTGGTGGGTGTCGGGATCCTCTGGTCGTGCAATGCTGGTATCCAGTTTTTACTTAGTCTGTATCCGTCTACTCTGTTGATGTTGTTGGGATTTTTGGCAATTTCCATGGCTTCTCTTATCGTTCGTTTGTAGTAATTGTTTTCTCTGGCTAGGATCCTGGCGTCTTCGAATTGGATGTGGTGGTTAGTGTTTGTGAAATGCTCTGCCAATGCCGACTTCTCAGTGCGTCCGTGCTTAATATCTGCCACATGTTCCTTGAGGCGAGTTTCTATGGTCTTCCTTTTTCCCCGATGTATGACTTCCCACAGGAGCATGGAATGTTGTAGATTCCTGAAGTCCTGAGTCCCAACTTATCCTTTGGTTTCGGAAGGATGACGGCAATTTTCCTATCCGTGCCATAGGTTGTTCGAATTTTGTGTCTCTTCAAAATTCTTGCTAACTTCTCCGTAGTGCCTTTAACATACGGTAACATCGCTTGTCCTTTTGTTTCTTCTTGTTCCTGTTTGGAGCGCTGTTTGTTTCTTTTCTTCAGAACCTTCTCAAATGTTTGGGGTCCGTACTCATTCTTTAGGAATGCCATCCTAAGGTGTCTTCTTTCCTTAGGCAGTTTGGAGGATTCAGAAAGTAGCTCGGCTCTGTTGAGAAGAGTATTAAGGATACCTTCTTTTTGTGCTGGATGGTGATGGGAGTTTGCATGCAGATATCTGTCAGTGTGCGTTAGTTTCCTGTAGACAGAGTGGCCGAGGTGGTGATCCTTCCTCTCAACAAGCACGTCCAGAATGGGTAATCTTCCTTCTACTTCGAGTTCCATAGTGAACTGGATGTTCGTGTTTATACTATTCAGGTGGTTCAGAAACTTCAATAGAGAATCACGGCCGTGTCTCCAGATGACAAACGTGTCGTCCACGTATCGATACCAGCAGACCGGTGTGTGAGGTGCAGAGTCGAGAGCCCTCCGTTCGAAGTCTTCCATGTATAAGTTGGCTACTAGTGGACTTAGCGGCGATCCCATTGCAGCGCCTTCGAGCAGTGAGTAGTATTCGCCGTTGAATAGGAAGTAGGTGGACTGCAGACATAACTTTGCAAGGCTGAATTCTTCTTCTGTGAGGAGGTTCTTTATTAGATTCAGTGTTTCGTCCACAGGTACCTTGGTAAAAAGGGACTTGACATCGAAGCTTACGAGGATGTCTTCAGCTTCAATTTTAATGTCCCGAATAATGTTAACAAATTGTTTGGAGTTTGTGATGTGGTGCTCAGTGTTCCCGACGTGAGGCTTCAGCTTCTCTGCGATGTACTTCGCAATATTGTAAGTAGGACAGCCAATAGTCGACACGATGGGTCTCATAGGTATGTCTTCCTTATGTATTTTCGGTTGTCCGTAGAATCTAGGTGGTACTGGGTCTGACATCTTTAGAGGTTTTTTCCTTATCTGCTGATCATTGCTAGCCTTCAAAATGGATGCGATCTGTTGGTTGATGGTCTTCGTCGGGTCCTTGTCCAGTTTCTTGTAAGTTCCGTCTTCTAGTAGGGCCTTCATTTTTGTTTGGTATTCCTCTTTCTTCAGAGAATCTCCATAAATGTTGACTTTTTTTCGGTGTGGCGAGCTTACTGAATTTCTTCTTCTGTATGTCGGTGTGTTTAGTAAAGTCGCGCTTAGCTGCCTCCCAGGTGAGTCAATCTATCTTGTTCCAATCTTCGTTTGATACAAAATTCGCTAACAGCACGTGGTTCCACAGGAGTTTCTTCTCAATTGCAGCGAGTTCAGATCTCGAGTCGTTGATCTGTGCCTTGAGGATCATCTTAGATGATCTTTCTAACACGTTCTGTATGCGTCGACTTCCTTCTTTTTTCTTCGTCACCTTCGCACATGTAGGTACCACATTGTTGTCACGGCATCTCTTCAAAAAAGTCAGCTGTGCCAGGAGTCTCATCTTCCTCGATCGCAATTTGTCGATGCTTTTCATCCTCTGAACAACATCCTCCCCGTACAGGTTGGTTAGATGTTCACGTAGGCTTCCACGGTCGTCAAATGTATGTACAAAAACTTCTTCCGGGTTGGACCGTGTCTTAATTTTCATCGTTGCCGAGCTTTCGCACATCGTGTGATGGCTTCTTCAGGGCTGAGTAGAGAATGAGAGCATCTTGGAAACAAGTTGGTTTTATACCTGCCGTGGTCCGGGTCTCGGTCGGAGCCTGCCCTCCCATTCTAGAGAGAAAAATGGAAAGCCCTGAATCGAACTCGCCACTCTAAGTTTACCATGTGAGATTAAGGTCAACGCTTTAACTCACATGGATAACCTGAGCCCCCACGAAATAAAAGTTCAATGAATTGTTTTCACAAAATAAAAGTTCAATGAAAACAATTTTTGGTATTTAGTCATGTAATGAAGTGGTTCATAATATAACAGCTTATTATTAATATGACACTAGGATGAGTGGGGCTTTACTGAAAGCGTAAAACTAAAATATTCTAATTCCAAATATCTTGGTTAATACTCATTATACAGAAAATATGTATAAAACAATATTTATAGATCACTCAATTTGCAATAAGATTGGTTCTATACAATTTTTCGATCCAACGTATAGTAACGGAGATATTTCGGAAATCCCCCCGCCTAACCCCCCTCCCCCTGGTCCGATTTCAGCCACTAACGAACTTGATCTCTCTTTTTACATAAAACGTTTAAATGTGGAATTTGGTAACGATCAAGCGAAGATTGCGACCGCCATAGCGATATATTATATGTATGTGTGTGTGTATATATATATATATATATATATATATATATATATATATATATATATATATAAACTGCTCAAAAATGAATAGGGATATTGGTAGGTTGGTAGGTTTTGTGGTATGTATGGGGCCTAGCATTTTTTTTTTAATTATAAATATCATTAATATGTAATAGAAATTATTGTCTTTTCCCCCATAAAAAAGTTATTTAATTAAGGTCGATTAAATTAAAATTAATAGGATAAGAAAAAAATAACCAATATCCCTATTCATTTTTGAGCAGTATATATATATAATTTTGAACGGACCTCATTTTCGACAACCTCTGGGCAGGATCAATAGACGTTTGAAGAAAATTTTCGAAATTCGAGTCATGAATACAACCTCAATAGCTGAATTCTCTTGTGGGGGAAATCTGTTTAAAAAATATAAATAAATAACTTACCAGCATTGTCAGCGAGTGAAGAATCGACATTTTCGTCATCAGCTGTTTTGCCAAGAGGTGATTCGATGGACCACAATGAAGATATGTCACACTGTTCATCGCTGTCACTGTCTACACTTGATAGCTTAGAGTAATTAATACGACGCCTGCCACTCATTTTGTTATTAGTTAATCCACTATTACGAACTAGAACACTAACACTGACAGTGAAAGTTGCAAACAGTACCGCACGAGGTAGGGTATATATTTTCCCTACTGACTGCCTAATTAGTTATGTCCTCTATGGTACATTAATAAATAGAAAAACTTCATCTATATTCCAGCTCTGTCTAAAGGAGATATAACAATGAAAATGCATATTCATATCTGCTGCTCAGTTTTCAACAACTCAAATAAGCTTTGGTAATATATTCACAAGTCGCGTGTGAATACACGTTAAAATAATATAACAGATCAAGATTGGTGAATACTCTCTCAAAGTGATTGCTTATATGAATGAACTTAATAAGTAAAAAGTCCGTCAGGTAGGGGCTTCGTGAACTAAGCAGATTTCCCAAGTAAAGTTTTACAGTAGATAAACCTACATGCTGGTAACACTTGACACCACCGAGAATATTAAGCGAATAAATACACTCGGTAATGAGAAATGATTCAGTCAATTTACATTTTAATAATCAGGAAGCGTCTGAATCGTAATCAAACAGGTCAGCCAACCTCTCAGACCTGAATAAATGGGTAGAAATATACTTCATCTGAAAGTAAAACAATTACTGTGGTATATATTTGAATATAATATATTAATTTTATTGAAAACTATTTATTATATCTAATACTGTAATTTATAGTCAGAATCACTCTGATTTTAGTAATCCAAGAACAAAAGACGGGGGGAGGGAGGAGAGTCATCAGAACGTATTTGCATGTATTTCATCTAGAAAAGATTTGTTGGACACAATAATTGGAATTTCGGCTTGAAATAAGACGGTTCATAATATTTTGGATTATTCGTTAAATGGCGGATAACTGAAGTATGAAATCTAGGAAAATGCAAATATCTCGGTTAATATTGAAGATGGGGCTCAGGTTAGCCATGCGAGTTAAAGCGTTGACCTTTATCTCACATGGCAAACCTAGAGTGGCGAGTTCGATTCACGCCTGGGCAAAGGAAATTGTTTAGTGACGAAATTCATTAAATAACATCCTAAAATCCCACCCTGGAAAGGGTGGCAACCTGTAGATAACCCGTCCCAATTAGCCTGAGTTGCAAACAGTGGACGTTAATAAATAATAATGATAATATTGAAGATAAAGAAAACATGTATATAACAACTATTATAGAATTGTACATTTGCAATCATATAGGTTCTATGCAACTATTAGATCTGACTTATAATAACGGAGAAATTTTTAATTTTCGAAATCCCCCCCTCCCTAGTCCCATTACAAACGTTAACTTACTAACGAACTTGATCTTTAATTTTACATAAAACATTTAAATATCCAGTTTTGTAACGATCAAACTCACACACAATACAATAATACAATACAATGTATATATATATATATATATATATATATATATAATTTATTTTGAACGGACCTCATTTTCGTCATCTCCTAGGTAGGATCGGTGGAAATTTTTCAAAAATCGCCTCATGGGTGTAAAGGGGAATCTGCTAAAAGTGTAAGTAAATTTATTTTCCATCGCGGACAAACATCGTGACAGGAGATTTATATATATTAAGATATATAAAAAAAACATTATTATTAAGAAATTGGCTGATTAGGAGGCTGACCATACAGGTACCCTCAGAAAGTGGGCAGCTTATTTTGTTTGTTTTGTAAATAAATCTATATATATATATATATATATCTTAATATATATAAATCTCCTGTCACGATGTTTGTCTGTGATGGACTCCTAAACTACTTAACCGATTTTAAATTAAATTGGCACACCGTGAGCAGTCTGGTCCAACTTGAGAGATAGGATAGCTTAGATCTTTAATTATAGTCGCAATTTTATTTTATTGCAAATTATTTGTCTATAATTAATTGAGTCACAATTATCTGTTAACTCCAAAAGATTCTAACAGATGTCGATACTTTTCGACTGGATTGAGTAAGTAATCAATAGATGGCACTGCTATGGTAAACCGACAAACCTGTTATATAAGCTACAATTCAATAGCATGATTACCACGTGTTATTGAGGCTAAAGTATAAATTAAATTTATTTTGTAGTAAACGAAATACCGTGAAATTCAATTATTTCTACTTTTTTTAATTTTTGGTGTTAGCATAGCCAACCACGTGTTACTTAGACCGAAGTGTAAATCAAATTCAAATTATAGTGACGATAATACAGTTAAATTATTCCTGCTTTTTACTTATTTGTGCTTCATTATTCAAAATTCTATAATTATAAAATATATACATGTAAGTATTATCACATAATTATAATAATTAATTAATATATTTTTAAACGATTAAATTAATATTTTCAGTGAAATGCCACCGAAAAAATCTAACCTCAACAACGCAAACACCAGAGAGGCACGACGCAAACGTGTTGAAAGAGCTCATCAGTTGCCAGAACAAGTCGATACAAGAAATACAGCTCAAAGAATTAGGACAGCAGAAGGACGTGCACAAGAATCTCAAGAACAGCGTAGCGAACGTCTGCAACAGAATATTACGAGAACAAGAGTGGCACGAGAACAAAACATAGCTACAGTACGATCACAAGAACGACAAAGGCAACGCACACTGGAGCGATCCTTCAGTAATGTTGGACATTGGGGGAAAAATAAAAGTTTTAATTTGGGATTTTGATTGTATTGTTAGTACCACATAAACCCTTTTCAATTGAGCAGATTGATTTTTAGCAATATTATTGCAATGGTTTTTACATAATGCCTGGTTATAATTGCTATGTTAAAAAAAGCCTTGGCTTATTAAATTCGTCGTGAACTCTTATTTCATTTTATAAATTATTGTTGCTTCCAGTACACATTAAGGGCATTATAACAAATCGAAAACTGGCACAAAAGGTTTTTAAAATTCCTCTGATTTTTTTTTTTTTTCATCGAGCTGAAAATAATTTTATTTAATTGAAATCGCAAATCGCTTGTATTTGCTTGAAAAAATACCACTTGGCATGCTTTTAGGAGTATATTGTCTTATTTACAACGTCGTCAGATCTTGCCTAAAGTTGCCTATTCATTAAATATTTTACTTTTAGTGTTAACACTTTCGGTGCGGAAGACGTATTAAACCTCCCGCGGACCTTTCCCAACTACGCACGGTGTAAAACGCCTCCTCCTCTACGCAATTGACGCCGCCATTCACATTCGAAGAAATAGTTAAATACGTCTTTTTCTTGTCTAAATATTTTTACTGTCCTTTTAAAAAGGTCCAAGGTGTCATAAAGTCAGCTGAGATATTTGTGGATTTGTATGGATGATATTACATGCCAGTAACAGTTCACAAACTGTTAATACATGGCCCGGAAATAGTCAAACACGCTATTGTAGTAATTGGTATGCTGTCAGAAGATGCTCAGGAGGCTAATCATAAATACTTCCGTGCATACAGAGAATCTTTTTCAAGAAAATTTTCAAGGACGGCTACCAGAGATATCCTGAATAATTTGTTAATTAATTCAACCCTTTAATATCACATTTAAGGCCAACACTTAACAACGATAGCGATCGCTTAGAAACAATATCTCCAGAAGTAAAAGAACTTCTAAATGAAAAATAAAAAAACATTTGAAATTTTAGAAATATTAAATATTCTTCCAGCTTACAAATTCTCATTATTAAATTAAATACATAGTTGTGTTTTTTTAAATTTTTATTCTAGATATATTTTTGTTTACAATTTTAGTATTGCGTTTGTGAACTTCTATTTATTAAAAAAATAAAAATTTATAAAACATATGTTGATATTATGTGTCTACAAATCACAATTCTCTACTTAGTAAGCGATACATAATCTGTATGTACACATTTAAAATTCATCCAACCGTTATATCGCATCTGGCCAAATTGCTGATTAGGTAGTTCAATAGAGTATTGGATGTGCTTTAAAATGACACCAGCATCAATATTCTAGGACCAATAGAAACGGAGATATTAACACGTTGACTGCCACGACCATTCTCAGAATTCCGGTCTAAAAAGCCAATTGTAATTGTTGTATCACAAACAATAAAAAAGTCCGTCACGCAGGGGCTGCGTAAACTAAGCAGATTTTCCCACGTGAAGTTTTACAATAGAGAAATCTGCCTAATAACAACTGTAATTGAAAGAAACCTCTAAACCTAAAACATTATTTAGGGCGTAATAACCCAGTAGTTTCTAGCCCCGAAACACAGTTAACATAACCTCTAAACCTATTCACGAGGGACGGATAGTTATGGAAAGGCCGCCAGAGCTCTCGGCGGAAAGTCCGAACATAGCCTACTGGTACCACACGCAGAATACAAATGCAAATATCTCGGTTAATATTCAAGATACAGAAAAATGTATATGACAATGTTTATAATAAATTTAATTTACAATAAGATTGATTCTGTACAATTTGTCGATCCGACGAATAGTAACGGAGATATTTCGAATTTTCGAAAATCCACCCTTCAACCCCCCCCCTCTCCCCGTGGTCCGATTTCAGCCGTTAACGAACTTGATCTTTCTTTTGACATAAAACGACTAAATATCGAGTTTGGTAACGATCAAACAAAAATTGCGACCGCTAGAGCGGAAACAGACAAATATATAGATAGATAGATAGCTAGATAGATAGAGAGATATATATATAAATATATATATATATATATACAGTTTGAACGGACCTCATTTTCGTCATCTACTAGGTAGGATCGATGGACATTTGAAGAAAAATTTCGAAAATTCCGTCATGAGTACAACCTCAATAGCTGATTTCCCTTAAGGGAAATCTGCTAAAATATTCTTTTACTTCTTGATTTTGAATAATTTTTTTATAATTATATTTTCTGTTTATTTATTAATAAAATTTCTGTTCATGTCGCCAACATTGATTTTTTGTTCTCTTCCCAGAAGCCATCTATCCATATTAGCACTGATATGCTACGAGTTTAAGCGTAGCTACGCGACAATGGCAAGTAAACACAGTACGAGATAACTCGTAGTCGGCGTCCTAGCAAAGAACGGAATATACGAGTTATCTCGTAGTTGGCAGTCAACGTGTTAATGAATGTCCGGCTTACCCTATCACTCGCTCCAGTGTGCGACGGATCAGCCGCTCATTAATACGTACATCATTCGTTCGTCTTGCTTTTGAATATGCACCAGATATTAACTACTCTGTGCATTCAAAAATTGCTATCGGTGGAATGGATAAAGTATGTCAATATTGTCAGGCATTGAAATTTCGAAATAAAGCTGCGGGTATGTGCGCTGCAGGAAAAGTCGTGCTGCCACCTCTACCCGCTCCGCCAGAACCTTTATTATCCCTTCTTGCTGGGAATTCAGATGATTCAAAATTATTTTTGCGTAAGATACGCAAATTTAATTCTTGCTTCCAAATGACGTCATTTGGGGCAACTAAAATTTGCGATCTTGCATCCGATGGACGTAATTTTGAAACTACATTCAAAATACAAGGCAAGGTATACCACAAAATTGGATCATTGATGCCAATGCCTGATGATAATCCGAAATTTCTTCAAATTTATTTTATGGGCAATTGTGAAGAGCGCGTAACGACTCGGTGACAGTATAATTTCATTGAACAAGCAGAGGAAAGAGCAATTGTGATATTACTGGAAAATCTTTTAGAAGATCAGAATCAACTACTTCAATTAATCAAAAGAGTTTCGCCACGATTGCAAAATGACAACTATCAAATGGTCATAAAAGCCGATAAAGTACCATTAGGTGAAGATGGTGGTAGATTCAACGCTCCAACTGTTGATGAGGTTGCTGTTATCATGGTTGCTGATCCAGTTGACAAAAGATCTATAAAAATTACACGGCGAGACAACACTATCAGTACGATTTCGGATCTACACCGTTCATATGATGCACTACAATATCCACTGATATTTTGGCAAGGACAGGATGAATATCACCTTAACATCAAACAGTGTGATCCTAATACCGGTAAATTTGACAATTACCTATTTATTTTCTTACTGTATGTATGAATGTTAATTTCGTATTGCATTTTATTTTTTATTTTTTTAGGTGATTATGGAAATAAAAAAGTGAGCTCAATGAACTACTACGCACACCGAATAATGATTAGACTAAATCAGGACAACTATATCCTTCGATATCGTCAGCTATTCCATCAATACATTGTTGATATGTATGCTAAGGTTGAAAGCGAACGCTTGCGATTCATTCGATTCAACCAGGCTAAATTACGATCGGAAGAATATATTCACTTACGAGATGCTGTTGCTGGAAACATCGACGGAAATTTAAATCCTAATGACATCGGTAATGCTTTCATTTTACCTTCAAGCTACATCGGCAGTCCACGGAACATGCAGGAATACATACAAGACGCGATGACTTACGTACGTCATTACGGCCGACCGGATTTGTTTATTACATTTACATGTAATCCGAATTGGGAAGAAATACAAACTTTATTATTATCAGGACAACAAGCAATTCATCGTCATGATATAACTGCACGCGTGTTTAAACAAAAATTGAAATCCTTAATTGATTTTATTGTTAAATATTCAATTTTCGGTATCACACGTTGTTGGCTGTATACGATTGAGTGGCAAAAGCGAGGTTTGCCTCATGCCCACATTTTGATTTGGCTTGAAGATAAAATCCGTCCAGAAGAAATTGATCAAATAATTTCAGCCGAAATTCCAGACCCATTAATTGATCCAGAATTATTTGATGTTGTCACTAAACACATGATCCATGGGCCGTGCGGTGCTTTTAACATCACGTCACCATGCATGGAAAATGGAAAATGTAAGAAAAATTTCCCAAAGCCGCGTACGAATGACACTATCACGGATATTGATGGTTATCCTATATATCGCCGCAGAAATACTGAGAATGGTGGCCACACATTTACAATGCGACTGCCGAATTATCCAAATCAAGCAGAATTTGATGATCAGTGGGTGGTACCATATTCACCATTACTTTCAAAAACTTATAAAGCTCATATCAACGTTGAGCTTTGCAGTTCTGTAAAATCAATTAAGTACATTTGTAAATATGTAAACAAAGGCAGTGATTTGGCCATATTTGAAGTACAAAATATAAATAAAAATGACGAAATAGCACGATACCAAATGGGTAGATACATTAGCAGCAACGAAGCTATTTGGCATATTCTCAGCTTTCCCATACACGAAAGAGATCCTTCTGTCCAGCATCTAGCAATACATCTTGAAAACGGTCAACGTGTATACTTCACTGAAGAAGATCTTCTCCAAAGAGCGTTCGAGGCCCCAAAAACGACACTAACTGAATTTTTTACATTGTGTCAAAGATCTGATATTTTTGGCCGATTCGCAAAGACATTGCTATATGGTGATGTTCCGCGTTATTTCACATGGAACAAATCCAGTAAAAAATGGGAACCACGAAAACAAGGAAAACGACATCCTTCCATTCCAGACATATTCAAAGCTAAGACAATGGGGCGACTTTACACAGTACATCCAAAGCAACGTGAGTGCTTCTATTTACGTTTTTTATTGGTGAATGTGCCTGGACCAACGTCTTTTGAATTTCTGCGAACAGTTAATGGTCGAGTATTCAATACATACCAAGATGCATGTCGTGAACTGCAATTGCTAGAAGACGATAACCATTGGGACTTAGCGCTTGCTGATGCTGCGTTGACATCAATGCCCAATAACATTCGTCAGCTGTTTGCAATTATTTTGACGACGTGTTATCCATCGCAAGCACAAACTTTGTGGGAAAAATATAAAAATTGCATGACAGAAGACATATTGCACCGAATTAGATAAACAGATCAATGCCAAAACATAGATTATACGCCAGAGATGTATAATGAAGCATTGGTGTTGATCGAGGATTTATGTGTTCTAATTTCAAATTTACCACTTAATCATTATCGTATGCCATCACCTAATCGCCCAGCTACTGACTTAGTCAATACCGATTTACAACGAGAACAACAATATGACCATGGAAATTTAGCCACGATTATCACGAACAGTGAGCCATTACTGACAGCAGAACAAAAAATTATTTATGATCGGATTATGCTGGCTGTTGCTGCTGAACAAGGCGGTTTTTTTTCTTGGACGCACTAGGCGAAACCGGTAAGACATTTTTAATATCGTTGATTCTTGCCAAAATACGGTCGCAACAGAAAATCGCATTGGCAGTTGCATCGTCAGGCATTGCGGCTACTTTACTGGATGGTGGGCGAACGGCACATTCAACATTCAAGCTGCCATTGGATATTCATCATAAACCAGATGCAATGTGTAACATCAAAAAGAATAGTGGAATAGCTCCAGTTTTGCGGAAGAGTTCTATAATAATTTGGGATGTGTGCACAATGGCGCACAAATATTCACTTGAAGCATTGCATATAACTATGCAGGATTTAAACAGCAATAATAAACTTTTCGGTGGTACTATCTTACTTTTGTCTGGTGATTTCCGTCAGACCTTACCGGTTATACCTCGCTCAACTTTCGCGGATGAGATTAATGCATGTTTGAAACAATCATTCTTATGGCGAAGTGTTGAAACACTTCGATTGACCATAAACATGCGGGTACAGTTGCAAAATGATCCATCAGCACAAATATTTTCCGAGCAATTACTAGATATTGGGAACGGTAAAATAGAACTGCAACCAAATACGCAATGCATCAAACTGCCAGACAATTTTTGCACTGTTCTTCAAGATAAAAATGAATTGATTCAGAGTATTTTTCCGGATATACAGAATAATTACTTGAATCATAACTGGCTCAGTCATCGGGCGATTTTGGCAGCCAAAAATGTTGATGTTGACGAAATTAACTTCCAGATACATCAGTTGTTACCAGGCGATCTGATGTCTTTTAAATCAATCGATACTGTTGTTGATGAAAATGAAAGTGTAAATTTTCCAACTGAATTTTTGAATTCACTAGATATACCTGGAATGCCACCCCACAATCTTCGATTAAAGATTGGTTCCCCGATTATTCTCCTACGTAATTTGAATCCACCTCAATTATGCAACGGTACACGTTTGATCATCAAAAAGATAACCGGAAACATTCTTGAAGCAACCATTTTAACTGGGAAGTTTAAAGGAAAAGTGGTCCTGTTGCCACGTATTCCAATGATACCGTCAGATTCTACCATACCTTTCAAACGGCTACAGTTTCCAATTCGTTTAGCTTTTGCCATGTCAATAAATAAGTCTCAAGGCCAAACAATGTCCATTTGTGGTTTAGATTTGGAAAATCCGTGTTTTTCTCATGGGCAACTATATGTTGCATGTTCACGTGTTGGGAAACCGTCGAATCTATTTGTGTTAGCTAAAGACAGGTTAACCAAAAATATTGTGCACCGATTAGTGCTAAATTAAATTGAAATTGAAAGTATTTATAATTTAAATTAATAAATATTACTGTTAAAGATTTAAGACTATCTGCCTTACCTACCTCATTCATAAGTTTAAATGTCATATGTTATTCACTAACAACTTTGTAATATGCTCATTCGTTACAAAATTAAATGGAAATAATAAATTTAAAAATTAATTCTTTTGTATTGATTTCTGCTTCATATAAACTGTAAGAAAATTTTAATCAATCGTGTTCAACGTCCTTCCCATTCAAATCCTAATCCCTTGAATTTGTGTACCAACTTCAACATTTCCGTCTTGGTTCGTAAATAATTTCATTGTACTAAAGGGTTGTAGTCGTAGAAAATCTGTCATGGAGGTCACCATATTTTTTTACAAATACCATCTATGTAAAAAGCATGGTGGACCCCGTGACTGATGTTCTCCTACCGTTCCTCTTAAATTGTATACTACAATGTAATATAACAATAACTTTAGCCACAGCAACGCGTGGCCGGGTCTGCTAGTATATATATATATAAATGAATGTTTGTATGTATGTCCTTAATAGAATCGTAAACGGCTGAACCAAATTTTATGAAACTTGGTATGTATATTATTACTAACCCAACTTAGGTTTTAGACTATATTAATATTCTCTGAGACGAACAGGAGTAGAGATTATAATGGAGGCCTGAAATTAAAAATTTCGTATTGCTTTTTGGGCAAATATGCATACAACAAAAGTTGTTTGTTTTGTTATTTAGAGTAACTTTTGTTATATGAAAGTTTTTATGAGGTATGTGCGAAAACTACAGAAGAGGTCAACAATGTTATAGGACGCGGAGGACTAAATCGAAATCAACGGAACTCAGTATTTTTGACGGATTATATAATAATATGATAATCTATGATTATGTTATATATAAAAAGTCCATCACGCAGGGGCTGCGTATACTAAGCAGATTTCCCAATTGCTTTCCGCATTTGCATTCATTTCATGATGTAAAAGTTCAATGAGAACAAAATTTGTTATTTAGGCTTCAAATAAAGTGCTGCATAATATAGCAGCATATTGTTGATATGACATGAGTAGGAGTGGGGGTTTACTCAAGGCCGAAAACTAAAAAACGCAAATATCTCTGTGAATATTAAAGATAGTGAACACATCTACATAACAACATTTATAGATCATTTAATTTGCAATAAGATTGGTACTATACAATTTTTCGATCTGACGTACAGCAACAAAAATATTTCAAAAATCCTCCTCCTCTTAACCCTTCCCTTGGTCCGATTTTAGCCGTTAACGAACTTGATCTTTCGCTTTACATACAACGACTAAATATCGAGTTTGGTAACGATCAAACAATAACTGCTACCGCCTAGAGCCATGACAGACAAATATATAGATAGATAGATACAATTTTGAACGGACTTCATTTTCGACATCTCCTAGGAAGGATCAGTGGACATTTGAAGAAAATTGTTCGAAAATCGTGTCATGAGTACAACCTCAATGGCTAATTTCCCTTGAGGGGAAACTGGTAAAACCGATAAATAGGGGAGGTGGGGGGTTACTGTAGGCAGAAAACATAAAGTACGAATATCTCTCTTATTACTTGAGTTACCAAACAAATGCATAGAGCAACAATTGGTGAAAATCAAGTTTAACATGATTGGTTCTAAAACACTATATGATCCGACTCATAGTAACGAAGATATTTTGAATTTTCTAAACCCCCCCCCCACTATAAGCCACCACTATTCCAAGTCCGATTTCAGAAAATAACAATTATGGTCTTTAGTGTTGACTGAAACGGCTAAATATTGACTATGGTATAGATCAAATAAACATTTACGAGTAAAGAACTCATCACATATTTGCATGTGTCTCGCAAAGTAATAGTTCAATGAAAACCATATTTGATATTTGACCTAAGAATGAAGTGGTTCATGATATAACAGCTTATAGTTAATATGACATGAGTAGGAGTGGGGGTTTACTGATGGCCAAAAACTTATACATGGAAATAACTCGATTAATATCAATATAGAGAAAATATTAAAATAACAAGATTTATTGAACATTACATTTCCAATAAGAGTGATTCTATACAATTTTTCGATCTGATGCATAACAACAGAGATATTTTGAAATTCTACCCCCCCCCCTTATTGGTCCTATTTTATACATTAATGATCTTGATCTTCATTTTTACATAAAATGTTTAAATATCCAGCTTGGTAATGATCAGACAAACATTGCGACAGCTAGAGGTGTGTGTGTGTGTGTATATATATATATATATATATATATATATATATAAAAAAAATTTTGGATGGGCCTCATTTTCATTATCTCCTTGATAGGATCAATGTACATTTAAAGAAATTTTTCGAAAATCCTACTCATCGGATATTTACTAAGAAATTTAAAATATATGGTGAGGAGAAATCAACAGTGTGTTTTATCGTAAGTGGGAAATCTGCTTAGTTTACGGAGTTTTTCTTCACATATGTAGTTTATCCAAAAGTAATCAATTTCAGGTTTTAGAAGACATAAGCTTCCTTTATATATTACATGATAATTCAGTACCAATTTATTTAATTACAAGATGTAATTAATTGAATAGCACGATATTTTAAATTTTCATGGTGATTTTAATGAGATAGTGTTACATTTAAATAAGAAAGTTAGCCAGTCAATTCTTGTTTTGTATCTTGGAAAGAAGACAGTTAATGTATTCGAAATTTTCCACAAGACATCTTGTGTACTGCAATTGATAACTTGCCCTACAAACTACAAGCCTCTCAACAGACCAAAGGTGGGCATTTTGAATCATTTTCATTAAATTGTTTCCATGTAAAACATGTTACAAAAACAAATGTCACTGTCAAAATTCGGTCAGTGTTTATTTTATGTTTCTAAGAATTACCTTATAATAATAAAACTTAAGAGAGGACATGATATGTCTATAAAAACAATAACTGAGTAAGAACATAATGGGATAAAAGTGAATTTATAAGTCAGAATTTATTATTTATAATAATCAATAACAAATTCATATTATATTATTTACATAAATATTTACAGTTTACATCAAACAGAAATGTATAAACGGTTTCTATTGAAGGTCATGCTATGTTGTCATATAAGCCAACAATGTCAGGATGATCATTAAGCTTGTCGAGTAACTTGCCCATCATATCGAGATCACTATCTGAGAGCTCTACTCGAGTATTAGGAATGAAATTGTGGTCCGCTGATTTCACAGTATATTTAAGAGATTGCAGTTTGCTGCTGACAATGTTTAGCTGCTGTAAATCACAAATAAACTGAAAAAGGAAAAAAGAAAATCAGTATAATATAATTTATTTGATACAAATTAAAAGTGCAACTCTAGCTAACTTATCTGATTCATTCCAAAGGAGTATTTGAACATACACACTGTCAATTGACAGTTTGAAACCAATCCAGAAATGAACCACTGGTACCTCAGAGTAATGACACAGTTACTTCCGTTGTTTGTAACATTAATCAATTTGAAATGAAACAGAATATACTTTTGGTGTACAAATTTCGACCCAGCTTTAATCAATGAAAGTCAATCACACAGGGGCTGTGTGAACTAAACAGATTACCCATGTGCATATATATATATATATATATATATATATATATATATATATATATATATATATATATATATATATTTGTCTGTTACCACTCTTACGGTTGCAATTTTTTTTTATCATTACCAAACTTAATATATAAACGTTTCATGCAAAACTAAAGATCAAGTTTGTTAATGGCTGAATTTGGTCTGGAAGGAAGGGAATTTCGAAAATTCACAATATCCCCGTTATTATATGTTGGATAAAAAAATTGTATAGAACCACCTTATAGAAAATTAAAATTACTATAAACATTGTTATATGCATTTATTCTCTATTTTTAATGCTAATCATGATATATGCATTTTTTAGTAGTTGTCCTTCAGTAAAGCCCCATTCCTATTCATGTCAGAATAGCAATATGCTGTTATATCATAAACCACTTTATTTTAGGCTTGAATAACAAATATTGTTTTCAAGAGACCTTTATTAAGCAAATTCATTTGTGAGATGTTGTCATCAATCAAGTTCTTGTTTCAAAAATGTTTATTTGATCATACTCAACATTTGACTGTTTCAGGCAGCACTAAAGATCATATTTGTTAATGGCAGAAATCGGACATGGAATAATGGGGGTATAGAGGGGGGGATCCAAAAATTCCAAATATTTCAGTTATTATGAGTTGGAGGAACCAATCTTGTTAAACTGTTGGTGATCTACAATTGTTCTTCTATGCATTTTTCATAACTCAAGTATTAAGCGAGTTATTCGAGCTTTCTTGTTCTCAGCTTTTCAGTAACTCCCCCCCCCCTCTCCACTGTCATCAACTTATCGGTTGTATTACATAGAAATAGGGAATATTTTGTGAGATAAGATCACAAGTGTGTTATACTAGCACGTGGGAAATCTGCTAAGTTTACGCAGCCCCTCCATGAGTGTTTTCAAAACTTAACGTAATCATATTTCGGAAATACTTTGAGATAAAAAATTAAAATTTGATATTATTCTTATTCTCAGTAGCTATTACCAGTATACAAAATTTTAGGAAATTCCAAAATGGTCAGGTAAAATTTTAATTCAAAGAATGTTGACCCAAAGTATAAAATCCCTTATTAAACCAGAAATACTATATAAAAGAATTAAAAATGGTAGCATTCACATAGGACAAGGAGTTTAAACATACGGAAATATTTACTCAATGAAATTTAATTCTGAAGTCACCCATTATTATCAACTAATAAAAACTGCATACATTAACAACATTTGCTAAGTTTAATTATAAAAAGTTTAATAAGAATAATTATAATGAAGAAAACAAATGTCAAGCAATACTAAATGTGAAAGATGCAAAATCAAATAATTAAAATAAAGAAATATTATGAAGATAAATTAACATATATATATATATATATATATATATATATATATATATATATATATATATATACTAACATGTATTACTATTTATAGTACATTTAATTTACAATAAGATTGATCTAAACACTTTTTTAATTCTATACATCGGATTGAAGATATTTCGAATTTACAAAATACTCCCCTTCTAAACAATTCCATTTCAGCCGTTAACGAACTTGATCTTTCTTTTAACTTAAAACGACTAAATATTGAATTTGGTAACGATCAAACAATAATTGCAACTGCTGGAGCCATGACGGACAAATATATAGATATATACAATTTTGAACGGATATCATTTTCATCATCTCCTAGGTAGGATCGATGGGCATTTGAAGAAAATGTTTGAAAGTCGTGTCATGAGTACGACCACATAGCTGATTTCCCTTAAGGTAAATCTGCTAATAAAACCATTCAATGCGTTTTTCTTAATTCTCGTTATTTTTAAGTACTCAATCAGAGGCATAAATTTATCTCTCGGTGACTAAAAGTTTTGCTTTCTGCATCAATTTGAGAGGTATCTCTTGCAGAGGGAACAAAAAGCCATGATACATTTAGTCCGGGAACTATGATCAATTTTCTCAGAGGGGGGGTAGACAAACCTTAAGTGTTCTAAATTTATTAATAAAAATAATTATTTGAAATAATACAGACCTTGTAAGTACCATCATTACTTTCATGGGGACTGACATCTTCAGCACCGCATTCTATAGCATGATCCTCAGCTACTTCATTAATGTTGGCAATATCGGCAGGTGGGACTGCAATTATTTCACCTTTCTGTTGGAACAAATGCCTGCTGGCCTTATCAACAAATGAAGACCTAAAATACCACATGCACACTATAAATACCAAATTGAATAATAATTATATAGAAGAAGAAAAATTAACTTTGACAATGAGTCCATATTTATTTGACATTGATTCATGGATTCTCAAGAAACGTATATAAATTCTCAATGTCAAAAGATTACTTATCTACGAAATATATATAAGTTCTGTTTCTCTAGAAGATACTTCATGTTATTATTCAAACTAAAATGCCAGTCAAATGCATACATCCTCTCAGAAACGTACATCAAAATTAAAGAGCACACAATTATAGTGAAATTCATAAATTTATCTTACAAAAATTAAATACCCCATAATCGAGAAACAACAAATTCCTAACCACCAACATGGAGGGCTCAAGGTTAGCAGTGTGAGTTAAA
Source organism: Riptortus pedestris (assembly GCA_019009955.1). Classification (NCBI taxonomy): domain Eukaryota; kingdom Metazoa; phylum Arthropoda; class Insecta; order Hemiptera; family Alydidae; genus Riptortus; species Riptortus pedestris. The sequence goes on from CM032231.1 coordinate 10,731,388, forward strand.
GCGTTGGTTTTAATCTCACATAGTGAACCTTGAGTGGAGAGTTCGATTCTCACCTGGACAACAGGAATTAGTGATGCACTCATTAAATAAAATCCTTAGTCCCACCCTGGCTAGAAAAGGGTGGCAACCTGTATACAACGTGGATGTTAATAAATAACAACATAAATATTAAAAGAAAAGGGCATCGTTATCCAGTGTGAAACTCTATAGTGAATATCAATTAGGGAACTGTTTGACCATGATCTCTTAAAAATTGTGTTGACTACTTATGATAACACCTTAGTTATCGGTCATTCATAGATGGTATTGGTACAGCCAGAAGGATTCATTGCAAATATTACTTACTGATGTTTCCGTAATATAGTAGAAATTGTGTCCTTAGTTCTTTTCTGGTTATCAGTAAGAACCAATGCAATAATAAAACAGCCATTTGGTCCTTTAATCTCGTACCAAGCACTTTTTGCTGCTGATTTGTCACCCTAAAACCTCATTTTAAAATTATCGAGCTAGGAAAAATGCTGCAATAAGTATATAAATACTGAATTAGACTCACCATTGCGGACTTTATGATATTCTGAATAGAAGATGCTGGCATATTTTGTTTCTTAGCTATATCTATAACTTGAGCTAATTGAACATTAGTGCTAGGATTTGGCCCTCCGCCCTCTATTGGAGATTTAATTAAATTTCACATTCACTAATGTTTCAAGTATTTAGATAAATCAATAAGTATTTAAAATTACCCTGAATTGCAATTTTCATTCTCTGAGACAAACGTCTAAATAGCACTGATCTTTGAGAATCCTTGGCAGCTTTAATGTGCTTTATATTTGCCCATTTACTATGACCAGCGAATCTCTTGGTGACAGTCAATACAGTAGATTTGCAAATAAATCCGAACATCTTGATATTGCAGAAGAGAACGAATGAGCAATAAACTACATATCAGTTTCCAAGACACTTAAATTTAGCGGAAGGTTTAACTGTATAACCCTAGAAGAGGTTAAATGGAATTCTACCAAAGAGCTAATACAACACACCAAAACTCTCATTGTTGTTGTTTTTCCAAAGAGTAAATACATTCCCATAGAAAGATGATGGCTTCACCGACTATTGCTAAAAGTTGTCTGATATAATTTATTTTCGTTTGCGAACGTTAGTCAATATATAGTAATATATTATCTGTAAATCGAAGAGGTAGAGGAACTCCCATTAATTATTAGGTGGAATAAATATTTTTCTTGTAGGGTAGTATTTTAAGGCACTAAGAAAAAATAATTATTGTAAAAAGAAAGTTCATTAAAGTTAACTGGAATCCTATAACCTAATTGAAATTGGTAATCCATTGGTCAATTTCTGACCACTACCGTAACAACCAGTAGAATATATTACTTTAATGAAGACCCTAGGCTAAAGAGTGTAGATCAATCGCCTAGATGAACGAGTACTGAAATTCTTAAATAAAATCCAGAATCGAAATTAAACTACTGATGTATCGGGGTTTGCAAAGGAGAAGGGGTTTCAGGGGAGGAAATGAGCATGAGCAAAATGTAAGTAAAAAAGTTTGTACTTAATATATCTAAATTAATTTTAGTTTAAATGTTTAATAAATACATTGTATACTTATTACTTGCATGATTTATTTTTTAAGATTAGCCTAAGTTGCAAAAAGTGGACGTTAATAAATAATAATATTTTTCAAGGGTGATGACTCCCTATCACCACTTAAATTAGTGCAAGTGTTATAGGATGGTATTTTAAGGGGGGGGGGGGTATAATGGCGAATTATTTTATTCAGTCTCTTGAGTCTGGTACTTATAATAGTGCTGCGAAATCTACGTACATAAAAATTAAAAACAGAGTTAATCACTTATTTAAAAAGTACGAAGTAGATGAAAGGAACCGACCGATGGAAGGACTATTGGCGCCGAAAGTGTCTCGATTCTCGGCTTTCTCTTTGATAAACTCCGCCTGGTTATAAAAAGCGCCCAGCTAGCCCCGAAAGTTTAGTCAACCCACCCGGTATCACCAGCTACTAGGTCACCCACCCTTGTTAGTTCCATTACACACCGTCAAAATTCAAAATTACCATCTCCCTTAAAATGGAACTAGGGTTCAGTAGAAGGGGAACTATCACTTCTCACCCCCGGTGGGTCACACCACCTTAATACCATCTACTACTGACATGCTGGGTCTCAGATAAAAAAATAAGAAAAAAAAAAGTTTAGTTTGTTCTCAGCTCTCTTCAAGTGAATAACAGTATGTTCAGTGCAGCCTTAGTAAACAGTGCATTCTTGTTACAATACGGTAAAGTGTTTTATGTGAAGAACAGTGTAGTGCCGTGTTTATGTATTAGAGCAGTTCAGTGCCCCTTTCTTTGTGAAGATCAGTGCAGTGCCGTGTTTTTGTGAACTTCAGTGATCCTGAGTTGTTGTTCTGTGCAATAAGAAGTAAAGTTATCATTACATTGAAATAATTTAACTATAGATAACCTGTGAACTAGGTTTTATTAGACAAAAATGTGTCACATGTTAACTCTACAAAATCACACTGAACACTAAATGAGGTTTGGTTAAACAACATGTGGTAATTAAAATATTTGAATAATAAACTATATATTATTTTCCCCCACCAACATAAAAGTCCTGGAGGTAAGCTGGAGGGCGACGATTTCTAGAGCTGCGCCTGAGAGCTGGGGGAGGGGGCGACGGCTGAGCCACCGGGCTGGGTTCATCTACTTGATATCTGGGTGAAGTAGGTTCATCTCTTGATTCTTCATTTTCTAGAAAGCCCTGGTCCAGGTTCAAATTAGAGTCCATATGTTGTAGCTGGGTATCCTCTTGCCTAGCTCCTTCACCGCTATATGTAGGGGTTGGGGCCAAGTGTCTCGTAGATTCAGTAGTCTCTCGTCCGTCTGACATGGGCATACTCCGGGTTCGCCTCTAGAAGAGTCACCTCATCCACCAGCGGTTCGTACTTGGACTGCCTCACGTTTCTACGAAGAAGCACTGGGCCTGGTGTGAGAAGCCAGGGAGGAGTGGAACTACCATTGCCCGATTTCCTGGGATGCTTGAACATCCGCTCTTGAGGAGTCTCGTTCGTAGTGGTGCACAGAAGAGAACGGATAGCATGAAGAGCATCGTCTACGACAAGTTCCCACTGATGAGTCCTTAATTGCTTTGTTCTGAGAGCTAATTCAATGGTCTTCCAGACTGTACCCACGATTTTTTCTGCTTGCCCATTCCCCTGTGGGTTGTATGGTGTGGTCCGACTTGTAGCTATCCCATTGGTGGTTAAAAATGTTTTTCTTTCCTGAGACATGAAGGAAGATCCCCTATCAGTATGTATATAACATGGTAGTCCAAATATAGCAAATAAAAATTGTAATTTATTTTTAACAATCGATGCTGAATGGTCATGACAAGGAAATGCGAAGGGGTATCTGGAGAACTCGTCAACTATAATCAGGAGGTAACGGTTTCTTGTATTGGTTGGTAGTGGTCCTTTCAAATCTATGTTAAGTCGCTCCAATGGTCGTGTCGCCTTTATAAGATGTCCTTCTTGCTTATTGAACCTCGGTTTCAGCTCAGCACAGATCTTGTATGACGTCGTTACTTTCCTAATGTCTTCCAGCGAGTACGGCAAATTCTTCATTTTTACCCAGTGATTCAATCGATTGACTCCGGGATGACATAGTTCTTAGTGAAGTTCTTTGAGCTTGTTAAAATTACATCCGATCGCAGAACATATTCTTGACAACGCGTCTGCTGCTTCATTCCCCCCCCCATTGCGTCCCGGTCTGTATACAATTTCATAATCGAAGCAGGATACTTCAAGACGCCAACGCAAGATTTTATCGTTCTTGACTGCCAGGTTGTTTGCCATCGAACATAAAAGACACGGACTTTTGATCTGTAATAAGCCTAAAGTGCCTCCCTAGTAGATAGTGACGCCACTTTCTTGCTGCCTCTACTATCGCGTAGGCTTCTTTCTCCACCGATGAATGTCGTCGTTCGGAATGGTTGAGAGTTCGAGAGAAAAATGCTACAGGTCGACCGTTCTGCGAAAGTGTAGCTCCTATTGCATGTTCAGAAGCATCTGTTTCAACTGTAAAGACGGCTTCTTCATCAATAGCACTGACTAAAGCGTTTTCTATGTGTGATTTTAGTATTTCAAAAGTTTGAGCCGCTCGATTATTCATGGGAAACGGACTTGCTGTCAAAATGTTAATTTTCTGAGAAAAGCGAGGAATGAAATAAGAAAACTGTGAAAACATTCCCATTGCTCTCTTCAAGATGGCTGTATTCGTAGGTTGTGGTAGCTCACGTAAGGGTTGGAGACGGGCAGGATCAGGGCGTATTGTTTTATTGCTTACGACAAAGCCGAGTAATTTTATTGAACGGACGGAGAAAATACTTTTTTGTTCATTCATTGTAAGACCATCTTTATCCACAGCTTTCAAAACCTTCCTCAGGTTTGCGTCATGTTCCGCTTGATCCTTCCCACATACCGTTATGTCGTCCAAATATGCATAGACCCCCGTAAGTCCTTCTCGAGTAATGATGTTATGGATCGTCTGTTGAAAACAAGCACTGCATTTCGTGGGCCAAATGGAATCCTCCGGAACTGCCACAATTTGCCAGCGGCTTCGAACGCTGTAAATGGCTTATCTTCGTCCGTTATCTGTATTTGGTGATGCGCATTTTTGTGGTCGATAGAGCTGAAGACTTCGTAACCCGCTACGGTTTCACGATATCGTCAATTCTCGGTAAGGGATACGCATCAAGTTGTGTATATCTGTTAATTGTCTGAGAGTAATCGATCACCATGCGCCATTTCTGATTCTCTGTCTGCGTTACGAGGACTTGAGCTCTCCAAGGGGAAAAACTTTCCTCAATTATGCCGTCTTTCAATAGTTTTTCCACTTCTAGTTCGATAAACTTGGCATCGGAGGTAGAGTGACGTCGAGACTTAATCGCAATAGGCTTCAAATCGCGCGGGACGTTTCTAAATAGTCTTACCGGCTCAACACTCGCCATGGTAAGCCCACAGATATTGAGAGGGTCCCGCGATCTCCCAAATTTAATTTCGATAGACGAATGACTACTTAGAACATCGTGTCCTAGGATGGCGTCCGCACAAAGATCAGAGAGAATATTGAGTGTTACTCCGGGGTAGAAATGATCTATCTTCAAATCTGCTCTGCAAGCCTTGTTAATTGTGGAATTCAGAGTAGTAGACGCCATGAATACCGTTAAATGAGTTGGTAAGATTGTGGCTTTCAATTGCCTAGCTTTCTGTTCTGAAATGAAGCTAAGTGAACTCCCTGTATCTATAAGTGCCCGGGCTTTTATTCCGTTTATTTTAACTGGAATGATAGCTTTCCTGAGACAAGAATGGGTCGATGCGGATACGGCAGCACTTGTGAGCTTTTGGCACCGACAGCCCTTGACAAAATTCCTTCGAGAGTTACGACAAACTTTGGCGAAGTGGCGAATCTTGTTACAGGCCTTACAGATCTGTTCACGGGCAGGGCAAGAGGTCCTCAGGTGGTAATCGTACCCGCAGAAGTGGCACTTCCTTTTAGCAGCAGCTGCAACCTTCCCGGAGCTGCCCCGTGAAGACTGAGAAGAGGACCTAGACGAGTGTAGGGAAGGCTTGGATGAAGGGACTGAGGAATTAGACGAGCGGATGGGCCCCGCCCTCTGGGACCGGACTGCGTTGACCGACTGTTCTTGATACTGAAGGGACTGTTCTATTGCCGACTCTAGGGCCTTTGATTGTCTCGAGGCTTCATCAAGGGTAAGGTTGGGACTCTCTAATAATTATAATCTTTGGCGTATGTTGGACTCACGGATGCCAGCAATGAAAGCGTCTCTTATGCAATCATTACGGTTAGTCTCGGCCGTAACGGCTTTGAAATTGCAGTCTTTGCTAAGTAGCTTTAACGCTTCTAAATATTTTGTAACTGATTCGCCAGATTGTTGCCGCCTAGTCGCTAACTTGTGACGTGCAAAAACTTCGTTCACCGACTTTGTAAATGTGCTCTTTAGGACGGCAATGGCATCATTGTAAGTACCGCATTCGTTAATTAACTCGTAAACGACCGGAGATACGTGATTTACCAGTATGCGTAATTTCTCGTTGTCACTTCTTTAGTAAGTTAGCAGGAAGTTTTGAAACGTCTAGTACCAGTGGTTCCATTCAAGTGATGCAGTTTGTGAATCCGCTTCAATTGCAAGCCGCTCTGGCCGAAGTAATTTATCCATAGTCTTAACAATTTTATTTTTGTCTAATAAATTGAAATAATTTAACTATAGATAACCTGTGAACTAGGTTTTATTAGACAAAAATGTGTCACACGTTAACTCTACAAAATCACACTGAACACTAAATGGGGTTTGGTTAAACAACATGTGGTAATTAAAACATTTGAATAATAAACAATATATCATGCATACTGTGAGTAATAGTTAAGAATAATTTACCAAGTGTGTTGTGCATTCTCAAATAAATTGTACAGTGATAAAAACTCTAAAGCTTGTGGGTTTAATTTTGCATTCCATCAGAGCTCTAATAAACAACGTTTATTAATATTTTTCTAATAAACGTAACAATATTTTATATTTATTGGAAATGAAAACCACTGTACTTATCGATTATCAAGTATGAGCATCCTAAAGGGACAGCAATAACAAGGAATAGAGGTACGCGGTTTTAAAGCAGTAAATATTTTTTATGTAAATAATGAGTGGTCTTCCGTAAAGAATTTTGTCATTTATAAATTCTAGAAGTGTTATTTCGAATAATAATGTGATTTTCATTTAATTGTGATTTAATAATAGTCTTTATCGACCTCTCGATAATCGATAAGTACCAAAACCACTTTTTGGAAATTTAATTTTGACATCTCGTTTGTAAATTTGGCTAACTGATGTTTTAAGTCCGGGATTTTTTGGAACTGAATTATGTATTCAAGCCAAGAACTCATTTGCAGCTAGGACCGAGTATCACAACTCAGGATAGCCCCCCCCCCCTCTTCCGAGGGAGGAATGTTTTTCCTGCTAGAATTTGCTTTAAGTTCTGTATTAAGTATAATAAATACAATATTTTATTTATTCCTTCTTATGGATCTTTTCTTCGTTCATTTTTATGAAATTAAATGAAATATTCGTTTTTTTCAGAAATATTTATATGATATATGCTATAGTTATTTTCTTTCTATCTTTATATTTCATTAGTTATTTTTCTAGTCTTAGGTGTTAAATTTTGAAGTTATTATTATATCAACCAAGTAGAACTTTTTACGTTTAGTCCTTAGTTCATAAGTTGGCAATTACCAGGTTCGTAAGTCAATGAACATCTGTAAACATTTGTGTCAGGTTGCTGTCATTTGACATAAATATTTATATATTCCCGTGGAGGAATTGTTTTGACTTAAAGTTTATTCAGCTCGTATTTAGTTAATATGTGTCTTTATAATTAATATTAACGTATTCTTTCCCTCAACTTACGCTTGGAAAATGTTTTTAAAGTGAGTGAATCGGTTGTCCTTACTGCTTTGTTCATATAATTTGGAATGAATAATCACAGGAGAAGACCTGCACAGCGAGTACCTTACTCATTTATCAGCCCATGTGTGAAATATATGATTTTTTTCCTAAACTTCTTGTCATGGGTAAGTAAATATTGCTCGATTTGTTTTTTTTCTCTCTTATTACTTTGAATTGTTAGCACTCATCTATTCTTACCCTTTACAGTTATTTGGAGGTTTATTGATTGGAATAGGCCTGTATGCTTTCCACGATAAATGGAGAGGTACAGGGTTGATTAGAGTCTCAACTGTGTATGATGTCTTACTCGATATATCTCTAGTCCTTATTATATTTGGAGGAGTGGTATTCATCGTTAGTTTTGCAGGCTGTATAGGAGCTTTACGAGAAAATACTTGCTTGTTAAAGTTTGTAAGTATAATATACTCTTTTATCAATTGTTTTTCATGTTTTTTAATATGCTCATCGATTTTTTAAAAATTTTTGTTTTCAGTATTCCTTATGCCTGCTAATTTTTTTTCTCCTCGAAATGTTTATTGCTATTATGGGATTTGCATTTCCGCATGCATTTCTATCAGTTGTAGAAGAGTCTTTTACTGATAAAATAATTCATAAATATAGAGAAAATGATGACCTTAGAAATTTCATTGACTTCGCTCAAAAAGAGGTAATATTGAAATCATTTATGAAATATTACTAGTTAGAATAGTTATCCAAGTTATTGACCCTCTAGATAATGTCATTCATTATGTGATAGTAAATGTTTATAACAAAATAAAAAATTAGATTTAAATAATTTTTAACATTTGGCCAATTTTGGTTACCAAAACATTCAGGACGGGATCATACTGCTAATGTATGATATACAAATCCATACTGAAAATTAAAATCAATTGCAGAACATTTTTTTCTTTTAAAGCTGTAGAGTATGTGTTAGTTCTTCTATTTTTGAATATTCCGAAGTCTTAATTTTCTAATTTGTTCTAGTTTCATTGTTGCGGATTGAGTTCTGAAGGTTATATGGATTGGGCAATGAACGAATATTTTAACTGCAGTTCTCCTAGTAGAGAACAGTGTGGAGTGCCATATTCTTGCTGCATAAATGCTACGGATATATCTGTAAGCATTATTAATATTGTTTTTTAAACAAATTTTTACTTCATGACCTTTGAGATATTCAAGAAATTTTTAATAGTAAAACAATGCTAATTTAGTTTTCTTTGTATTTTTATAGGGTGGACTGATTAATATTATGTGTGGATATGGTGTTCAGAAGTTATCGGTAAATATCTATTTTACTTAAACAATTCAGAGTAAGCGAGAATTATAACTATTTTGTTTTCTTTTCTTTTGTCTAAATTGTGTTGTTATATATCATTTTGACTTCTTTGTACTTAGTGCAGGATGTATTGTAATGTTGTCTGTGTGTATGTATATATATATATATATATATATATATATATATATATATATATATATAGGTATCTAAACTCAAAAATGATTAGCCTTAGAATTTTGAAATTTGATATTTAGGACTGTTGACGTCTATTTGAGAGCCCCTCCCCTTTTGTTCAAAATCAACTAATAAAAAGGAGAGGGGGGTTATAGAAGGGAGCAAAAATAAATAAATCAGTCACACAGGGGCTGTGTAAACAGCAGTTTTTTAGACGTGCCCTGACTTTCGAGAATGTTTTTCAGTTTTTTTTACCTTTACCTATCTTAATGTCTAAGATCCTAGGCCACCCCGAAATAAAACATGACTATCTTGAAATTTTGGTCTCTGTCAAGACAACTAACGGAATATGTACTAACTACCCAACTGGGTCAAAAAAGTTTCCGTACATTTTCAATATCTCCAAATAAATATATTTTTTTAGGAATTACTGAATAATTTTAATTAAAACAGAACATGATATAAGCGCAATTTATTTGTTAATTAACAACAACATTTATTAAACTTAAATGAACAATAAAGAATAATGAAATAACAAAGACTCAAGAAGAATTAAGTAAATATTTTTTCACTGTTCCCACTAATTTTTTAGTTATTTCTGGGCCAATTGAGTTCCATTCTTGAAGGATCACTTCTTTGAGGCTATTTTTGTTTGTTACACAATGCTCCCTGATATTTCTCCTGAGTTCCATAGGGTGCTCTATGGGATTATGATTATGGAGGTGGTGTATGAAGCTGCTCTAGGTCGTTATGTATCATCCATTTCTTGACTCGCCGAGCTGTATGGTTGGGAACGTGATCACGTTGGAAAAAAAATGACCTGTAGTCATGTTTATTTACACTAGCTTTTAGATTATTCCCCAAAATATCCAGATAGACATATTGATCCATTTTCCCATTGGCAAATACCAAATTTCCTACTAAAGCACTCATACAGCTCCAGACTAAAACATTTCCACCGCCATTTTTAACTATTTTCTCTAAATTCTTTGCTTTCAAGTGATCATAATTCCTAGTCCAAATACAGATCCTTCAGCCCAATAAAAAAACATTAAATTTGAATTCGTCACTAAAAATGACGGAATCCCAGTAGGTTTGTGGCAAATTCTAGTATTTCTTTTGGTTAACTTTACTAATGAATGGTTTTTTTCGGGGTACACGGCTGTTATAACCTTCTGATCTTAATATAATACGCACTGTTTCAGGCCCTACATTTAATTTGTAATCTGTGGAGAGCATACTGCACAATTTTGGACCACTTGTCATAAGCTGATCTTTTTTTTTTTTAAATTGCACGTTGGTGAATGCTTTGTATTTTCCTTGGCGGGTCTGAACATGGTCTATTACTTAATCTATTTATTCCTTATATTGTTGGACAATGTACTGCACTGCAGATTGAGAAAGATTTAATTGTTGAGCAATTCTTCGAAATGATTGTCCCTCCTCTTTCATTCTTACAAGCAGTGCACGAATGTCTTTGGATTTCTCCTTTTTTAACACTCAAAAATTATTATAAAAGGCAGGTACTATGTGTACTTATGTAAAGACAACTTTGAACTAAAGCTAGGAGAAAAATCCAATGTTTTCCATCCACTAATCCCAAACAATGAAGGAACTGATAAGGTGTATGGAGACTTTGAATTGTGCCTTGCCTGTTTTCTTTAACAGCATTAACTACTAGGATAAATGAAACTTAATATGACCCTGAATATTAATAAGTCTATAATTATACTAACCAACGAAATAAAAAATACCTTTCAATTAAAGTATTACAGCACATAAAATTAAATTAATTATTTTATTCAACAGTGTATGGTTTGCCTTTTGTGTTCTATTTCTTTTTTTTGCTTTCCAGTTCTGTTTTGTGCTGCGTTTCTATTTCTTTCCCATTTCTGATTGTGTTCCTTTTCTCTGTGTTCTTTTCTGGTTTGCGTTCCTTTTACGTTTAGTGTTCCTCATCTGTTTTGTTTTCCTTTTGTGTTCCATTTCTATTTTGTTTAATTTTGTGATTTTTTTTTTCATGTTTGTATTGTGAATTTTTTTTGTACTAATTCTTTAGTTTAGAGCAACATCGCCAAAGCTGCGAAGCTCCAATAAATAAATCAACAGTGTATGGAAACTTTTTTGACCCAGTGAATATATATACTAGTTAAGGCTGAATGATAGTATTTTGTTTTTGGCAAGGCTGCAATGTTTACAAAACTATACTTCCCGCCTGGGCACATTGTTTTCCCTTAAGGGTCAGTCTAAAATTTCTTTTCCTATAAGTCTCCCAACTTATAGGAAAAGAAATTTTAGATTTGAAGAATAAATGAAAAAAAGTCCCTAATCAATCCCTCTCCACTGTTTGACACACCGTGAATAATTCAAATCATAATCATGGATAGCATTTATTATAATTAAATATCATCTATAATGTACATATTTCCTGTCAAAAACGAAACCGAGTATACATAAATATGAGTAGAAAACAAAGACAACATTTCTCGGGATGTAAGTTAACACAATTTACTCTGTTATAAACAAAAAATATCTCCCATATACGCACACATCTTTAAAAAAGTCCGTCATGCAGGGGCTGCGTAAACTAAGCAGATTTCCCACGTGAAGTTTTACAATAGAGAAATCTGCCCAAGAACAAGTGTAGTAAGTAGTAAGGGATCACTAAACTTATACACGAGGGACGAATAGTTACGAAAACGGCCGCCAAGCTCTCTTCGGAAAGTACCAAACAGCTCACTCCTGCCGACCAATGCAGAATACAAATGCAAATATCTCGGTTAATATTCAAGATACTGACTAAATGTATAGAACAATATTTATAGTAAATTTAATTTGCAATAAGATTGATTCTATACAATTTTTCGATCCGACGCATAATAACGGAGATATTTTGAATTTTCCGAAAATCCCCCCTCTAAACCCCCCTCCCACTGGTCCGATTTCAGCCATTAACGAACTTGATCTTCCTTTTTACATAAAACGATTAAATTCCGAGTTTGGTAACGATCAAACAAAAATTGCGACCGCTAGAGCGTTAACAGACAAAAATATATATATATATATATATATATATATATATATATATATATAAAATTTTGAACGGACCTCATTTTCGTCATCTCCTGGGTAGGATCGATGGACATTTGAAGAAATTTTTCGAAACTCGCGTCATGAGTACGACCTCAATAGCTGATTTCCCTTAAGGGAAATCTGCTAATATTACAGGCTCAATGACCTTCCTTCCTTTAGGTTTTCCCCAAAATCCTTTCCACCTCAACCCACTCTCGTCCTATCCTCATTCAAGATGTAACTTTCACTCAATGTGTTAGTTTTTTGCTTCCTGCTCCTCTTCTACTATAATTGGTATGCACCATTTTTAATTTTTTATTATAGCTTTTACTTCCAACCCCCCTTTGTTATTGTCACATGTTACGATTTCAATTTTTTTTAATATATTTTTGACTATTGTTAAAAAATTCTGTATCACTATTTTTCACGAAGTTCTTACACTTGTTATTTTTCTGTCATTGTAGCTCTGAAGAAGGGGACTAATGGTGCCCGAAACTGTCAGCATAAAAAATAAATAAACTCCTCTATCTGAAGGATTAAGAATTTGTATAGCCATACCCAACCTTCCTTTACTATCATTCAATAACCAAAGGCTAACCAACAACTGTAGATTTATTATTTAACAGGATTTTTTTTTTAAATAATAGTTTCATCTTACAAAATTTAGTATTGTGGAATTTTCTTTTTGTAGGTTGCAGAAGCAAGTAAGAAGGTTTGGACTAATGGATGTATAGAAGCAGTCCGTGGCTATGCTGAGCGGAACATGTATACCATAGCCGTTGTAGCACTAGTTGCTGCTCTAACACAGGTAATATAGTTTTACAAAAATCCTCTTAATTTTATTATCAGGCTTCCCTAACAATATTTTGTTCCTATTGGTTTTTCGGCAATCCTGCCCCTAACAAAAGTTGTTCATTTTCTTATTTAAAGTTGCTTTTGTTATATAACGAAGTATAAACAAGATATACACTAAAAACTATAGAAGGGGTCAACAATTTTAAAGGGTACAAAAGACAACCTTACTCAACATAACTCCCTAGGTGGTTTAGTATTAACACATCCATTTTTAAAAGCTATATTAACATTTTTTATAAAAGATCAGGAGTGGGGGTTGTAAGGGGAACCTGAATGAAAATGCCATGAATGCCATATTTTGCTTTCTTTCTGTTTTCCCCAAATAGGTTCCTTACAAAAGTGGTTTATTTTCTTATTTAGAGTAACATTTGTTATACACACTTTGTGATATAACAAGGGGTCAACAATTTAAATTGCACAAAACTAAGTATCTGAAATTCCACCAAGCCTTACTAAATTAAAAGCTATATTAACATTCTTTTGTACAAATAACAGTGAGGGTTGTAATGGCTAAAAACCAATAACCATAACATTTCATTTGCTATGCATTTTTGTTATAAAACAATGTATATAGCAAGTAATTTGCATAGAAATATTGTCAAAGTCAACAATTCTTTCACATGTATGAATTTATTAAACTTGGTAATTGGTACCTCGATAGTTTATCACACTTTCATTGAACTTTTCAAATCCATGTTTGATATACTTTGCTCTTCATGCAACACCTTTAGCAGGTTGCACAAAGAGCAAAGTATATTGCCCCTCTCCCATCTACTTCCCAACATTAAGTAATCATTTTAGTTTCCCCTTAAATTGATTTAATACTTTATTTAATTAAAATATGAAAAAACTTTTAATGTTGTGAAGATAATGTAATCAGGATTTTTAATCAGGGAAATCACCTATTGAGGTTGTACTCATGACGGAATTTTCGAAATTTTCCTTCAAATGTCCATTGATCTTACCTAGTAGATGACGAAAATGAGGTCCGTTCAAAACTGTATATATATATATATATATATATATATATATATATATATATTTGTCTGTTACTGCTCTAGCGGTCGCAATTTTTGTTTGATTGTTACCAAACTCGGAATTTAATCGTTTTATGTAAAAAGAAAGATCAAGTTCGTTAATGGCTGAAATATCGGACCAGTGGGAAGGGGGTTTGAGGGCAGGATTTTCGAAAATTCGAAATGTCTCCGTTATTATGCGTTGGATCGAAAAATTGTATAGAATGCATCTTATTGCAGATTAAATTTACTATAAATATGGTTCTATACATTTATTCTGCATCTTGAATATTAACCGAGATATTTCCATTTGTATTCTGCGTGTGGTCGGCTGGAGTCTGCTATGTTCGTACTTTCCGACGAGAGCTCTGGCGGCCATTTCTGTAACTATTCGTCCCTCGTGAATGGGTTTAGAGGTTTCTTACTACTACAGTTGTTATTAGGCAGATTTATCTATTGTAAAACTTCACGTGGGAAATTGCTTAGTTTAGGCAGCCCCTGCGTGACGGACTTTTTTTACTCTTAGGACATCAAAAAATATATGGCGATAGCAGGCTGTTTTCATTAATTTTTTGTTACGTGACTTAGAAATGAATATTTAACTTACATTTTTCATGATTGTAATGTGTCGTATTTTAAAGATAATTCATATTCACCCATTATTATGTATAACAAAAATTAAAATCCTTCGTTGATCACTAAAATTATCACATAAAGGAGAAAAAAAGTTCCCGACAAGATGAACTTTTTTTCTCCTTTATGTGATAATTTTGGTGATCAATGAAGGATTTTAATTTTTGTTATACATAAAAATGGGTGAATATGAATTAACTTTAAATTACGACAGATTACAATCATATGACTATATGAGCCCGTGCCGGACTTGAGCCCAAATACCACTCACCGGGCCGGCACGGGGTCATAAAGCCCTGTGCATTTTTCAATGATATATGAGGAATTTTTTGGATTTAAAATACATAATCGTACTATTTCTAATTATATTTACTAGTACAAAGCAAAAACCATCAAAGTATTTTTTGAGCATTTATCTTCAAACCCGACCCGTACTGGGAGACAGTTACGTAAGGGGTCATTTGATCCCGTGCCGTACTTAACATGTTAAGCTATTAGCTTCTCCTTACAATTATGAATACTTCAATGTTTTGAATCTATGCATAAAACTCTTGCTTTTAATACTGGGAGGATTTGAAATGAGGAGAAATTATTTTATTGTGGCATGATAAATTATATAACTACCAGTTTGCACTCAGGTTTGTGTCAATCGTATTGTGACGGGAACTTACAGATGAAGTTATAATCACTTCTGCCCCACCCTTCCCGACCTCACAGACAGGAAAATAAAAAATTCCCATCATCTCCTTTATTATGATTTGGGTCAAAAACTGTTATATAACCAATTTTGTTGCAAATTTTCTAAAATATTGTATACATTTTTTCTCCATCTTGAATATTAACCAAGATTGCATTTTTTATCTTTTAGCCGTAGTGTACCCCCATTAACAATAAGCTGATATATCAAGAGACATTATTGTACCAAGCTTAAATACCAAATATTGTTTTTATTTATTTTGATTGTTTATCTCCAAATTTCAAGTGGTCTTATAATCCTTCAAGATTTATAGTACAAGTCCTAGTGATGATAACTTATGACACAGTTGAATGCAAAGTTATTAGAAATAGTCACTCTTATTTTTTACTATTATTCAATTTTATTTGTGATATATTTTGATATCCTCCATATAATTTCACATCGAAGGCTTTGAAGAGTAATGAGAACAACAATTTTGATATACATCTTACATATCACAGGATTTTTAGCAGATTTCCCTTAAGGGAAATCAACTATTGAGGTTATACTCATGACGTGGTTTTCGAAAAATTTCCTCCAATGTCCATCGATCCTACCTAGTAGATGACGAAAATGAGGTCCGTTCAAAACTGTATATATATATATATATATATATATATATATATATATATATATATATATATATATATATATATATTGTAAAAACGAAAACGAAAAATTACGAACGAAAGCCGAGTAGTTAAGGAAACAGCCGAACTAGCTTTTGGCGGGAAACTCACTGTCATCCGTTATCTGCCCAGATTTAATAAAAATGCAAATATCTCGGTTAATATTCATGATAGAGAAAAATGTATAGAACAATATTTATAGTAAATTTAATTTGCAATACGATTAATTCTATAAAATTTTTCGATCAGACGTATAGTAACAGAGATATTTCGAATTTTCAAGTGGGAAATCTGCTTAGTGAACGCAGCCCCTGCATGGCGGACTTTTTAGCAGATTTCCCTTAAGAGAAATCAGCTATTGAGGTTGTACTCATGACAGAATTTTCGAAATTTTTCTTCAAATATCTATTGATCCTACCTAGTAGGAGACGAAAATGAGGTCCGTTCAAAATTGTATGAGTGTGTGTATATATATTTGCCTGCTACCGCTCTATCAGTCGCAATTCTGGTTTAATAGTTACCAAACTCGATATTTAATTGTTTTATGTAAAAAGAAAGCTCAAGTTTACTAATGGGTGAAATTGAACCTGTGGGAGGAGGGGTTTAGAGGAGAGGAATTTCAAAATTTCTTAATATATCTGTTGTGTCAGATTGAAAACTTGTATAGAAATAATCGTATTGCAAATGTAATGTTCTATAAATGTTATTATATACATTTTCACTATCTTGATTATAAACCGAGATACTTATATTTTATAGTTTTCGGCCTTCAGTAAACCCCCCTCGTACTCATTTCATAATAACAATAACCTGTTATATTATGAAGCATATTATTTGAAGCAAAAACATGAAATATTGTTCTCATTGAACTTTTACTTTTTAGATAAATGCAAATACATGGTACACATGGGAAATCTGCTTAGTTTACGCAGCCCCTGTGTGACGGACTTTTTATTCTCTACATTAACTTATGGTATAACATACTTTTGTTATTGTTCACAGCTGTTTGTAATATACCTTGGGAAAACCTTAGAGGGGCAGATAGACATGCAGAAGGCCCGCTGGAATTCATGAAATCTGGCTGCCTACCATGGCCCCTGAGGAGTGGTAGGCTTTCTAGTCTCTCCTGTCTTCGTATAATCCAAGATTTAAAATATCTTTTATACAGAAAAAGACAAGATTTTTGTGGAACTATATTTCTCTCAGTTTAAAAATGTTTGCAGCTGCATACAAATATAAGACTCCTTTGTAATGCCATATGTAATTCATGTTATTATTGTTGTGACTCTATCTCATTCAAATATGGGCAGAACTTCATTTGGCAGACAAGTGCTAACCTCTCTTCTTCAACACACACATTAATCATTTCTATGTTTCAGTTTCACAGAAGCCTCTTGAGGAGATTTAAAATATACCTATGCTACCTTCCTAACATATACTTATACTACCTTTCTAATATATACTTACACTACCTTCCTAAAACATACCTATGCTACCTTCCTAACATATGCCTACGCTACCTTCCTAACATATACCTACACTACCTTCCTAACATATACCTACGCTACCTTCCTAACATATACCTACGCTACCTTCCTAACATATACCTATGCTACCTTCCTAACATATACCTACACTACCTTCCTAACATATACTACCTACGCTACCTTCCTAACATATACCTACACTACCTTCCTAACATATGCCTACGCTACCTTCCTAACATATACCTACGCTACCTTCCTAATATATTCCTATAATACGTTCCTCTTAGAGAGTCACATCAATGCTGATTACTAAGAGTCTTGACTTGGCTCTCTTAACAGAAGGTAGTAATATATATTTCAAGTAGTGTAATCTACTAAAGAAGTGAATTCAGTGTTTGTCTACCAAATACCTTCTGCCAATTTATTCATATTCCATTTATTTAGATAATGTTTTTACTATTTATTTCTTCTTCATCAAGTGATGTTGACATTTTATTTATTTTTAATTTTGATAATTATTTTGTATTGGTTAATTTATAATTTTCATTATCATTTTTTTAAATAAACCATTGGACTATTAAAGAAGTTAATGTTTTACTTTGTTACTGTACTTTATTTTATTTAATATAAATCATGGCTTTTTTGTTTGTGGGTACTTGATAAAAGAAAACTGGGTACTCTTTGATTCTGAATGTATTTTGTAGAGTAACAACAGTGTATGTACGATTGCATATGTGTGTGACATTTATAAAGTTCATTCCCATTATGTTTAAATATACATCAGAAATAATAATCCAGATTTTAAATTGTACAAATAGTTTTTTATCGCCGAAGGTGTATTGTTAACTCCAGTCATTCAGCTTAATCATTCCATTTTTATGTTTTAAAATACCCATTTCTACTTTTTTATGTTTATTTATTTTCCATTATTCCATTTTTTAAAGTTTTTAGCGATAGCTAGAGGTTTTGTTTTGTATTTTTCCAGGTAGGAGCCTGCAATATTAAATTTACCAAACCTCTAAATGAAGCGTGTGTGTGTGGCTATAAATTATTATCACTACAGAATATGGAGTTACTACTCTGCTAGTTGAGTTTTTCACCATGACACAGGGAACTCTTTTGATTTCATTTAATATCACAGCTCAGTATTCAAGAGAATCTTTTACATTATAAAATTATCAACTGGAATATGTTTTTGATTTGCGCATTTCTATTATTCTCGGAAGAATTAAAAAAGATAAATAATAACCGAGTGAATAATTAATTTCTAATTGTGTACTTAATAACGGCCGAGATGTTAGGCATTAGGCAAAAGTACACTTTTAACAGATCTTCATTACAATAAGCGAGCTTTTGAAATTGTACTTGTGATGTAATTTTAGGCGTTTCATTTAAAACAAAATATTCTATTCATTATTGGTCAAAATTGATCCAGAAGAAGGGTGTCAGGGGATGGGATACTAGAGAAATGCTCACTGACCTTAAAACTTCTGAACAAAAAAATCTCTCATAGGTCAGTAACATACTGAAATAAAAACTTTTAGTTTCAAAATAAGTTTAATTTTCCTACTCCCTTCACTCATCCCACTTCAAAACTGTGAACGTCTTAAATAAAGAAGGCTCCTACCTGTTCTAGAAAAATTCTAGTCCTGATAGAAATGTCTGAAACATTAAAATCATTTTCTTTAATGTTTAAGTTTAAGATTGAATGACTGTTTTTTTTTTTTATTATTATTAAAGTAATATATAAATATTTCCCTGTTATATTGATGTTAATTTTCTGTTAATAATTAATTTTTTAATTAGATGAGTCTATTGTCCTAAGCAGAAAAAAACTCATTTTAAATGGTTTCTAGTGTAATTGTAAGTTCTTTTATTTAAATGAGGCATAAAAAATAAAATTGTATACTACCTAAATCTCCTGTTTCCACCAAATGTTACCTATTATATTGCTCCTGGTTGCCTCATGTAATTTTCATAGCATTCTATATATATATATAAATTTCACTAATAGCTGCATCCCGAACAGTAATATTAAAAAACAAATGTTCTCGAGGATGCAGGTATTATTTTATAATTGAAACATTAGTTTCAATTTTCTGTATTGACAATACCTTCTTTCAAATTTCTAATTAACAATTGCCAGAGAAATTAAGAGATTATATGCAAGCCTGTTGCATTTAGCTTGGAAAATAAGAACTCTTGTGTTGTTTTCCATCCCTCCAAATGACCGATGAACTATGTAGGCCGATTGCTGTATTTTAAATGACCGACCTAACTTTAACACTTTTGAGCTGTGTCTGTAGTTCGAACATCGTATTTTAATTGTACTCTTAATCAGAAATAGCTATTAACACCACTTAGCTTGATGGAATATTTTATGTGACTGCTAAAGAGCTAAGTTGACGAGTTGCTGTGAATGAAACAAATTCAAGACTTACTTTTCTAATGAAATAACTCGCTTTATAGCGTGTTCTATTCAGTATCTAATATAGAGGAAAATAATTTTGATAGGTATTTTTAATCTCAGTGGTGTGGAGAGTTTAGGGGTTAGTGATTCATTTCATTGCACATTGATGAAATTTAGATGTGGATGAGTATTCTGAAAATCTTTTACAAAGCATTTCGCCCTGTTTTGTTTGATTCACAAGTTCATTGGATAAAGAATATTTTGAAACGTATTTAGCTCTTCGCTTTGTTAAATGTCTTTGTGTTAACGTTTTAATCCATGACCTCCTGATCTTCAGTTTTGTGTTCCTCTAAAATTTAGTATTATACTAATAAAATTATTTTTTATTTGTTGTACATTTTCATTTTTTTATGTCTTTAAGCATCTAATTTTACTGAAAAAGAAACATCAATTAGTGTTTGTCGAAAAAGTGAAATTTTAACAGAAAGTGTTCTGTAATTGATGGACTGTGAATTAGATAAAATATTTTTATATGTGAAATTTTTTGGAACCCGATGAGATAAGAGTGGTGGCTATTTCAGTATTTTTGTGGACTAATTTCCTTCTAAGGTGGTCCCTTCGTTCTGGAAATACTATATGTGTAATATAAGTCCTTTAACATTGTATTTGTAAAAAAAAAAAAAATACATGATATTTTATAATAATGCTTATCATATATAATTAATTGTTGTATTTAACGTTCCCTTAATAGATGAGGTATAATCTCTTGTTTAGTATTAAACTATGGTAAAAGTCCTGTAGGTCGCAAGTGCCTGTTAGTCACATTCTACGCCTCTTCGGCTCTAATCATAAAAGGCATCAATCAACTTTTTTTTCTTATTAAATTCTGAATTTTTTTATGCCATCATTTTTTGCTCTGAGGAAGTCATTAATTATACATGATTCTTTTGTTTTATATATATACATATGTTTAGTTGAGATCTAATGGCAAATATTTTTATAGAAATTTGTATAATTCTACCTTGACTATGTACGCACACATTTTCTTAACATCAAGTTTTATACAAGAAAATATTTTTCCAGTTTTTTATTTAAACAATTCTAGTAGTGATTTTTTCAATATCTCTTAGTCTTCTATAATGAAACAGAATGGTATATCCATGCTCCTCAGAAGGTTGTGATGGTAGTAAAAATTGTAAAAGAAATTAATTATGGCTTTTATATAATATTAAGATTTGTAAGATGTAAAGGAGTATAAAACAATGCGAGGAAGGCACAAAACTTGTTATATTCGTGACCAAATTTAAGGGAGATTAAAAAAGTGTTTAGTGTACAAATGTGATACTCTTCCCTTACCATAAATTAAGTGCCAATCGAATCTAGGCTGTTGTATGTAGTCCAAATTTCTAAACTTATATTTTGAAGACAATACAAAAAACCCTGCAAAAATTTTTGTTCCGTCCAATTTAATTTTTTATTTATTCTTTATACTTGGTTCATTTTGTAATATGTATGTATATATAAGATGAATTGATTGGATGAAGATATATGCCACATAAATGAAATATATACTTTTCTTACTTTAATTCACATTGATTCGGAGGGATACATTTTATTATTTCACTCACCATTGGTTAAAATTAGCTTTATTATTTGTATACCTCTTTTTCCTGAAAGATTCACAAGAGGTTGAAAAGTTTAAAGCAAAATTATGGCCTTTCGAAGAGTTTTTTTGATTTTGCACTAATAATTTTCAAATTTTAAATTATGAATAACTTATTATTTCTATTTCTGGAAGCTTATAGAAACATGTTCTTCAGTTCAGCCCACACGGATTTTTAGAGTAATATATAAATTGTAAACCAGTTTCAAAAAATAGGATGGTACA
Organism: Riptortus pedestris; assembly: GCA_019009955.1. Taxonomy (NCBI): domain Eukaryota; kingdom Metazoa; phylum Arthropoda; class Insecta; order Hemiptera; family Alydidae; genus Riptortus; species Riptortus pedestris. The sequence continues at coordinate 10,753,120 of CM032231.1, forward strand.
CCAATGATCTGGCAACTAATCTGATATCAATTGTAGGCGAAGGGTCAGAATTTATAGAAACACTGCCTTTTCCTCATTCACTTTATTATAACACTATATGTTTCTCGACTCAAACTATACTTCAATGCCTCATCAGGAGTACACTATTCTTACTACTAAAAATGGAGTCAACCCATCGCCTAGAGAGACATCCTTTCTCTAGACCGGCTCCGTTTAGAGTAAGAAGTTTGTAAGAGTCCTAAGAAGCATTGAAATAACGGATGAAAGACATGTAGGTTTTAATGAAGCAAAGGCAGTGTCTCTATAAATTCTCATCTTTTGCCTACAAGTGACATTTAAAAAAAAAAAAAAAAAGAATATTTCATCATTTACATGGAACTATGATGAAATTGGTTTGTTCTTTATTATTGAGTGACCCGAGCACAGTTAGAGAAATTCTAACCGAATTTTTTGCCATCTTTAAATGTATGTTCAAATAGACTTGGGAACATGTAGTGACATTATCACTCATCTTGTAATGTGTTTAACATTACTGATGTCAGTTTAGTATTAATGTATTCATTATAGTCGCATTTCCTTCTGACAGTATCAAGTCATTTAAGCTTCTTTAAACTCTGTCATCCACTCACCTCTTCGAATATTAGTTACCTTTAGTATAGTCTGTCTCATATTTTTTTTTTTATTAACAGTTCATTTATAATTAATTTTATTAATCAACACAACAAATTGTTTTTTTAAAAAAATTTCCATTTTGAAATATTAAAACGTCCTTTATCTTGAAAAATGTTTGATGTAATGTTTTTTCGAGCTTATGACTATTTATAAACAGGAATTAAAAGAAAAAAATTGTAAGTATGTACACAGGCACTTCATTTATATTATTCTCTATTATGTGTAAATTATTCCTTCTAGATGTTGGAATTTTTCTTTTTGTATCGTTGGACAGTAATATGTCTTTTAAAGCTCAAAATGCTGTAGGTATTATAGATGTAGATTTGTGGAATCTAAAAGTTTAGCAACATTTAAGCTAGGATATAAGTATAATGTCAGTGTATAGAAATCAGTTATATACTTATTCAATATTATTTAGGACATATCAATTCATATTTAAACAAAGTGTGTTGTAGTGCATTTGTGTAAGCATTCATTTAATTAGCAGATTTCCTTTAACGGCTGAAATTGGACTGGGGGACTCAAAATATTGTATAGAACCAGTCACGTTGCAAATTTAATTTCTTATAAACGTTGTTATATACATTTTTTCACTATCTTGAATATTAACTGATATATTTGGATTTTTTTAGTTTTCAGCCTTGAGTAAACCCTCACTCCTACTTATGTTATATTAACAAAAATCTCGTTAAAACTTATTACTTTAAGCTTTAATACAAATTTGTTTTTTCATTGAACTTTTACTATTTTTGTTATGGGTTCATCGAATGGCCGGGGGGGGGGGGTAGAGTGGTGAATAATTGAAATAAAACCAGTCTTGTTGGAATCTAATTTCCTTATTACTCTACTATTATTCTACTCATGTTTTTTTTCTATCTCGAATATTAAGCATTATTTATGAATTAGTTTTTTTTTTTTTTTTTTTTTTTCGGCCTTATGTAAACCCCAATTCTACTCATCTGATTTTCACTTTAAATAGCTTAGTCAATAACCATCTCATACCCAGCTAACATTTTAATTTCTTTATACATAGACTTCTAATTACGGGAAAAATAGGAACAGACAGTCAGATGAGATAATCAGCATGTCATGTTCCAGTATGTGGGAAATCTGCTTAGTTTATGCAGCACCTACGTGACTAACTTTTAAATTAATAATCTTATTATTGTTATCATACATATGTACAATAATTGTGTATTTCTGTAACGCTTAATTGAGTTTAATATGAACTCTATTACTCACTTATTAGATCTGAAAAAAAAAGTCCTTGTGTATCTTTAATCAGATCATAATATTTTATTAAATTTGCGTAATTTTAAAGAAAACAGTTTATTAAATAGTGTACCTAACATAAAGTAGCTTCAATTTATATGTTTTTGAAAATAATTTATCATCAATACATATTATTAGTATGAATTGTTGTTTTTTTAATATTGATTTATAAAAATCCTATTGTTCAATATCTCTTATAATTGTTATTTCAATTTATAGATTCGATTTTATTTATATTAAAAATAAATTTCATTTGTGTCATATGTATTTTATTAGATCTTTTTTTGTTATTTCCTATTCTGTACATTTGGTCTAACCCCAACTTTTAACACTTCTTTTTCAATAACAAGTTTTTATTTGTGTTTATTTGGTACAGCTGCAAGTTCTAGATTAATGCCAAGAGGAACGGGAACATAATCAATATGAGTAAGTAAAGCAAAAATTGTTGAATATTTTTTAATTTTATTTTTGATTTGTTCATTGTCATATGATTAATCATTCTGTTATTTATTTATTTTTTTTTTTCGTATTCCTCCACATAGTAACCCTATTTGGAGGGATTTTATTTTCTGCACATTCCATGCATATTTCCATCATATGAACATTCTCTCAAAACTTTTGACAAGTTTTTTTTTATATAATAATATATATATACATATTAAAAAACATAAATAAAAACATGAAAATTATTATTATTATTTATTTATTTATGTCCACTTTTTGCAACTTATGCTAATTGGGTTATCTACAGGTTACCACCCTTTTCAAAGCAGGGTGGGACTTAGGATGTTATTTAATGAATTCCGTCACTAAATAATTTCCTTTGCCCAGGTGAGAATCGAACTCGCCACTCTAGGTTTATCATGTGTGATTAAGGTCAACGCAAAATTAAACTTGACAAAAAAAAAAACCATTGAATAAGAACAATTAAGGAATATAATTAAATAACCAATAAAAAAAATTACATAATATTAATATTATATTATCTTTTCTTCTCTCAGCTTAAGAATGTCATAGACTATTACTGTTAATAAATTTAGGTGTTTTGAAAATAAAACATCGGCACTGATAGGCCATGTGAGTCTTTGTATGTCTTGAGTCAGTCTACATTCATAAATCAGGTGGGTGAATATCTGTTCAGTGTAACTGTCCCATTTACAAGTATTTGAGTCAGTAAGTTTAAATCTGTGTAAGTAAGAGTTTGTATTTTTGTGTCCAGTTAGTATTGTGTTTAATAAAATGTATGTTGGGATAGTGAGTGTTGGTCTTTAAAACAGGGATATATTATTATTTATTAACGCCCACTTTTTGCTACTCTAGCTAATTGGGACGGGTTATCTACAGGTTACCACCCTTTTCTAGTGAGACTATGCATTTGGTAATCATCCTTTTATTTATATATAGGTTTATTTGGGGCTCAGGTTAGCTACATGAGTTAAAGTGTTGGTCTTAATCTCACATGGTAAACCTAGAGTGAAGAGTTCTGATTCCTGCCTAAGCAATAAGAATTTATTTAGTGACGAACTCATTAAATAAAATCCTTATTCCCAACCTGGCTTGAAAAGGGTGGTTACTCGTCCCAATTAACCTTAACAGCACAAAGTGGATGTTAATGATATTTCATGGTTTATTTGGGTCTTTTTTACTTAAAGCACATATTATTTTTGAAATGAGAAACTGCTATTATTTATTACTAACATGTTTTTTTAAGGGAAGTTGGTTTACCTTAGCAATTTGTTATAAAATATTAAATTATTTATTATCTTTTTTGCATATTGATATATGCACTGGTATTAACACTTGGATCTCACATGTATTAATGACACATTGGAAGCAAAATCTCATAATGGAATCAAAAAGTGGCACTTTAGAATTTCTTGGTCAAATGTGGATGTCAGTCACTTCTTACTTGCAATTAGTTGTTTATAATTATATCGTTATTGCTATTTGCTATTGGGACGGGTTATCTACAGGTTACCACACTTTTCTAGCCTGGGTGAGACTAAGGATTTTAATTAATGAATTCCGTCACTAAATAAATTCCTATTTGCCCAGGCGGGAATCGAACTCGCCACACTAGGTTTACCATGTGAGATTAAGCCCGATGCTATACCTCACATGGCTAACCTGAGCCCCTTGCAATATGTTATAATCCATTATTTTAAATTGAGTAAATTTTTATCATCGACCAGAGTTATAATTACTGTTGTACAAGCATTTGGACTCCCACATAACAGGATGAAGTGTTCCAGAAAACACTATATGAAGGTGTATTTTCGTAAAGGCATTTTGAGTTCCCATTTGGGAGTGCAACAACACGGTTTGCTACCAACCAGGAAGTGTATTAAAAGGTACATGGCTTCAATTTCTATATGCTGTTCCAGATAGGACAGCTACGACACTAAAGGAACCATTCCAAACAACAGTAAGTAAAGGCTCCAAAATATATTCAGACTGCTGAAAGTAGTACAAATGTCTTAGTAAGCTACCGGTGATGCAAGATGGACATAATACAGTGAACCACTCCAGTAAATAAAATCCTTAGTCCCACCTTAAAAAAGGGTGGTAACCTGTAGATAACCCGTCCTAATTAGCCTTAGCTGCAAAAAGTGGACGTTAATAAATAATTTAAATTTCACTCCAACAACTATGGGCCCTATACTGGGGTTCTTACCCAAAGAGCCGTTATGGGTTAGTGTGTGCTAAAAGACAAAGTAAGAGGGAATGTGGAGATTATAGATATTTGCTGGACTCCTACTATAATACTATTACTAAAATAAATATATAAAATAATTTATATATATATATATATAAAAGACCGTGAAGAGCTGATGACAGACATTAAAAATTATTGGACTCCGAGCTAGTTTTCTTATTTGTTATTTCATCTTGTTTATTTCTATTTTCAATCAATTTATTACTAAATTTTCCAAACATTTATCATTAAATAAATACATGTTAACTAGAATATATTTTTTTATTTATTTGGACCATTCGCTATGAGGCAAAATTACTCAAATTGCAAAATAAAAAGGATCAAAATCAATTACAAAAACACATTAACAAAAATAGCAAAAAAAAATCACAACAACTATAACATAAACCAAAACTATCAAAAACAACCCTTAAGGGAAATCAGCTATTGAGGTTGTACTCATGACGCGATTTTCGAAATTTTTCTTCAAATGTCCATCGATCCTACCCAGGAGATGACGAAAATGAGGTCCGTTCAAAACTGTAGTATATTATGCGTCGGATTGAAAAATTGTATAGAACTAATCTTATTACAAATGTAATGTTCTACAAATGTTATGTACATTTTTTCACTATGTTGATTATTAACTGAGATATTTGCATTTTTTTAGTTTTCGGTCTTCAGTAAAGCCCTACTCCTACTCATCTCATATTAACAATATTCTATTATGTTATGAAGCACTTTATTTGAAGCTTAAATACCAAATATTGTTCTCATTGAACTTTTAAGTTTTGAGATAAATGCCAATATGTGGCGCACGTGGGAAATCTGCTTAGTTAACGCAGCCCCTGCGCGACGGACTTTTTTAAAGTTACATAAGTACTACCATGGGTCTCTTATGACCCACACAAAAAAAAGTTTAATTTTTTAAAATAAATCTTTTATTATAACTTTTTAATGGAATACATAACAAACGTGACACATTTTAAAATACAAATACAATAAAAAATAACTTGTTTTTACACTTTCCAAAAGAACATATTTGAATTAGAAAAAAAGTGCAAAACAACACCAAGTTTTCAAATAGTATAAAAATCAATATGTAAAAATGAATTTTAAGAGGGCCATCTTTCTTCTTATCATATTTAAGCGTGTTCTCCTCAGTCTGAAACCGGAAGTAATTCAATATCTTAAATAATAAAGAAACTGTGAGGGGCTCTCTGCTACACTAAGAAATAAATTAAAATTTTATCTTCACAGTTCCGACAGAGACATTTAGATTCAGAGTGAGTCTTGCAACCTGTGTTATTATATTTATAGCATATTGTTGAATGTTTCTGGTCAGACTTTTTGCACAATTCATCCTCTCTTAGCTGTATTTCTGAATCTGTATCACGATCAGACCGAATGGACTGATTGTCGCTGTAATTACTCATTAGATCCTCATTATCATCAGACACTAGATTCTGATTTCCATCACCTTCGTTCATATATGCCGACCAATCCTTATAATGTCTGTCATCGACAATAAAACCCTCATTAGCCGTATAAATATGAATACTATGAATAATGTTTTAACAGTGTAATTACTGCCATGGGTCAAAAATGCCCCCAAAACGTTAATTAGAAAGACACAGGTAATCACAGAAACAAGCCGAAGAGATTAACTGTACCAGCTTTTTTTTTTTTTTTTTTTTTTATCTGAGATCCAGCTCTTCAGTACAGATGGAAATAAGGTGGTGTGACCCACCGGGGGTAAGAAAGGATAGTTACCCTTATACTGAACTACAGTTCCATTTAAAGGGGGGTGGTAATTGGTAGTGGGTGTAATGGAACTAATAAAGGTGGGTGACCCGGTAGCTGGAGATACCGGGTGGGTTGTAAGGATAGGAGGAAAGCGAAATAAGAAGGAAAGGGATACAAGGAGAGGAGGTAAGAAGAGAAAGAAGAAAGATGGCCGCTACAGCCAGTAAATTAACCTAAGAAGCCGTTGTGAAACTGTTAAAGGGGGTAAGGGACGCCCAAAAAATCTCCTAACCTAAACTAAACTAAACTTACAAAACTAAAATACCCTAAAACCTAAACCTAACTAAAACTACAGGGCTATATATATGATAGGGTGGTATATGGGGGATTAGCCCTGTTTGTAATTGATAGTCCGGACCTCGGGCACTATGGGGGGATGGGTGTCAACAGCGGGTGAGATCCACTAGGGGCTCATCGAGACCAACCTGTTGCCATCTCACCGGCTGTTGAGGAGGGGTTAGGGAGCGGTATAGGGGGTTGTCCATATATTGTAAAGAATCAAAAAATTTTATATGCCTGCGGGATATGGTGTGGGAAATGGGTTCGAGGGAGAGGGTATCGTGGATTATGTGGTTCTTGGCCCTTTGTAGGGACGTGTGGCGGACTATTTTACGGACTATTCCGTTCTGGAATTTTTGGAGGATGTCAAGGGAGTTTTTGGTGAGGTAGCGAAGGATGGGGGAGCCGTAAAGGAGAGCGGGTTGAATGACGCCTTTAAGGATCAGCAATTTGAGGCGGAGGCTTAGGACTGGGGAGAGGAGAAGGTGGTTGAGGGAGTTGAATTTGTTCCGTAAGTAGTTTGTCCGTTTACGTACGTGAGTTGAGAATGTCAAGTGGTTGTCGAGGTCTATACCGAGGTAGGTTATGGAACGGGACACGGGAATGTCATCGTCGTCCAGTCTGAAGGTGTCGGGGACAGGGGAATGTTTATGATATGTGAACACTAGGGCATCTGTCTTCCCAGGGTTCACATGGATGTTGATGGAGCGGAGGTCATCAGCTATGGCTTGGCATGCTGATTCTGCCAGGGAGAGTGCACGGGATGCGTTGAGGGATGTGCTAACAATGGCTACATCGTCCGCGTATGCAGCCACCTCAGTGCTTGGAAACTGTCGACTCACTACCTTTGCGGTGTATGCCGTGAAGAGGGTAGGAGAGAGCGGGGAACCCTGAGGTACCCCTACTCGGAGAGGACGGGATGAGGAAAGGGATTCGCCGACTCTCACTTGGAAAGTTCGGCCGTTGAGGAAGGAACTGAGCATGGCTAGGAGTTGGCTGGGGCAGCCATGCCCATTGAGGGTGTTAAGGAGTTCGGCACGGTCGACAGAATCAAAGGCCTGAGTGCAGTCTATGGAAATCATCGCTGTGACGACGTTCCTGCGGAGGTTGTTGGCAGTGTTAGCATATATACGGGCTAAGGGATGGAGGCAGCTGTGTTGGGGACGGAAGCCGGACTGCTCGTGGGGAATGAGGGATTTCTCCTCACAGAAATCCACAAGATACCGGAGGATTATACGTTCCAGTATCTTGGAGATGTGTGGGAGGAGGCTGATAGGACGGTAGTGGTCGGGAGAGGTGCCGTTTCTGGCGGGTTTTAGGAGTGGTACGATAATTGCATGTTTCCATATGGAGGGGAAGTGACGGAGACGGAGACAGGAGTTTAGGAGATGGTTGAGATAGGACAGAGCCTTTCGTGGAAGCTGACGGAGTAACACGTACTGCACCCCGTCCATCCCAGGGGATTTTCCTCCCTTGGTCCGGCGCAGGATGGCAGAGAGCTGTCTGGGGGAGGAGAACATGAAATTATCACCGTTCTCCGTCCCAGGCGCCTCCTCAGTCCGACGGTACCTTGACCGATCTACAGCGGTCATATGTGCCGCTAGCATCTCGGCCTGGTCTGTGGGACTCATCACACCTCTGTCGACTTGGAGAAGAACAGATCGCCTTTTGGTTACTCTGGTCTTCACCAACCGCCAGAGCTTGCGGTGGTCACCGTGTGTCTGTCTGAGGGTTTCGTGCCACTCCGCCGTCTTCCACTGGCTCATAAGGGAGCGGATCTGGGCGGTTAGGTTGTTAAGGACGGGACGTAGGGCGGGGTTCCTGGTGCGATACCAGGAGTTTTTAATGGTGTTCCTCTGCCTGATTAGCTGAAGAACATGGGGGGGAGGTGGTTTGAGTCCTGGGGGTCTTCTGACAGTCTTCGGTATCGCCCGGTCTGCAGCCTCCAGGATGATGTTGGTGAACTCGTCCAGCTTCTCCTCCAGGGTTGGGGCGTCACTGATAGTGGTGAACGCCGGCGTGTTTGCGTACATAAGTGACTTGTGTAGTTTCCAGTCACCATTATGAAACGCGTACGTGGTTGTAGTGGGTTTGGGAGGACGACCTCGCAGCACATACAGTACTGGTCGGTGATCACTAGTGATAAAGTCCAGGGCGAGACATTTAGTCACTATGTGAGGGGTGCGGGTAAGCATTAAGTCCACAGTGGACGTACTATAAGGCGAGTTTCGAAAAATTTCTTCAAATGTCCATCGATCCTACCCAGGAAATGACGAAAATGAGGTCCGTTCAAAATTATATATATATATATATATATATATATATATATATATATATATATTTGTCTGTTAACGCTCTAGCGATCGCAATTTTTGTTTGATCGTTACCAAACTCGAAATTTAATCGTTTTATGTAAAAAGAAAGGTCAAGTTCGTTAATGGCTGAAATCGGACCAGTAGGAGGGGGGGTTTAGAGGGGGGATTTTTTAAAATTCGAAATATCTCCGTTATTATGCGTCGGATCGAAAAATCGTATTGAACCAATCTTATTGCAAATTAAATTTACTATAAATATTGTTCTATACATTTATTCTCTATCTTGAATATTAACCGAGATATTGGCATTTGTATTCTGTGTATGATCGGCAGGGGTCGGCTATGTTGGGACGTTCCACCGAGAGCTCTGGCGGCCGTTTCCATAACTACTCGTCTCCCTTGAATAAGTTTAGAGACACCTTACTCTACAACAGTTGTTATTGGGCAGATTTCTCGACTGTATAACTTCACGTGGGAAATCTGCTTAGTTTACGCAGCCCCTGCGTGACGGACTTTTATTTAATGCTCGGACTGTTTTTGACCCAAGGTTAACGGTTAATAGTAAACATTTTCTCAACGGCCGAGAATGTGTTAGTTCTTCTTTTACTATCGGTGAGCTTGATTCACTGTTAGCAACTCAACAGTCATACTAGCAAAATAAATAAGTCCGTCACGCAGGGGCTGCGTAAACTAAGCAGATTTCCCTCGTGAAGTTTAGTAATAGATAAATATACATACTGCTAACACAACACCGTGAATAAATACAAACGGAAATAAGAAATGTTTCATCCAATTTCAATAGCCTGCCGACAGGAAGCGTTAGGTTAGAAATGTAAACAAACGGGTCCCGCCTCACACCGGAAAGAAAAACAATTACTGAAATATATCAGAATATAACACATTAATTTTATTGAGAACTATTTGCTATATCTAGTACTGTAATTAATAATGAGTCAGAATAATTGTTATCTCAATCAATAAAATTTTAGTAGTCCAAAACTTTAAGATGGGGGGGGGGAGTCACCAGTGCATATTTGCATGTATCTCGTATAATAAAGGTCTCTTGAATACAATTTTTGGTATTTAAACTTCCAATAATGTGATTTATTATGTATCAGAGTATTGTTTACGTAACATGTGTAGAAGTGGCGGTTTGGTGAAAACTGAAAAATGCAAATATCTCGGTTAATATTCAAGATAGAGAATAAATGTATATAACAATATTTATAGCAAATTTAATTTGTAATAAGATTGATTCTGTATAATGTTTCGATCCGACGTATAGTAACAGAGATATTTCGAATTTTCGAAAATCCTCCCCTCTAAACCCCCCCTCCCACTGGTCCGATTTCAGCCGTTAACGAACTTGATCTTTCTTTTTACATAAAACGCTTAAATATGAAGTTTGGTAAGGATTAAACAAAAATTGCGACCGCTAGAGCGGTAACAGACAAATATATAGATATATATATATATATATATATATATATATATATATATATATATATATATATAGATATATATATACAGTTTTGAACGGACCTCATTTTCGTCATCTACTAGGTAGGATCGATGGACATTTGAAGAAAAATTTCGAAAATTCCGTCATGAGTACAACCTCAATAGCTGATTTCCCTTAAGGGAAATCTGCTAAAAACAATTACTGAAATATATCAGAATATAACACATTAATTTTATTGAGAACTATTTGCTATATCTAGTACTGTAATTAATAATGAGTCAGAATAATTGTTATCTCAATCAATAAAATTTTAGTAGTCCAAAACTTTAAGATGGGGGGGGGGAGTCACCAGTGCATATTTGCATGTATCTCGTATAATAAAGGTCTCTTGAATACAATTTTTGGTATTTAAACTTCCAATAATGTGATTTATTATGTATCAGAGTATTGTTTACGTAACATGTGTAGAAGTGGCGGTTTGGTGAAAACTGAAAAATGCAAATATCTCGGTTAATATTCAAGATAGAGAATAAATGTATATAACAATATTTATAGCAAATTTAATTTGTAATAAGATTGATTCTGTATAATGTTTCGATCCGACGTATAGTAACAGAGATATTTCGAATTTTCGAAAATCCTCCCCTCTAAACCCCCCCTCCCACTGGTCCGATTTCAGCCGTTAACGAACTTGATCTTTCTTTTTACATAAAACGCTTAAATATGAAGTTTGGTAAGGATTAAACAAAAATTGCGACCGCTAGAGCGGTAACAGACAAATATATATATATATATATATAGATATATATATACAGTTTTGAACGGACCTCATTTTCGTCATCTACTAGGTAGGATCGATGGACATTTGAAGAAAAATTTTGAAAATTCCGTCATGAGTAGAACCTCAATAGCTGATTTCCCTTAAGGGAAATCTGCTAAAAGAACCGAGGTGACACACTAGAGCTAATAGAATTAGCCTAACTTTTCTTTGTAAAAATACGACCGCCACACAGTGTCACTAGCTGTGTTCACAAATAACAAAAATAAAGTTTTAAAACTTTAAAATTCGAGCGATAATACAAAAATTAGAACCTTAAAACCGAAAGCAAACGTCGGAATTAGAATATAAAAACAAAGGCTCAAAGCTAACGATTAACTTGAATTGCTGATACCAATACAAATAATTATAACTGGTTCGGTTAGTATTTACAATGGCATTTGATATCTTATTACTTGATCATTTTCATTCCTCTTTTCACCTTTTCAAGTGTCAGTCCTAAGTGAATCGTTCATTGACTAATCTTGACCAACAGTGCGAAAATGGGTAAGTTCTGTTCAGTAAGATTATATAAGAAATTATCATCAATTTTTCAACTTTGGAATTGATTTAAAACAAAAAAAAAAGTAAAATAACGATTTTTTCATACTTTAACCATAAATAAAGCATTGCTTCACAATTATTTTAATACCTAGTTTTCCTGCATTTGGCTGCTTCTTAAGGTGATTTTGTGGTTTAAGATTTCATAACCAATGAACAACGTCTGGCGCAGTAAGCAACCAAACATCTGATACGATGATTTATTTGATAGAATCGTGCAAGAATATATCTTATCGGAATGTCTAAAAGAGATAATAATTAACCTGGTCCATTTTTAAATTAGTTTCTAATGGTAAATCAATTAATGTGCCAAAATTCACTGAATTAATTGGTAAAACTAAAGATTTATATTTGACGCACTATATTCATTGTATTATATGTCAAAGTCTTTAAATAAATTGTTCATACATAAAGCTGATATTATTTCTTTTTCCATTACCAATTGGGCAATTATCAGAAGAAGCATTGGAAAGCCGAAAGTCATAAGATATCACGGAGAACAAAATACAAGGAAAACTTCTCGTATTATATTATATACACATACGGATTTAATGAAAATTCTCATCCTTTCGTAAGATCCATATGTTTCAATTTCAAGAAAGGTTAGCTCCAAAACAAAACATCAATTGAAGAAAAGTTTTATCATGCCTAATTTTAAATAACAATTCTATTATTTGTTTACAATCTAGAGTTGAGAAGGAACAAGATTTTTTTTTATTTCTAATTTTTTCTATTTATTTCTTATAAGTTCGTAAATATCATACGTAAGTTTCTATTTATATTTTATGTAAAAAGGAGAGTGCACGGCCTTCCCCCTTCCGATTTGAACGAAACTTTTTCAGTGGTCAGTATCCTATGAAAAACAAGTTCTGTTAAAGCGAGAGAATGCACTTCTCACGCGTTCGTCTAAAAAAAAAAAAAAAATGTTTGATTGCCTGAAAGTCCTGAAGTGTTGTTAAGGAAAGTATTTCAAAGGGAAATCGGCGACTCAGTAGTAGCGTCTTCTTTTTGTAACCACAAAAAAGTAAAAAAAAAAATCCAGAATAAAAAAAGTTGCTCCCGGCGAGATTCGCTACCACTGAGCCACCTAGTGTTTTATGTGAAGAACAGTGCAGTTCTGTATTTATGTAAAGAACAGTGCAGTGCCGTGTCCTTTGTGAAGATCAGTGCAGTGCCTTGTTTTTGTGAACTTGTGTGAACGTGAGTTATTGTACTGTGCAGTAAGAAATGAAGTTATCAGTGCATACTGTGGGTAATAGTTAAGAATAATTTACCGGGTGGGTAGTCTATTGTCAAATAAATTGTGCAGTGATAAAATCTCTAAAGCTTTGTTTTTAATTTTGCAATCCAAAATAACTCTAATAAACAACGTTTCTTATTTTTGTAATAAACGTAAAAATATTTTCTGAAGATGTATCTTTTAAGGGCGGAGTTTGATTTGAAGCAGATGGTCGCAGTTCTCTTCAAAGTATTCATAGTTAAGGTTTTCATAAGACCTCTGGCTGTCTAACGATTAAGCAGTAAAAGCTCAAAACCAGGATTTAAATTTTCATAAAGGAATTAAAGATTTTGAACTTCTCAAAAGCAGGACTCAAAAATTGAACCTAAAGGAGGAAGTGCCCTACATTTCATCTTTATTTCATGACACAATTGACATTACTACAAATACAAAAATGGTGCATAATTTAAATAATGATGAGTAGCTTGGAGTAGATAGAAAATGTGTGACTGGACTGCAGAACGCCATTTTCACTCGAAGCAATTGTATCACTAAGCACTTCAGATTCATTTTAAATTTCAAGTTGTATTTACATAGGCTTCTTTCTGAGGGAGAAATAGGGAATCTAATTTGAGATGACACCCTTGTCTCACTCCAGCATGTATTTAGAAATAGAAAAAAATATCGTGAGGAGAGATCAATAGTGTGTCATAGAAGCAGGTTGTGTTTAGTTTATCAGCCGCTGCCTCAAGGGACATTCAGCAGTTTCCCCTCAGGGGAACATCATTGTCCTCAGCATCTATTCAGGCGGTACTCGTGAGGCGATTTTAGAAAAATTTCTTCAAATGTCCATCTATCCTACCCAGGAGTTGACGAAAATGAGGTCCGTTCAAAATTATAAACAGATCTGTATGTTTACGCTCTAGCGATCGCAATTTTTTTTTACCGAACTCGATATTTAAACGATTTGTTTAAAAATAAAGATCAAGTTCGTTAACGGCTTAAATCGGACCGGGTGGAGGGAGAGTTTAGAGGGGGGGAATTTCGAAAATTCAAAATATCTCCGTTATTATGCGTCCGATCGAAAAATTGTATAGAACCAATCTTATTGCAAATGTAATGTTCTATAAATGTTGTTATATCCATTTTTTCACTATCTTCATTATTAACTGAGATATTTGCATTTTTTAGTTTTCGGTTTTCAGTAAAGCCCCACTCCTACTCATCTCATATTAACAATATTCTATTATGTTATGAAGCACTTTATTTGAAGCTTAAATACCAAATATTGTTCTCATTAAATTTTAATGTGCTTAATTAACGCAGCCCCTGCGTGACCGACTTTTTTATTATTATTATTTATTAACGTCCACTTTTTGCAACTTAGGCTAATCGGGACGGGTTATCTACAGGTTACCACCCTTTTCTAGACAGGGTGGGATTTTAGGACGTTATTTAATGAATTTCGTCACTAAATAATAAATAAATAAAAAAACACTGAATATCATAATTGTTATAGGCGGAAATCGGGCCTGGAATAGAGAGGGGGGGGGGTCCGAAAATTAAAAATATCTCCGTTATTATGAGTCGAATTGTAAAATGTTATTAACCCAATCTTGTTAATAAAATATTAATGTTCTACAATTGTTGTTCTAAGCATTATTTCGTAACACATGTATTATGCGAGTTATTGGTACTTTCTTGAATTCTGCCTTGAGTAACCCGTCTCCCCCATTGTACTCATCGGTTATTTAAATATAAATAGAGAATATGTAGTGAGGTATGATCACAAGCGTGTTATACCAGCACATGAATGCCTGAATAAACTTTTTCAGTAGCATTGATTAGATATAAAAATATATTTTTTGCTTCCAGAGGTAATTGATTTGGTTACGCCCGACGGAAGCGAAGAAGAAACAAATAAAGTGTTACCTCTTAAAGAAATACACTGCAACCCCAATTTTATATATCGCCTAACACATGAGATTGGAAGGGGCTCTTTTGGAGTCGTGTACAAGGCACAAGTCTGGCCAAAACGCTGGAATGTAAGTATATTCATATTACAAAATTACTTCTTTATTTTGAGAATGTAAATTAATATTATTATAAGAGTTAAAGATCATTTCATTGACGGTATTTCGTAACGTCAAAAAAAAAAAATCATCCATTTGTATCTGTGCTAACTTTTAACTTCGATTCTTTCAGGCCAGTAAGAAGAGGAAATACAAAGAAATCGAACCGCAAGGGGTATGTCTTCTGTTTTTTTGAGATTCGTGTTTTATCATACAAGTACTTGGAAAACCTGATTAATTTACGCAGCTCATGCGTGACGGACTTCATATATATATATATATATATATATATATATATATATATATATATATATATATATATATATTGACTTTAGACTGCATTAATATTCTCAAAGACGAACAGGAAGTCTGAAATACAAGGTGCGTCACGCAGAGTCTGCTTTAACTAAGCAGATTTCCCGCGTGAAGTTTTACAATAGATAAATCTACATATTGGTAACAAACATACCACTGTGAATAAATACAAACGGTAATGAGAAATCCTTCAGTTATTTTTAATAACCTCCCAATGGAAAGCAACTGAATTTTAAACAAACAGGCCAGCCAACCTCTGAGAGATTAACACATAGAAATATCCTAGACCAAAAATAAAATAATTACTAAAATATATCTGAATATAACATATTAATTTTATTAAAAACTATTTACTATAGCTAGTGTAATTTACAATGAATCAAAATAATTTTTATCTCAATCATTCAAATTTTATTAATCCAAGAACAAAAGAATGGGGGGTGGGTCAACAGAACGTATTTGCATATATCTCACAAAGTAAAAGTTCAATGAAACCAATATTAGGTATTTAACCTTGGAATGAAATGCTTCAAAATATAACAGCTTATTATAAATATATAATAAAGATGTGAGTTGGAGTGGAGGTTTACTGAAAGCTAAAAACTATAAAATTCAAATGTCTCGTCAATATCCAAGATAGAGGATAAATGTATATAATAATATTTATAGTACATTTAATTTTCAATAAGATTGGTTCTATATAATTTTTTGATCCGAAGTATAGTAACGGAGATATTTTGAATTTTCGAAAATCCCCTTCTAAACCACCCTCCCCTCCCACTGGTCCCATTTCAACCATTAACGATCTTGATCTTTCTTTTTACATAAAGCGATTAAATATCGAGTTTGGTAACGACCAAACAAAAATTGCGACCGCTAGAGCATTAACAGACTTTTAATAATTTATATATATTTATGTTATATGTAAATTATAACATTTTGAACGGATCTCATTTTCGTCATCTCCTGGGTAGGATCGATGGACATTTGAAGAAATTTTTCGAAAATCGCGTCACGAGTACTACCTCAATAGCTGGTTTTGCCTCAAGGGAAATCTGCTAAAATTATATATTTTAGTGTCTTCAATTTGACTTGGTTTATTCAATACTCAATATTTAAATAGTTAATTAAGTCAAAAATACAATTTGTTAATGTTTGTAATTGGACCAGGAGGGGGAGGGCCTAGCGAGTAAAATTAATAACTCGAAATGTGTCTGTTATTTTAAGTCTGATTGAAAAATGCTATATTACCAATCTTTGTAGAGCATTTGATGTCTTAAAATTGTTGTCGTGTCTCTTATTTGATTATTAAAGGAGTAATTTTGTATTTTTTGTTTTCAGCCTTGTGCTAACCCTCACTCCAAGTCACATAAACAACTATCTGTTTTATTGCAACACATTTAGTCCAAGCATAAATAACAAATATTGTTTTCATTCAACTTTTACTGTAAGATAGCGGGGGGGGGGGGGCTTCTAACTCATAGGATTTTCACTTTGCAGTAAGTTTTATAACGTCAGCTAATTATCAGCTTAAATTTGAAGTAGTGTTTGCATAGGATTGATATTATTGGAGAAATAGAATACTGAATTTCCAAATTTTACCATCAGTTGTCATTCTCTCACGGGGGGAAATTTGCTTAGTTTATGCAGTAACTGTTTGACTCTTTTTTTTTATTATTACCATGTTGAATATTGATCAGTGTACACCAATAACAACAATTTTTATATTCTCCTGGATAAGATGTAATATCTATCGTTAGATAGTTTAGTGAAGGCACATTTATAGTTTGTGTTATTTGAGTCTTTCTCATTCCGAGATATTTTCCAACATTAATTATGGAGAGTGATTATTATAATCACTCATTTTTATAGTGTGATAAAATGGGCTTAGAATCGATTACTTCCTGACCTACTTGGAGGTTACCATTGTTTCCTGTAATTAGCAAATGTAATTAGTATTGTTGTATGAATAGGTGTTTTTTTGTTGGGGGTTTATGTCTTTCATTAAAAGGAAGTGTAAATGCTTTATTGAAAAATGGCCTCTGCATCATCCTCCCATAGAGGTGAATTTATTGACGATTTTATCGTCGGTGGGCGCTACAAGTTGGTTAAAAAAATAGGTAGTGGTTCTTTTGGGGTAATTTATCTTGGCTGCGCGATTGATAATGGAGAGGTAAGTTGACAGCAATCTAAATTTCTTTTTAATTAAGATTTTTACAATTGAACTAAATAAATACATAACTCTTACATTGTATTGACAAGTGTTATTTCCTTTGCCAACTTTTTTATTCAATTAAGAAATTAATACAGTTTGTCGTCTATTTGAACCAGTTAAAGGCCTTATTTTACCCAAAGTGTGTAGTCATTTGATGAAAGCTTGACATTTCTTGAATAATTTAGTTCTACTAATAACTATTCTATGTGATAATAAAATAAACATGATTTTTTAATTTCACAATTATATGGGATTTAAGAGAAACGCATCTCACTATACATAGGTGATTCTTATTCGCTTATTCAAGTATGACTAAGGAAATATTTATGATAGTGACATCCGAAAGGTAACTCTGAAGTATGTTTTTGTTGAAAAATGATGTAATTGATGCTAAAAGGAATTTCCATATTGAGGGGGAAAGTCAGTATCGGCTGTTGTTATTAAAAAGAAAAAAAGTATTTTAAAATCTATTGTATATATTTCAAAGGAACAGTCCAAGATATTCTTTTACTCCCTGTCATTTGCATGGTTATATGTTTGTTTTTTTAAGGTACAGCTTGATATGTCTTTCTATTCATCCAGCCTTATAGCTGTTTAATTCACTCTTGAGTATATTTATCAATGTATTCAAGTAATTGTTAGTCAGTGTATTCCAAGCTTAGTTTTCTGCAAAGCTACCTCTTGTACTGAGATGTTGGGCGTGGCTCACTTGTTTTATATGTTAGGGTCTACCAGAGACAATGAACCCCCCAAAACAGAAATATATGTGGCTGGGTTTCTTGTTAATATTTCATATCCCGAGGATCATTTTTTTCAAAAGATTTGAAGTAAATTGAAAATTGATCTGTTAGGAAGTTCCCCTTAATTGTGAGCCGAGCGTGTGTGTTTGTTCCTAATGCCAGCGATATTTCTATAAAATCTTAGCATTTCATTTCTTATATTTCAGGAAGTGGCAGTCAAGTTGGAATCAGTACGAACGCAGCATCCTCAATTGCAGTTTGAAAGTAAACTTTATAAGTATTTGCAAGGCCATTCAGGGATACCAAATGTTAGGTAAGCAAACCTGAATATACAAGTTTGAGCTCATAGTAGGGGTATTCATGCAATATGCTAGCCTCATATATGCCATGCAGAGATGGGCAAATTTTAATAATAAGTAAAATGATTACAGATTACTGAATAATAAATTAAATTAAAATGATTGACAATTCTAATAAAATGAGACTAATGAAACAGACTCTTTTTCTAGTAAAAACATTAATTCCACTGCCGTTTGACGGTTATAAACATTGTTTAACTTATGTCATTTATTCATAACATTAAACTTTTTCTATATTCTAATAATTTGTATGCCTGGTGGAAATAAATAAGTTTTAGTGTTAAAATAATATAATTTATATTGAAAAAGCAAGGTGAGGGAAAGAGATCTTTGCCCCTCCCTCCATCCTGAATTACACTTAAAATCATCATATGTATCTAATGGCTTAATGTCTTTTGTCATAAAAATGTGTATAACAGCATTTATAAAAAACTATTTTTATAACAAGATTGGTTCTGTATAATTTTTTTATATGACTGACAGTAACAGATTTTTAAATTAAATTTTATTTACTAATGTCCATTTTGTCCTACTTAGGCAAATCATAATAAAATATTTAATATTAGTAGTATGCCGATCTCCAAAGTTGCCAAGCATTTTAGCTTATTAAAAAAAAGTATGTTAATTGTTATATTGATTTCAAATAGTTTTTTTTTTCTATTGTGGATTTTGGTTGTTTGAATGTCATTCGAAACATATGATTGTCTGCAAACAAATATATTTTATCGTTTTACTTTAAAATCCCTTATATTTGAATTTCATTCGTGCTTAATATTTTTTTTTTTTTATTTTGTCTTTTAGGTGGTTTGGGACAGAACGGGAATACAATGTTTTAGTTATGGATCTCCTCGGTCCTTCTTTGGAGGATCTTTTTAACTTCTGTAAACGGAAATTTTCCCTCAAAACGGTACTACTTCTAGCTGATCAGATGATAAAGCTTATTCAATATGTCCATTCAAAGTCCTTCATCCACCGGGATATAAAACCCGATAATTTTCTAATGGGTATCGGAAAGCAGTGCAATAAACTTTTCTTGATCGACTTCGGCCTAGCAAAAAAATATCGCAGCTCCAGGAGTTACGTCCATATTAAATATCGTGAGAAGAAAAGCCTGACTGGAACTGCACGATATGCATCAATAAATGCTCATCTTGGAATTGAACAGAGGTAATGTAATATGAATAAGTATATTTATGTTTACAAACAAATTTTAAAGTCATATGGACTTACGTGATTATAACTTTTATATTATGTTACATGGGCCTGTATACACATGTGGGGTTGGTAGTGGTCCACAGGCCATGGAGGTGTGTTTACAGGTGTGCCCTGTTGTTCCAAACTGAATTTATTAGTGTTTCTTCTTTTTCCCTATGGTTATTGCTGATCTTTTTTTGATAAATGATGTCTACAGCTTTGAGTTTTTAATCCATCCTCTCTATTAAGATTATTCAAATGTTTCGAAATTTCAGCTAATTTTCTGACAATTCTTAATAATCATTTTATTGGCTTTACTATTAGAAAGGTGATATGCCATTTTTCTGTATAATGTATATTGGCTATAGGACAAGACAGATGAAGTCTTCCTGTATAAAGTTTTAATTAACTTGTAATCTTCCTATATAATCTTTTTTTAGCTTCACAATTAGAAAGATGTAATCTTCCTGTATAATCTTTTTATTGGCTTCACGATTAGAAAGATGTAATCTTCCTGTCTAATCTTTTTATCGGCTTCACAATTAGAAAGATGTAATCTCCCTGTATAATCTTTTTATTGGCTTCACGATTAGAAAGATGTAATCTTCCTGTATAATCTTTTTATTGGCTTCACGATTAGAAAGATGTAATCTCCCTGTATAATCTTTTTATTGGCTTCACGATTAGAAAGATGTAATCTCCCTGTATAATCTTTTTATTGGCTTCACGATTAGAAAGATGTAATCTTCCTGTATAATCTTTTTATTGGCTTCACGATTAGAAAGATGTAATCTTCCTGTATAATCTTTTTATTGGCTTCACGATTAGAAAGATGTAATCTTCCTGTATAATCTTTTTATTGACTTCACGATTAGAAAGATGTAATTTTCCTGTATAATCTTTTTATTGGCTTCACGATTAGAAAGATGTAATCTTCCTGTATAATCTTTTTATTGGCTTCACGATTAGAAAGATGTAATCTTTTTATTGGCTTCACGATTAGAAAGATGTAATCTTCCTGTATAATCTTTTTATTGGCTTCACAATTAGAAAGATGTAATCTTCCTGTATAATCTTTTTATTGGCTTCACAATTAGAAAGATGTAATCCTCCTGTATAATCTTTTAATTGGCTACACGATTAGAAAGATGTAATCTTCCTGTATAATCTTTTTATTGGCTTCACGATTAGAAAGATGTAATCCTCCTGTATAATCTTTTAATTGGCTACACGATTAGAAAGATGTAATCTTCCTGTATAATCTTTTTATTGGCTACACGATTAGAAAGATGTAATCTTCCTGTATAATCTTTTTATTGGCTTCACGATTAGAAAGATGTAATCCTCCTGTATAATCTTTTAATTGGCTACACGATTAGAAAGATGTAATCTTCATGTATAATATTTTTGTCGGTTTCAGGGTGAGTAAGTTATAGACTTCTTTTGCTATATTTGATCTGCAATAAAAACATCATGCCAGGTGATGTTTCTTGACAATCTGAATCTGAAGATACACTATATTTTTTCATATTTTTATTAGTAGTTTTTTTTATATTTAATATACTATAATTATTCAGTTATTGTAGTTGATTTTTGTTTATGTTTTAGCCGTCGCGATGATTTGGAATCCCTTGGCTATGTAATGATTTATTTTAACAAAGGAAACCTTCCTTGGCAAGGACTTAAGGTAAGATTTTGTTTCTTAATATATTATACTATCTAAAATAATGCAATGGTTTTGAATTGGAGTTACCTCTAACTAAAAATCATTAATCATGGTGTGTGTGCGTGCGTGCGTATGTATGTATCAGAGGGAGGACATTTTTACTGTCACAAGAATTTGCACTGGTTGATAATTGGACAGCTGGTTGTCTCATATTGATATAGTACATGTAATTTTCAATAAGATTGGTTCTATATAATTTTTCGATCCAAAGTATAGTAACAGAGATATTTTGAAATTCCTCTCCTCTATACCTCCTCTCTCACTGGTCTTATTTCAGCCATTAACGAACTTGATCTTTCTTTTTACATAAAACGATTAAATATCGAGTTTGTTAACAATCAAACAATAATTGCAACTGCAAGAGTGTTAACACACACACACACACAGATTTGTTTTTTTTTTTTGTTTTTTTGAACAGTCCTCGTTTTCATCATCTAGGTAGGATGGATGCACATTTGAGGAAATATTTTGGAAATCAACTAATTACAACACAAACAATCACTAAATACACACAAAAACAAATTTAAATGTTATTTGTAATTAAAGTTTTGAGCATGAAAATACTGCAATTAATAATTTTGCATTAACTTAAATATTAAAAATGAAACAAAATACTTAGAGTAAAAAAGAAAAGTACCTATTTTTATAGACATATGCAATTGATAGGTCAATTTTTATGAGTCAACTGCAGTTAATGTACAAATAATGCTTCAAAAAGAATACTTTGTTAACC
Organism: Riptortus pedestris; assembly: GCA_019009955.1. Taxonomy (NCBI): domain Eukaryota; kingdom Metazoa; phylum Arthropoda; class Insecta; order Hemiptera; family Alydidae; genus Riptortus; species Riptortus pedestris. The sequence continues at coordinate 10,775,572 of CM032231.1, forward strand.
CAAAACTGAAGTCCATTGAAAGAATTTTGCATAACGAGTTGCAGACATCAGTAATTGGTACAAGTAGTCCCTTAGTCTGCTATTCACCCTGCCTAGCCCAAAGTTAAGTTTTCCAAGCATCCTCGAGTCGTCAATATATCCGTCAACTAACATAACCAGGCGTCACACAGACAATATTAAGCATCTCTCTTCAAGTTTATGCGCTACATTAAATACACTCATTTATTTATCGCCAGAAATATCCCAACCTTGATAGAACCTCCAATTTTTAAAAAATAAATATTTTAAGAATCATTTTTGTAATGTTTTCAGTAATTTTTTCCCAATTTAATTGTTGAGACTCAATGACTGATGTAGATAAAATTCAACAAGCAATTTCAAATTCTAAATCCAATCTACAGTCAGTATATATACTGAAAATAAGACCCTGGATCGTAATAAAAAAGCCCGTCATGCAGGGGCAGCGTAAACTAAAAATATTTCCCAAGTGAAGTTTTACAATAGATAAATCTACATATTTCTTCACTTAACACCACCGTGAATATTAAGTGAACAACTAAAAATGACAATGCGAAATCTTTCAGCCCATTTATGTTATAATAACCTCCACAATGGAAAGTGTCTGAATTGTAGACAAACAGGCTGAAAGATAGAAATATTCTTGACCGGAAAGAAAAACAATTACTCAAATATATCTGAGTGTAATTTATTAATTTTATTGCATACTACTTACTATATCTAGTACAGCAATTTATAATGAACTGGAAATTTATAATGAATGGAATCATTTTTATCTCAATCACTCTAATTTTAGTAATCCAAGAACAAAATACAGGGTGGGGGGGGTATCAGAACGTGCTTCCATGTATCTCATCTAGAAAAGATTTGTTGAACACAATATTTGGTATTTCAACTTGAAATAAGATGGTTCATTATATGTTGGCTTATTCAGAATGTGTGATGACAAAGAAGGGAGGTTTATTGAAGGTTAAAAATTAAAAAAAAAGTCTGTCACGCAGGGGATGCGTAAACTAAGCAGATTTCCCACGTGAAGTTTTACAATAGAGAAATCTGCCTAATAACAACTGTTGTAGTAAGAAACCTCTAAACCTATTCACGAGGGACGAATAGTTACGAAAACGGCCGTCGGCGGTAGTCACGGCGGAAAGTCGGAGCATAGACTGCTGCCGCAGAATACAAATGCAAATATCTCAGTTAATATTCAAGATACAGAATAAATGTATAGAACAATATTTATAGTAAATTTAATTTGCAATAAGATTGATTCTGTAATCTTTTTCGATCCGACACGGAGATATTTCAAATTTTTGAAAATCCTCCCCTCTAAACCCCCCCTCTCACTGGTCCGATTTCAGCCGTTAACGAACTTGATCTTTTTTTTTACATAAAACAACTAAATATCGAGTTTGGTAACGATCAAACAAAAATTCCGACCGCTAGAGCGGTAACAGACAAATATATAGATATAGATATATACAGTTTTGAACGGACCTCATTTTCGTCATCTACTAGGTAGGATCGATGGACATTTGAAGAAAAATCTCAAAAATTCCGTCATAAGTACAACCTCAATAGCTGATTTCCCTTAGGGGAAATCTGCTAACATGCAAATATCTCAGTTAATATTTGAGAGAAAGAAGGTATAACAACATTTATATATATACTAGCTAAGGTACCCACCCGGCTTCACTCGGGAAATCATTAGAGACTGAATGATGGTTTAATTTTGGTAAGGCTTCAGTGTGTGCAACTACACTTCCTGTCTGGGTGTATTGTTTTCCCTTAAGGGTAGGTAGGGGACTTATAGAATATTATTATTATTTATTAACATCCACTTTTTGCAACTAATGCTAATTGGGACGGGTTATCTACAGGTTACCACCCTTTTCTAGCCATGGTGAGACTTAGAATGTTATTGAATGAATTCCGTCACTAAATAATTTTCTTTGTCCAGGCGAGAATCGAACTCGCCCCTCTGTTTACCATGTGGGATTAAAGTCGACGCTTTAACTCACATGGCTAACCTGAGCCCCCTACTTATAGAATAGAAATGTTAGTTTTGAAATAAATTTAATAAATGAAAATAAGTTTCTAATTAATCCCTCTCCACTGTTAGGCACACCATGAATCATTCAAATCATAATCATAGATACCATTTATTAAAGTTAAATATCATCTATAATCTTCATATTTTCTATTAAAAAACAAGAAAAAAAAAAACAAGCTTATTTACATAAATAATAGCAAATGTGAATAGAAAGCAATTCTAACATTTTGCAGGAAATAAGTCAACACAATTAACTGTGTTAGCCTCACGACAAATTCCACTCCTGCTTGAGTGTTATCAACATTGCTTTAATTAAATTATTTATCCAAAACAACATTTGAATTTTCTAGCAATTTATATACCTGGTGTAAATAAATAATAGTGGTACCCTGAAAATAATTGAATTTATACACTGCCGGTCAAAAGTTTGAGACCACTTCAATATTTTGTAAAAATTTGGATTATATTAAACAAAATAAAACAAACCAAAAGGAACCTTCAATAAAACAATAAATAATTGAATAATCAATTTATTATAAACATATAATAAACAGTATAATACTTTATTGAAACAGAATTTAAAAATATATGCAATGCTATATGCTATAGAGGAGTCTTCTATTCCTCTTACTTTTCAAAATAATAAATTGATCTTCTTGAGCAGACGTTATTCTAGGCCTTCCAGAACAAAGTTTGTCGTGATGAGTGTGTCTCTTCATAGCGAGCAATTGTTTTATGCACGCCAGTTTTCGAAACTTTCAGTTGTCCGGCGCTCAGATTTTTTCTCTTTGTGTAGTGCGTAGATCGCACTACGCAATTCAACGGAAAATTCTTTCTTCTTAACCATTCTTTAAAATAAATAAAAAATTAAAAAAAAACGAAAATTACCTGTGCAGTAAACTTCTTACAACTTTGGCAGTTTAGAAATCAATAAATCAAACTAAGAATAAAATTTATCATCTTAATTCTATTAAATTACTAGACAGTAAATAAAACTCCAGAAATGACAAACACATTGTTTATTCTTATTTATTTTTAGCATGTTAGTAGTCTCAGTAATAATAAGATTAAATCAAATTATGTTCTTGCTATTTACGATAGTCCCAAACCTTTCTTAAACCTAATTAGCAAATTTGTTTATAAATACAAATAATAATAAGATACCTATGTTTTGTAACGAGGCATTGATAATTAGGTAAAATTGACGTTTTGCATGATTAAAGTAGATTAATTGGTGTAAACAATAGGTGGTCTCAAACTTTTGACCGGCAGTGTATATACGATATCTGCTATTTGTGGTTTGGTGTCTGTTACCATTAAATGTCTAAACTACAGAACTGAATTTTATGAAACTTGGTATGTATATTACTACTAACACAACTTAGACTATAAGCTATACTAATATTCTCAGAGACGAAGAGGAGTGGGGTTATAAGGGAGCCTGAAATGAAAAATTGTAATATTTGTTTCCTATATATAAGTGTATGTATATATATATATATATATATATACATATGTATAATTACCATACTCAATATTTATAGTTAGTATAAAATTAAAGATGAAGTTTATTAATGGCATCAGACTACGGGAAAGCGGAATTTCAAAATATAAGTATATAAGAAATAAGTAGAAGATAACTATGATTAAATAATGCCCTTAGCTTGTTGCTTTGGCCAGTGTAAATTGTGTAATCAGGATAATCAGCCTGGCAAGCTAAATAGCTGTAGTAACATAAAATGGACGTTAATGAATAAATTTATAAACTGCTCAAAAATGAATAGGGATATTGGTAGGTTGGTAGGTTTTGTGGTATTTATGGGGCATAGCATTTTTTTTTTTTTAATTATAAATATCATTAATATTTAATAGAAATTAGTGTCTTCCCCCCGCCCATAAAAAAGTTATTTAATTAAGGTCGATTTAATTAAAATTAATAGGATAAGAAAAAAATAACCGATATCCCTATTCATTTTTGAGCAGTATATAAGCTATGACCTATGATAAGCTGTAGAAATAAATAGTATAAGGATGAAATAGGATTAGAAATAGGTTAAATAAATCGCACTTGCTTGGGATATTGGAAAGAGGAAAGCCTTAATATGAATGAACATAATTAGAAGTGAATATTTGTTTCAGGCTACAACTAAGAAGCAGAAGTACGAAAAAATTAGTGAAAAGAAGATGTCTACGCTTGTAGAGACATTGTGTAAGGTTAGTAACATAAATTGTTTCTACCATCATTGTATTAAAAATTGTGTTCAAAATATAATTATAGTTTCAATTTAAACATAATTTGTACAATACATACACACACGTACAAGCAGTGTCAGCTCTATTTAAAGCTTATCAGGATATTCAATATTTTATGCCAATGTTCACTTAAGGTGTCAAATTTTTGCAATAGTACAAATGAGCTATTTCTTTTGTGCCCTTGTATGTTTGGCGTTCAGAGCTGTTAAATGAATCTATAGCTAGTTTTAACTTTTGAATAATTTATAGGGTTAATGAGCATTTCTTTACAATTTATTGTTTCTCAATTCAATGCATTTAATCCTTAGTTCCTAGATATTTCTAGATCTCGAAATCTTCAATTTTTAAATGTAGCATGAAAATAATCAGCTTTAAGATTCAAAGTTAGGTCCTATCATAACCAGCTTCAGGAAATCTCAGTTTAAACAAATCCCTAGTGTTTGGGGAGAGGCTCTGGGCCCTAATAAAAATTTCACTTAGCCCATCATGTTGACAGTGCGAGTGCAGAAGATGGTATGATGTCCATGCCTGCTCTCAGTTTGGACTTACCAGTCCAAAACTGAGCTTTGCCTGCATTTGCTCTTTCAAGATCCCACAGGATAGAGATTGCTCCTAATTACCTTCAGTTATGTTTTTCTCTAGAAAAAAGGAACTACCTTTTCTACAAGACAAAATTGAACAAATTTTCCTAGACATTTTTGCGAATCACAGTGACCACCTGAAACTAGACAAATTTGAATTTAAATAAGTTTATATAGATATATGGTTTGTTTGTTCACCCTAGTGGTTAAAAATTTTCAGATTTTGAAGCCATACTAAAATACACCACTTAAACAGACTTGCTCAACACTACTTTACAAAACACTCATACCCCCTATATTAACATACATACACATGCCCAGCCTGGCTATACTGGCAATACACACGAAAAGAAACTCCAGTCCTTCCAGGGCAAAGAACTTGGGATAGCGGCAAATGCTCCCTGGTTTGTTAGGACCAGCCAAATCCACAGGGAATTAAAGGTTGCTTCTATTTCAGTTCATCTTCAACAACTTGTAAGAAAATAACATGCCTGCCTTCCCATGTCAAGTGAAGCCACCCGTTATAATTTAGGTACAACGACAAAGATATAATAATTTTGTAATACTTAGTGTATAATACCTATGTATTAATGCAAAATAAGTTTTCTTTCTTCTACTGAAGACAAACTTCATATTTGAGCTTTTATCTGGAGAAGAAAGTTTGTTAACAGCTAGAATTGCCCCAATGGCGAGGAGGGGTTACAGTAAAATAAAAAATTCGAAATACCTCCATTATTGTTGGAAGGAAGGAAAAGTGATACATAACAAATATTATTGTAAATTTAATTTACTACAACTTTTGTTCTATATTATTTTTTTTTTCATGCAAATAATAATTTACGAGATATGGGTGATTTCAGTGGTTTTAGCAGTTTTTCTTTAGAAAAAGTCAGTCATGCAGGGGCTGCATAAACTAAGCAGATTTCCCTCCTGAAGTTTAATAGATAAATTTATATACAAATAACACAACACTGCAGTGAATATTAAGTAAATATGGGTCACCAGAACATAATTGTATGTATATCATATAATAAAGGTCTCTTGGAAAAAAATATTTGGTATTTAAGCTTCAAATAAAGTGGCTTATTATATAAGAGATTATTGTTTATGAAACATGAAAAGTTTGGGTTTGCTGAAGGTGCAAATATCTAGGTTAATATAAATGAAAATAATTATAGCACATTTAATTTGCAAAATTATTGGTTCTATGCTATTCTTCGATCCAATGCATAGTAACAAAGATATTTCGAATTTTCAGAAAGCCCCCCACTAACCCCTCCCCTCCCCTTGTCTTATTTCAGCTGTTAACGAACTTGATCTTTCTTTTTACGTAAAACAACTAAATATCGAGTTTGATATCGATTAAACTATAATTGCGACTGCTAGAGTGGTATCAGTCAAATATGTATATATATAAAATTGTAACCTCTGTCTGTACATTTTCGCGAAATTTCACGATAACTTTTTGTTTCACATGTCATAGACACCATAACTACATTTTGTGTCTGTTTATTTGTTTGTTTGTTACCTTTTCACGCATAAATGGCTGAACCGAATTTTATGAAACTTGGTATGTATATTACTACTAGCCCAACTTAGACTTTAGGCTATATTAATATTCTCTTAAGATGAACAGGAGTGGGGGTTATAAGGGAGGCCTGAAATTAAAAATAGCGATATTTCATTTCCTATTGCTTTTTCAGCAAATATGCACATAACAAAAGTTGATTATTTTGTAATTTAGAGTAACTTTTGTTATATGCACTTTTGCCGTATACGGAAGCATAAATGAGTTATACGCTATAAACTAAAGCGGGAGTCCACAATTTTATTTGGCACTAAAGACTCGACCGAATTAAACCAAACTCGGTATGTGAATTAGTACTAACACCTTCATTATAATAAGCCATACTAACATTTCTAGGGACGGGCAGGAGTGGGGGTTATAAGGAAGGCCTGAAATTAATAATAATGATTTCCTATTGGGGTTTCAAAAAATATGCACATAACAAAAGTTATTTATTTTGTTATTTAGAGAAATTTGCTCAACACTTCTTTTCAATATGAACTACCAGATACCTCATTTGAAAAAATTAATTCAAATGTATGTCAATATTTTCTCCTTAATAATTCAAGTCTATGCATAATGCACAGGAGACGGGATATATGACAATATGCAGGACAGTGAAGTCTTACATAAAAAAATAATTTTATTATAAAAAAATGCCAACAACGGGTATTAACCCTAAACACTGGAACGGGTAAATGTCAAAATATTGTGCAAAGTAAAGCCTTGCCAAAACTTTACCATCACCATTCAGCCTCAAATGAATTCCCGAGCGAAGCCGGGTATCTGAGCTAGTATATATATATATATATATATATATATATATATATATATATACATATACATACATATACATACATGCATACATACGTACACAGTTTTCAATGGACTTCATTTTCGTCATCTTCTAGGTAGGATCGATGGACATTTGAACAAAATTTTTAAAAAATTCAAATTCTTTCAAAAGTAATGTTCTATAAGTTTTGTTTTGTGCATGTTTTCTCTATATTAAATATTATCCTCCTCCCCCATGTCATGTCATACCAACAATAAGCTGTTATGTCATGAACCTCTTCATTCCAAGGTTAAACACCAAATGTCTCACGTGAGTAGAAGGCTCTAGAAGGGGGCTCTAGGCCCTTTAAAAAACTGCTAGTATACAGCAGTCGTGTGACAGTGTTTAATTTATTATATCACATTATATATGCATTAGGGTATGCAACATAATATAATCTTTTTCAAATCTCATATTTGGTGTAATATTTATGTGAATTGTAATTTTAAAAATAATTGAAAGTTAAAGTTATGTTATTCTTCTTTTTGTTTCCACAGGGTTTGCCTGCTGAATTTGTCATGTATCTAAATTACTGTCGATATTTGCGTTTTGAAGAAATACCCGACTACATCTACCTTCGCCAGCTGTTCTCAGTATTATTCAGAAAGTTGAACTACCAGGACTTGTCCTTTGACTGGTCAAATCTTGGCCTCAAGAGCGAGCGTGACAAGGGAGGGGGAGACTCCAGATACATTGAAACTGGAACAGACATGAAATATTTAACAAAAGAAGGTAAGATCAATTTAATACTCAATCACCTTTCCATGCTTATAAGCCATATAGAGTTATATATATTTAGTGCAAGCATTTAATATGTATTTATAATAATTTGTTTAAGATAACTTTGCAATTCTTTTTGTTTTTGCACTAATTGTTTAGACAAAAAATGATGTTCCCAAATGGGAATTACAGGGGTTCAAATTAATGTAAAGATTAAAACAACATAATATTTATTTATGTTAATGTTTATTATTCTTTTGCCCTGAAAGTGCAAAAGTACATGGGTAGAAAGGCTTCACAATCTCCTACATGTAAGGACCACCAAACCTAGTCTTGGGATATTGTCTTTCTTCTTGACCTAGTAGAAAGCTGGCATTATTAGTCCCCATTTCATATATAAGATCAAATGATGATGTTGCCACCAGATGATGGTTTGGAGGCAGAAGAAGACAAAGGAAATGAAGAAGTAATGGGTACTGCTAAAATTTGGTCTGATAGAGAACTTTCAGTTGTAGATATATGAAACAGAATACATAGGCAGAACTGCTTAAACTCATCCACTATCTCATACATGTAAGGACAAACAAACCTTTTTTCTAAACACTGCTTGAAAGCTAACATTACACCTCATTTCAATCAGTTTACACTGTATTTTATATTATCAGACCTATATAAGATCAAACAAGTGGTGGAGGTTGATATTCATTTTATATATGTTGACTTGCCTAGGTAAAACACCTGGCAACTTTAAACTAGAAGTACAAATAACGGAACTACTGACAGGCTCTCATTTAGAAAGCACTTAGTCCAAATGTATTCAGAAAAATAGGGTAGAAGACTAATGACAGGAGAAAAAGTGAAGATATTAAAAGAGATCGATTGACACAATACTCTTAGACGGCATGGATATCAAACTCGCCTGGGGAGCAAATGTGTGCTCTTTGTTTTATTATTCTAATTTGATAATAGTGTAAATATCGAAATATTGCCAATTGTATGTCATTTTATAATTACATTAGAATAAGGAGTATTTGTAAAAAACTTATAAACTTATGAGGTATTGTTCTGTCCTGAATATTAGGCACTAACTAAGTAGGGGATCATTTATCTCGTACACAATGATAAATCTATGTTTGTTTTGTTTTTTTAGTTTTTAAATTAACTATTAATGGTAATATGAAAATTAAGCTTTGGCATGTTATTTTTATGTCTTTGTTTTTTTCTTTTTTTAATTCAGTGCGCAAATATACCAAAAGAAAGTTGGATACATTTTTGGAATGTAAGTACAACAGACCCTTCCCCTATCTTGCATGCATTCCATTTGTATATTTAGATTATTTTCTGATTTTATCACTACCTGAACCAGTTAACGAACCATTGTATTAGCATTTTGATCAGGCTTCCATTTACTCAGTTTCCTCTAAAGTGAGAAATCCAGTACTCCAAAATTAGTTTAAGCACCCATTGTCTTCAACATGAACCCTTATAGTAACCCGTCTTTGTATCCATTCTCGAATAATTTATTCTTAATTATTATTTTATTTACCAACAACTAGATCTGATACCACTAATAGGGGGCTGACGTTAATCATGTGAGTTAAAAGTGTTGGCTTTAATCTCACATAGTAAACCTAGAGTGACGAGTTTTGATTCCCGCCTGGGCAATAGGAATTTATATAGTGACAAACTCATTAAATAAAATCCTTAGTCCCACCCTTGAATATAAAAGGGTGGTAACCTGTAGATAACCCGTCCCAATTAGCCATAGAAGTAAAAAGTGGACTTTAATAAATAATAATAATAATATCACTAATAGGCAGTAGGTCAGTATTAATACCACTTTTTTTTTTAATTTATTTACTTTCTACATTTCACATTTTTCTATTTTACACTTCAGGAACATGTGTATCTTAAACCTTTATAGGGCAAGGGCTGCTAAAGCAGCCACCTATCACTCTCTTTCAAACTTGGAGCACTGCTAATAGTTACAAGGGTGTCCACTAGATGTCTGGAGAATATTAGGAATTATTCTTAAATGCTCGCCCCTCAGGAGCCGAGATCTTCTTCCCGGCTGCTAAAGTGGTCCTTGCCCATTCCAGCTACCTGCTCAGTTAGTACTGATTTGGACACTCACAGTGCATTACCTGTTGTCACCTATATTCTTCTGCTTTTACTCCAGCAAAAAGAAATTTAATACTTTACTAAGATATTCTTGATCATGTTTCAGTAAATATAAATTAATAATGTTTTGTCGCATGCATGTTCTTTGTCAAGTAATTAAAAAAATATGGCTCTGCCCTTCCATTTTTACAATTTTACCACATAGAAAATCAGGATTATTTATTTTTCATTTGCTTATAGTATTTTTTTTTTTACGATGTTTACAAGTTAAACAATCAAATTCGACATTATAAGTAAATTATATTTTATACCAATTTAGTATTCTCAAATATGTTTATTAGAGTGATAACAAACATTGCATGTCTTGGCTGAAACAGAAAAGAGCAGGTAATTGAAACATTTTATACAAAAATATTTGCTGAAACTATTCATTTGGTGTCTTCCAAATTGCTCGTTTTTAAAAAGCACAGCAATAAACAGAACTAATAAAACACAACTCACAATTTACACTGGGCTAAATATAGAATGATTACGAATCAAAATAGGAGAAAACAGGCTAATCACCAGCTTATTCAAACAGGCGGTAAAGGCGAAGCAAAGAGATATAACTCATGCAATTTTGTGCAGATATAAAAGAGACCACAAGGAATCTAAAAATGCCATCTCCAAGTATACCATCATACGCCCTATTTACATAGACCTTCTCAATTGTAGGAGTTAGTCAGTTAGTCAATTTGTCTACAATACAATTTTGATGTACAGCAATTAATCAGTATTTTATTCATGTAGTAGAAAGATCCCAAGAATGGGGGAACAAAACCTTCAAGTGGAGAGAACACTCCATTGCCATATGATATGGCAAATGCAGATTTCAGTGATTAACTAATTCAAACAGGTTAGCCATGTGAGTTAATGCGTTGCCTTTAATCTCACATGATAAACCTGGAGTGGCGAGTTCAATTCCCGCCTGGGCAATAGGAATTTATTTGTTGACGGAATTCATTAAATAAAATCCTTAGTCCCACCCTGGCTAGAAAAGGGTGGTAACTTGTAGATAACCCGTCCCAATTAGCCTCAGTTGCAAAAAGTGGATGTTAATAAATAATTTAAATTTAATTCAAACAGTGTTTTTGACTCGTGAGAATTTCTGAACTCTTAGATTGACTCAGCAGCCTGGTATGCTTGGCTTCCATTGAACAGTTGCAGGAGAATGAAGAGGAACAGAAACAGCTCCTTCTGCTGTTCCTCAGGATTAAGCATACCTAGTCTCGTTTTGGCTGATTCGTGTGAATTTCTGAAATATTAGGTTGCCTCGGCAGGCAGGTATCATTAAAAGGATGGGGAGGCAGATCAGTTCTCAAGGTAGTCTGGAATAGTTGCACCAGGATGAAGAAGAACAGAGACAGCTCCTTCTGCTGTTCCTCAGGATTAAGCATACCTTGCCTCGTGGCTTTCATTAGAATTATTAGGTGGGTGGGGGGGGGTGGAAGTTAAGAGTAGAACAGTTCTTGAAGTGGCCAGGAACAATGACTCATGGGAATTCCTTATGTAGGCTACAATCAATTCGTCTGGCAAACATTGAGTAGTTTCTGCCATTTCATTGCATTTGAACTTGATTAATTAAAATGAAATACCTAAATAATTAGTTTTGTCTCAAATAAAAACATAAATTAGAGGGAGTAGCAAATCTGCCAGGTCATCTGGGTGTGCTATGAAGCTCTAATGTGATCACCTTTAATATAACTTCTTTACACACATTTTCTTTTTCTGTCAATACTTTTGGTAGTATAATTAATAGTTTTTGGTTGTACTATTCTATTTATAATAGTGGACTATTCAGGAAATTAAAAGAGTGGATTATGAAATCGTCCATCAGAAAATTTTATTTTAAAGTCATTTGAATTAAAAGAGAGTAAATAAAAGAAAAAGGGCCATTCATGAAAATTAAGTGTATGTTTTTAAGTCTGTAATATTTAATGGTTTTTCTAAATTTAAGTAATAATTTTAAGGGCAATATTCCTAACTTACAATATCTTTAAAATTGACTTGATTATAGATTGAAATTATTTTCAGCAGCTCAGCGGAATGGCTGAACTAATATTTTAGTTGTCTCTTCGGCAACATTGTCTCTTCCTGCATTCTTCTTGCTCATGAATCTTCTAGTACATTTTTGAAGAAATCTGTTTAAGTGTATTACTTTGTATAAAAAAAAAGGTGGTTTATTTTCTCTACTGTATAAATGTAAATATATCTCTATCAATGTGTCATAAATGTGTATAAATGTTTGCATGTTATGTGTATGTTATTGCTCTGCCTAGAATAAAGGGTAATTAGACAGAGATTTCAGAAACCTTTCATGTTTGTAATGTTTTAACTGCATTTGCGTCCTCTGATTTTTAAAATGAAGTGGATTATTTTTATTTACTTAGTACTTTTTTCGGAGGGGACCCTGATTGTTATGCCTCACAATCCCTGTCTTTCAGTGTTCTTTTACTTTTCTTCGTTAATCTTTCATTCACTCACAGATCAAATTAAAACAACAATTTTAGTCCTTGGGAGAATCTTCCTTTTCAAAATGTACTAACTTTTCAACATCCCCATCGAATGAGCTGGCCTTGGTCTCATTTTGTATGGAATTTAATGGCCTACAAAAATTGATACCTTGCTTTTTGTTCCGTCAATTTAATACTTGGCCACTCTTTCATGAGGTTTTCTTATGCAGCTGTTTAGACAACTCAAACCAATTTTCTTTTTTTCTCATTCTAAATCACATTCATCCTTCTACAAACAATTCTGTTTTTCATAATTTATTGCTAAAATAATTTCACATGGTAGGAAATGAAAATAAATAAAAAGCAATTTTCGATAATTTGTTATTTTATTTGCCCACCATCTTTTACAAGTACTAAAATTAACCATAATTTTGAAATACATTAGGAAAAGCATTCAATTCCCTAAAATATTTGACAAACCTACCTTGTTGATTATGACCTTCAAAAGTTATATTTTGAAAATGAGTATTTTTGTGAGGTCTAAAATTGTTGCTGTAATTTCGTCTATGAGAATATTTTAAAATAAGCCTTTCAGTCTATTTCTTCAAATATTTTGTAAATAAAATTAACACTATTAACCACTATTTATAATTGTTTTTATACTCACAGCATTTACTTTTTGTAGAACTTTATCTTTTGCAGTACATTGTGATATCCAAGTTCATTTGACTTGGAGGTATTAATTGTTTATATTGGGGAATTAGTTTTGTGGAATATAAGGCTACTTTGGCTGTAGAAAAAACAGAACTAGATGTTGTTTCATCTTACAGTCGATACCACGTTTATGTAATTATGTAATTTCATATTTTCTTCTATTTTAGTCTATTATCTTTTTGTTTATTCCCTTCTTTCTTTCAAATTTTAACTTGAGAGCTACCTTTATATTGGAATAAAAGTGGGTTCTATCTTCTCATGTCTCATTTCTGAGTTGAAGGTAGTCAGTTTGTTGTCAGCAAATATTCCCTCTAAGGTTACCTAAAACACCTACTTGGCCTATTAAGTACGTTTTAGATCTATCTTTAACAAAGTTTAAAAACATCAGACACATCATCCACACTATTTTTCAAAAATTACTTCAAATCATTTTTAGACAAGAAAAACTTCAATTCTGTTTGGTATACTGACGAATCCAAGAGCGATGCAACAGTCACAGAAAGAGAATTTTTTTCAGAAAAGTTGCCATCTCACTATACTTGGAGCTGAACTCCACGCAATTTGGTTGGCACTTAAAAACGTGACACCTACATCATCACAGCTTGACCACATACTAATTTGTTCCGATTCACAAAGTGCATTATTAACTCTCTGAGACATTTAAACTACTCACCCAATAGCACTAAACATAACAGAAGAAATTTATAATTAACAAACATACCAAAATACAATTAATCTATATTGACTCCCAGAACACGAAGACCTTGGACTTAGTACTACAGTAGGCCACCAGGGTAAACTTATTATTCAACAAACTCAATACACACAAACAAACAAAGACATAGTGAGACATATACACCAAATCCTAGTTAAATGGCAATCAGAATGGATGAAAGTAAACAAACACCTCTGCAGTATCAAAAGTACTATTAAGGAGTGGCCATCGAGCCATAGGAGTACTAGACGGAAGTTCTTCTTGCCAGACTCAGGATCAGTCACACATAGACACTTAATAACAAGGACTGGCTACCCTATATGCAAATACTACAACAAGCACCTAACAATAAAACTCATACTGACAGACTGCATTTAATGAAAACAAGCTCATTTCCTCAACCTCACCTCCGTCACGCAGGGGCTGCGTAAACTAAGCAGATTTCCCCTGTGAAATTTTACAATAGAGAAATCTGCATACTGGTAACACAATACCACCGTGATTAGATATAGAGAAATCTTTCAGTTAATTAAAATAAATACCCAACTGAAACGGCTTCTGAATTGTAAGAATAATTTATATTTTAATAACTCAAATTTCAGTAGTCCAAGAACTAAAGAAGGGAGGGGGAGGGGGGTGGCGAATGAACAAAACGTATTTGCTTAAATCTCACAAAGTAAGGAAGGTAAGGTAAGGTTAAAAACGCCAGGTTAGAAGAAGCTCCGCCTGAGCCGAGAAATGACGAAGATGGCCGACATAATCCGAACTATACCCCACCACAGACTTCATAAAAATGCAAATATCTCGGTTAATATTAAAGATAGAGAATAAATGTATATAACAATATTTATAGTAAATTTAATTTGCAATAAGATTGATTCTATACAATTTTTCGATCCGATGCATAATAATGATGCATAATAACGGAGATATTTCGAATTTTCGAAAATCCCTCCTCTAACTCCCCCTCCCTCTGGTCCGATTTTAGCCATTAACTAACTTGATCTGTCTTTTTACATAAAACGGTTAAATGTTGAGTTTCGTAACGATAAAACAAAGATTTCGACCGCTAGAGCGTTAACAGACAAATATATATATATATATATATATATATATATATAATTTTGAACAGACCTCATTTTCGTCATCTCCTGGGTAGGATCGATGGACATTTGAAGAAAATTTTCGAAAATCGCGTCATGAGTACGACCTCAATAGCTGATTTCCCTTAAGGGAAATCTGCTAAAATCTTGACATACCCCACAATATGACAGAACTACCAACTGACAGCAGCCAATATATTCCACAAATACTAACATATCTAAAACATATAAACATTTACCAATACATATAGAATACAAATACAATAGGTCTACAGCATACTTAGGAAGATTTAAAAAAGGATAGCTTTTATTATATTCTAATAGGCAAAGTACTGATATGGGAAAACCTCAGATATTTAAGGGATATTTTCCATACTATATAAATAAATTAGAACATCAAGGTTTACATGAAAGGATAAATATATGATTCTAAACAGAGATCATGCCAAACACATTTGATGTGAGGCATAACCAAATAAATATGCTTTCAGAACTGATAGCTGCTTAAATAACAAGTATTTGTTGGCACGAATTAATATTAATTTTAAATTTATCATTAGTTCTTATTAGTTTTTAATAACTCTTAAACAGTAAAAAATCACTAAAAATATAAAGAGAAGGTTTTTGATTTTTACAGGACACTTTGCACTTATTATAATTTTTTTATTTCAGTGCTATTTTCTTTTAAATTTAATCGTTGATGTATCAATCTAGAGTATTTTATAAATGGGATGTCGTGATCCTTTGCTCATGAAGAGTAGTGTTCCAAAAATCAAATTGAATAAATAAGTTTTATCAATTACTCTACAATCTTTAATATGGGCGTTGGGAGAACAAACCATTAGCTCTCTTAACCTCATCAGTTCTGTGTAATTACATGGCTTGAAAAGAGTCCTTTTAGGGACATCTGAGCACTCCAAAGCACAGTAAACAGTATTAATGTCGAAACCCTACAGAATTAGTCTATTGCGTGGAAAAGCTCTGGCAACAATTAGTCATCTTTAATTAACCACTTGATTGTGTCTGATACATCTTTTGTTACACTTTAGAGAAGAAACCATTTATTTTTACCGGAAATCATTTTCATGAGAGTATTGTTGACTCTTAACTGAATACTTCCTGATCAAAATCTTGACTTTTGGGTGGTTTAAAGTACTCAACATTTGTTCC
Organism: Riptortus pedestris; assembly: GCA_019009955.1. Lineage (NCBI taxonomy): Eukaryota > Metazoa > Arthropoda > Insecta > Hemiptera > Alydidae > Riptortus > Riptortus pedestris. Next base: position 10,791,911 of record CM032231.1, read on the forward strand.
TTGTTTCTTATTAGCACTGTATACTTAGAAGACCAACTATAAGAATAACGTTTTAACTTTTGAAATTCTTCTATGGCATTTTGTTTAAACCTCAATTTACTACAGTATTTCATTTTAATTTATATTAAGAGATTAAGAACTATTTTTATTTTTAAAATTTAGTACCTGTTATAATTAATGCATGATAAATTAAGTTCAAATGATGTTAACTGAAATTTATAAATAATATGTCCTTCAATTTTGTCTTGCATTCTAAATTCTTTCATTAAGATTGATTGTAATTATTAAATTTCCAATTTATTAAAGTAGACACAAATTTTGTGCAGCCTGAATTTAGATAAGGATGGGAGAATTCTCAAGTGTATGGTGAGTATATCAAACGTATCTGATGTGTATTTTTTTTTTTTCATTAAATAAAAACTTAGTCCCAGCTATATGTGCATCACGTATTTGCATTTATCTCAAAACTTAAGGGTTTAATGAGAACAATATTTGGTATTTAGGCCCCAAATAAAGTGCTTCTTAATATAACAGCTTTAATATGACATGAGTAGACGTGGGGGTTTACTGGGGGCTGAAAACTAATAAAACTGAGGTTAATAATCAAGATAATGAAAAAATGCACATGACAACATTTATAGAACATTACATTTTCAATAAGATTGATTTTATACAATTTTTCGATCCGACATATTATAACAGAGATATTACGAAATTCCTCCCCTCTAAACCCCCTCCCACTGGTTCGATTTCAGCCATTAACAAACACAACCTTTAGTTTTACATGGAACGCTGGAAAAATTGCATGATGCATTGTGAGTACGGCCTCAATAGCTGATTTCCCTTAAGAGAAATCTGTTAATAGGAAATGGCATGCTGACAAGCTAATAGTATTTTTAATATTTAGAACATTAATTAATATGGTACAAACGTAACAAATCTTCAGTATAGCATTTTTGTTGGAATGATTAATTAAAGAATAACCTCAGGTTCTAGGTTTTTGAAGAGTTCCTTTTAGGAAACAATACTGAAATTTGAATCATGATTCCGATTTGGAGTTGGGGTTAGGTTTTACTAAATTAGTATACTGCGGCTCATACACACTAGAAAAGAGCGGCCATCGACTCTGAAAATTTAGTTGTAAGGAAATGGAAATCACATCATTTAACAATTTTAAATTTCCTGCTTAACCCTTTATAGGGCAAGGGCTACTAGCATGACCTCCTCCTGGACTCATTCAAACTCAGCTTGAGCGACCGGGAAGGGGGGTTTCTCGGTTCCTGGCGACGTAAAATTCAGGAATAATCCCTCATCTTCCCCTGACATCTAGCAGACACCCTTGTAACTATTCACAGTCTCAGCTCGAGTTTGAATGAGCAGGGGCTAGCTGCCCATGTCCTATAAAGGCTTAAGACAGAATAAGGATTTTGAAATCATTCTGGGCAAGACATATCTACTTGATCTACAGTAATATCTGAATAAGCCTCTTATTTTGCAGATGCTTATTACAGTTAATCTCATATTCAGTGTCGAATAGAAAACCCTTTAATTTACAATATTTATGAATATATTACATATGAATTCTGTCATTGGGCTATGCTTTGACAAAAATAATATTTCAATGATTAACTTCTTAATTATTTTGTTGTTTATGCAGTCAGTTTGTTCTTTTAACCAATAAACACATATTTTTATTGTAAAGTCCTCCATTTTCATTTTCATTGTTACAGACTTGGTGAACAGGATGAAAATAACCCTCCACATCTAACAATCTATCTTAAGTCATGGAATCTTGCAGACCATCCGTAATGTTATTTAAGATATGTACGAAATGGTTGTATTAACAAAAAAAAATTATCCATATTTGTGGTATAAATGTTGGAAGAAATTGTGATTGTTTCGTTTTTATCCATTGACTGATATATGTAGGTTGTTTAAGACAAAATTGATCCTCATGATAATTAAATTATTGAAAATAGCTCTGACTGATAGCTATGGATAAATAGTTATATGCCATAATTGTATTCTTGTTTTATAGTTAAGACTTAAGGTAATTGTGATAGCTATAATTTTAAGAAATGTGACTTTTATTAGCCCATTAAAAAATATGTATATATCTTTATATATATGCTTATATTTGTTAAGTTGTAAAATGCAAGCTTGTTTTTACATTATTTTTAAGTATTTGTGATATTCATTTTTTAGTTAGAAAACCAATTATTGGTTATTTTTAATAATATAGAAGAGGCATAACTGAATGGAAGATGGGGTCCCCTAAATATTAACAGATAAATGGTATGTTAATTAGTCTCTCATATTGCTTTTCTTCGCAAGCAAGCTCAATCAATAGGGATTGCTTGAAATATTTATATTTCTTTTTCATTTTAAGCATTAATTTTTTTCGGATAATGTGATAATGCAAAGTCAGTTAGCATATTATTCTTCTCTTTAGGTATTAATGGATAACAATAAGGGTATTAACCTAACCTTTGAAAGAAAGCAATCCTTTTGTTTCTGGTATTGGAGATATTTTTGATTACCAATGATTTTTATTGTTCTGAGTTTTTATTGATCATGAATATTATAGACATTTAAAAAAAAAAAATTGAACACAAATTCGGGTAATCTATTTTTCTATATATTATATTTGATGATGCACTCTGATATAAAATGTTATTATAATGTTATGTTGCTAAGTTTAGACACCTTTTTGTGAGGAAGTAGACGTAGAAGAAATTTATCTGAAAGAAAATGCTTGAAAAAGTGTTATCATCAAGGTCTAAAGGCTGTGTGTTATATTGCTAAGTTTAGACACCTTTATTTGAAAAATTAAACAAAAGAAATATAGTTTTTCTGTAAAAAAAAAAAAAAAAAAGAGAAAAAAAAAAGATAAATATAATAGAAAATGTTATCATCAAGGTCTAAAGGCTGTGCGCTATATTGCTAAGTTTAGACACCTTTTTGAGAGAAAATGCACAAAAAAATCACTTATCCAGAAATTTGATCCTTTATTTTGTTTTGATATTTTTTTTATTTTTTTTCAGTTTATTGTTCCTGTTTTCGTAATTTTTGTTTTTAACTTTTTGATATATTTTGCAATGTTTTGAGTAAATCGCCTATGTTGTGAAACTCATCTAATAAATAAATATCAAGAAAATAGGAGTGTTAATTTTAATAAAAGATGTTATCGTCAAGGTATATAGGCTGTGTATTATATTGCTAATTTGAGCTCCTTTTTGTGAGAAAATACATGAATAATCATTTCCAGAAAAAAAAAAACCCACTTTATTTTGTGTTGTTATAGCTTCTCGTTTTTCTGTTTGTTTTTTTTTTTCTATTTTTCTTTTCTTTTTGTCTTCATTTTTGTTAATTTACTTTTTGTTATACGTTGAAATATATTGAGTATATCGCCAAGTTGCGGAACTCAACTGATACATAAGTAAATAAAAACCAGAAAAAGGAGTTTTTATCATAAGAAAAAAAAGTTATCATCAAGGTACAAAGGCTGTTTTGTAGTTGCACCCACTGAATTCGGTTGGAAGCTCCTCTTTTCATATTATTATACCCAGTTAAATCCGTTATATGTTAGGTAACTTCAAAAAATGACTTTGTGGTCTCAGTAAATTACCGGAGTTAAATTCTATTCCCTTAGCTAATTTGGAAGTGGCCATGGTCCCGTGATAAAGCATTGAGTACTAGAGCTCCACCCTGGGATTGTACTCTACATTTTATTAGCACCGTGAGGCAATGGAGTAGCTAGGTAGCCGTGTGTGGAGAGCCACCGCAATACAGCCTAGAGTGCACCCAGCTGACCATTTCACCTCCTTCCAAAGCCCTGCCTTTGTGGCAGGCTTTGGACTGTAGGCCCAACGATTATTGTTTTCTAACTAAGTTACATATTTTACTTAGTGCATCTCATTTTCTGTTATTTCTCATTTTGCTCACAGACGCCTCTGCAAAATAGGACATTCTCTTCAGAGATTAAAATAAACGAAACTTTGTAAAGTTTTTTTTTCACCCTCTAATACTAAGTGTAGATTTTATTTCTCTTGGAACAATAAATTAATCTGGGACCAGAATTCATTTCCTGCATTTTTTATAATTCAAACATTGCATTTAATTGAGGGACCATACTTATTCTTATTTTAGGAGGAGAACATGGAAATTGTTATTTTACTATATGCAGAGATTATTACCAAATGATTTCAAGTAAATTGTTAATTTATTTTACATCTGCAATTTTCCTATTATGTCCTATTCTACCTTTGTCCCTTCTGTTTCTGTAATTTAGAACTCGTAAGTTAATTATATCTAGAATTATATTTAAACGTATAGAATAAGAATTTAGTTTCGTTATTAATAGCATTTTTTGCTAAAAGTAGTCATTCAGGGTCTTAGGATTTTTGGCATTTTTACAATTGCTGTGGTCCGAATGTAGTATTAGGGAGGGTCCCAAAAGAACCTCCACAAACCCCTAGTAGTTTGTAGCAACCTTTTCTTAGCTTAGGCATGTATATAAGATTGCATTTTGATAAACTTGAGTTAGGGGTTTATTGCCCATGTGGTGATGAGGATTTATTTGGTGGTGCGCTTATAAAATAAATTCCCTAGTCTCACTCTAGATAGAAAAGGGTGGTAACCTATAGATAACCAGTCTCGACTAGCCTTAGTAGAATAGATTGCACTTTAATTACACTTGTTTTGGTCTTTATTTTATGTTCAAAGTAATGCTTTATTTCTTTGGTATCTTGATAAATATATCTCTTGGTAAATATTTGTTTGAGTTTCGCAATGAATGTGTTGTTCTATGAGAACTTTGCTTCTTCACATCGTTTATTTGTCCATGCCAACTTTGTCGACTTATCGCAGGCTTACAGCTGCTACCTGCATGTATGTTTCGCCAATTGTGGATCCCTAACTTGCTCACCTGTTCCGTATTCTCATAATTCTTAGGTTAGGCATGTATGTAAAGATAGTGGGCTATATACACCTCAACAAATTTTAGCCCTATGTATTTGGTGAACTCATAAAGGCCCTAGCTAGAAAAGGGTGGTAACCTGTAGATAACTTGCCTTAGTAGTAATAAATTAGATGTAAATTTCTTTGGTTCTTTATATTATATTTTGGCCAAAGTATACAATAATTTTTGTTATCTCGTGTCGTTACATAAATAGAACAACTTATTGTTTTCACTTCATTTATTTCTGATCTAGTTATACCACCACCCCTACAATGGCCAATCTCCTTGTTATAATATAATACAAAGTTTCAAAGGCCTTAAACATAATTTGTTTAAAAGTGTTAATAAACGAGATTATTTATTAAGCGATTGCAAGCTGTAATTAATGTTATACACCACGTGTTAATTCCCAATGTATGAAGTGCTCATTCCACGAACTAATGGAGAGACTTTCTACTGTACTCACAGTTCCAAAGCCTTCGATTTGGGAGGGGAGGCAGTTTTCTTTCATTGGTAAAAATTAACAGAAACAAAATTGTTCGTGTCAACTTAGGGCTCATTAATTTATTTTTGCTATTTATATATTTTAATTTAAATGCAAAATAAAAAGTAATACATTTTACTCTAAAAAGTTTTATTTTTTTAAGAAATGCTAAGTTATTGCATTGAGGATTTTTCTTTTGGGGGGGGGGGTTGGCAGGCCCCCACCTAAATCCATCCATAAATAAAATGGACAGCTCACAAAATAAAATGGACGTATATTTACTGTAACGGATTAAGTAATCTCCAATCTAACATTTATTTTCTACTAGAGAACAGACTTGGAAGGGGAATGGCCTCATGTTGAGTGTCATAACTTCCTCTCTATCTGTAGTGATCCTCCCCTAACAAAGTATAGGGGATGTTCACTAGTACCATAAAACATTTAACTACATTTTTAACCAAGTTCTAATAATAGCCAGGGCATTTAAAGTATATAATGTTTAAATGTGAAGTAGTTTATGCTTTTCGTATTTCTAATCCCCCTAGAAATTTTATTTTCAGACCATTGGAAACATGCGAGACAGACTTAGATGAAATAGTTGGTTTATTTGTGTAACCCCTTCCATAAAAAAAACCTTTTAATCCCTACTTAATTTTGGGTTGGAGTAAAGAATATTCCTCTACAGGAATATTATATGAATTTCTATTCTGCTAGTTGATCATGTATGAGCATAAGTAATTGCAGTTAATATTCATTGATATATGGACTATGGCACAGTACCAGTGCTGGGCAAAATTAAAAACTAAAATAACTTACAAGGCTAGTTATTGTTTTTAGTTTTAGTTAATAACACTAATGACTAGTGGTATCAACTAAAACTAAAATAATAATTTAAAAAATAACTAGCAGTATAAACTAAAAATTTAAATTCATGAGTATTGTAGTTGCACTTAATCTATAGCAAAAACTAAATCATTGAGAATTGATTAAATCTGAACTAAAGCTTAGTTTAGTCTTAATTAAAAAGCACTAATCCATATTGGTAAACTTGTCTCAATCCAACAAGTTTTCGGACTATCATTTTAAAAAGGAGTGGTGTTAAAATCGTAACAAAATAATTTGACTAATAATTTAATTTCCTAGTTGTCTTCGTTTGTTAAAAGAATAGTCTGTCATAACCCATTACCTATTGTGTTTTCCATTACTGTTCATAAATAAGCTTTATATACATCAGTCTGAATTAGTAAATCGAGTGGTGGGAAATGCAAAGAATATGTTTCTATAAAACTAGGTAATAGTGAACCATTAACTAAAGTCTACTTTTGGTTAAACTACACTAATTACCATACTAAAAACAGATACTAAAATTATAAATCTGACATGGGCACCACACAACGTCCTTATACCCCTATTAAATTGCATAAACAAAATGTTTGTTTGCATTTCATTTGAAAGTGATATACAGTACTTCTGTTGTAATAAATCGGAGCAAAGCATTTTATAGAGCATAATTTATAGATATTCCCATGATATACAATAAAAAAGGTTCTATATAAAATTGTGTTTCTAATACGTACAGAGAAATTTGAATTTTCTTATTTTTGCCCCCTCTCCCTTTACTGATTTTGATCAAAATGGTAGGTGCACAACTAGACCATATAACAATCCTAAATGTGAAATTTCAACATTCTAAGGCTAGCCTTATTTGAGTTGTTCGAGGGTTCAAGGAGAGTCAAAACTAATAATTCCATTGGAACCTGAAAACCAAAAATGTTTGCGATTACAATACTTGCTTTATTTCGTACAAGGAAGTAAAAACAACTATTTATTCAAAAAGTGCTCCAACAGAGTCCAATTTTAAGAATTGAATAGATTTTTTCTGAGTCTCCTCATTGCAATGGAAACAAGAATTATCCACCTATTATTAGCTTGTTGTTGTTGTTCTGCAAGGTTAATATTGTCTCAGGCTGGCTCTATTTCTTTTCCCTTCCACTGTCCTACCCCAATTCATTCTTCCCACTCATCTTATTCATTTTTCCCCTTCTTAATGGCTCACAATATTTTTCTTAACTGTGGTATTTGCAACCAAATCAGCTAAAATGTTGTATTTTACTCCAATTGCACACCATTCCTAAATAAACGGTTTACAACTAGGTGGAAATGTACACTCATTAAAAGCATGATTATTTGACACCTTGTTATGTGCCGTCAGACTTGCTACTTACATTTGAAGAGATAATGGTAAAATAAATAGAATTTCAGCCTCAGCAATTCAGCATTGGGTTCTTTTTTCAACATATTTCAACCTTCCTTCTCTGCCCCTTCAATAATTTTTTTCGGACAACGAATTACACAAAATTTGATGTTGAGGATTGTACAGTAATCAGAAACATCTAATTTCTCCTTTTCGGAACTAGTAATATAAGATTCCTTATCATTTGTTGTATTCATTGTTTATTATTGGATTATGTATAAGAAATTAGAGATAATTATACACAAGCTACCTCATGCCTTGGAAAGTACCCGAAAAAGAGGGGAAGGAAGGCCTGTAGTGTTCGATGTGAAAACAAATCCTTAATCACGCTCTTCACCTACTAGTTCCTTCTAACAAACCAATTTAAAAATTGGTCTCCTTGCATGTAAATGTTGATGTCCATGCTGTGCCAAAAAATGCTGACCCAAGAGAATCTCTTCTACCTATTCATAATATAGTAAACATTTTCCTCTTTGAAAACTCATTAATTGTTGTTCTTTGTGTGATGATTCTTGTAGTGAATAAAAAGCTAAGCCCCTTTACTCCTATACAGGGTGTGGCAGAAAGAAATCTATTGGGGAAGTTAAAAAATAAAAATAAAAAAAAAAAAAATAAAAAAAAAAAAAAAAAAAAAAAAACTAAACCAAGTAAGGATGTATTTTCAAATCTTGATGAAAGATTCTTCTGACACTTCGATCAGATAATTATAAGGGCTGATGCATATCGAACGTTGACGAGTTTCTTTCTCACTCCAGCAATATTTTCCATATTTCAAGTCCATCATTATGTTTCATTGGAGAGTAGTTATTGGCGATCCACCATTTTTCAAGCAAGCTACTAAAAACCACAAAACATGCAGCTATTTAAGGACATGCCCCCCACCACCACTCTATTCTCTCTCTACAAGCTCCTCGCTCCCTATCAAATCGGGCAGTTATATTCTGCTGCACCCTACATATACACACACACACACACACACACATATATATATATATATATATATATATATATATATATACGTACGTACATACATACTGTTGTACCATACCTATCGGTGATGTATAATCTATGATATATAAATAAATACACACACATACAGGGTTTACCAGTCATAAGTTCATGAACTTTGAGAAATGCTTATAGGCACAATTTCCAATGAAAAAAGTCCTAATAGACTTGGGTCTGATTTAAGCTCAGTTTTTGTGATTTTTAAAATTGGTATGTTTTCTTTATTGAATGAGCCATAATTCCCAAAACATTTTACGATATTAAAAATCTGATTTACCTGTCCAAAATAGCATTAGATAGATAAAGGTAAATTTATTCACTAAAAGAAAATATGATATACATTCTGCAGGGAGTGACCATTGAAATAATTATTTCAAATATTTGTATATTGTAACTTTATACAAACATAAAATATATGTTTTTTATTGCAAATTTAATAGGTACCAAAATGAAAGAATTCAATATAATTTTACTTGCCAATTTCTAAAATTTGTGAGTTTCATTATCATATTCATGAGTTACATTTAAATTATTTCCATTGAAAAAATCTATTTATTCGCAATAACTATACTTCTTCTTTAATGTCTATGAACATGGGAGAAGGAGTTTATAACTTCTTTTCTTAACGCAATAAATTATTTAGAGAAACTTTTTGTTATAAAATTCTCTATAAAACAAAAAAAAAGGAATTAAGATCCCTACAATACTACCGTAGTTATAAAACGACCACACTTTTGCACAGCAACCCAATTTATAAATAACTGATTAGAAATACTTTCTTCAATTTTTAACAAATGAAATTTTGAGGCTTAACCGGAAATTTAATGGAGATTCCAACCGTGTTGAAACCATTTCTCTATAAAGAAACCGAAACAATATTGAGACAAAAAACCTAATTGACCACCACTGTGCATTATCATCATCTCTTTCCTGTAGAATTCCTCCTGCGCCTGCAAAATACTCTCTGCTGTACAATAAACTCCATTTCGTAAGTCAAAAATCGCTACAAATGTACGGTTATGGGTATTACTGCTGCCTGGCTTCTCCCATTTGCAAAACCATACATGAACAACATATCACTCCATTTCCTGTGAGTTAGCAAAGAATTGCCTCATGGTCTTATGATTATAAGGAAGGCACATCAGCGGTTAATGGCGGGATCTTTATACTAGAGTCCTTCCCTCACCCCTAAATACGAATCACTCTCCTAGAAGGAGGGAGGTGTTTGCATTGAGATAAATATAATTAAAATTTCACATAGTACATAATAAAAAGACGTATTAAAATGTGTTTTTTTTTTTTACTTACACAAACAAGATCATGTTTTGGAATTATTATTTAGTTAAGCTAATACTGATAAGCTCCCAATGACAAGATGCGCCTTAGTGTTAAGTATTGTTAAAATGCATAACAAACAATCTGTGTAACTCGAGAGACTATTGTCAGCATTATTTGAAAACAAATTTTATAACCAATAAACAAAAAAAAAATAGGCAGCAAATTAAAAATGTATTTCCATAGATCTTATAAAAACCTCCTTCATGGTGCAAAATGTAATGTTTACTTCGACAGGCAAATCAGATTTCTGAAATTGTAATAACTTTGGTAATTATTACTTATTAAATGGAGAAAATATAAATTTTAAAAATCACAAAACAGAAGAATCTCAAAATGAGCCTATAACCCAAATTTACTGACTTTCCCATTGGGAATTGCTCCTAGAATAGTGTGAAGTTTTGAGCACTAAAGTTTGATACTCCCTGTATGTACATTTTTGATACACACTGTATGTATATGTTTGATGTACCCTGTACATACTTATTTGATATCACCTGTATATACTTTTTTTATATTCCCTGTATATACTTTTTTTATATACCCTGTATATACTTTTTTTATATACCCTGTATGTACATGTTTGATATACCCTGTGTGTACATGTTTGATATACCCTGTGTGTACATGTTTGATATACCCTGTGTGTACATGTTTGATATACCCTGTGTGTACATGTTTGATATACCCTGTGTGTACATGTTTGATATACCCTGTGTGTACATGTTTGATATACCCTGTGTGTACATGTTTGATATACCCTGTGTGTACATGTTTGATATACCATGTATGTACATGTTTGATATACCCTGTGTGTACATGTTTGATATACCCTGTGTGTACATGTTTGATATACCCTGTGTGTACATGTTTGATATACCATGTATGTACATGTTTGATATACCCTGTATATACGTTTTTGATATACCCTATTTGTAAAGTCTCATGACCTTATCTGTTTATGTTTTCATGGGTTTCAAATAATTTAAATCACCCATATCTGATTGGTAATCTAACTTATAAGACTAATGTTTAGCATTTGTGCGTTTCTAAATTTTCATTTACCATTCTTAAGAAAACTTAGAAGTTGATTTTTAGGTTGTGAGGTGCATATTTGAAAAACATGACCGCAAAGTTGCATTTTAAATAATATTATTTCTTGTAGTAGATAAGTGACAATAGGCTGAAATAAAAAAATGCTGCTACTGCTTTTTTAATTAAACCAATTCAGCTGGCCAGCATTAAGGAGCCGGGCTCACTGAACTTATTTCTATGTCAGAAATAAAATGAAATGACATTATTTTATGGACTTTTCACATTCATCAATTTGACTGGCTATGGTCAGTTGAAATAAAAAATACCTGCTGTTTTTGAACTTTTTTAACTAGCCTCCATGTTAGGTCATTGACACCTCTTCAGTGTCTGTGTTTTGGTAGATACATCAAGTATTAAAGAAAAAGTTCTCATAGAGTTCCAAAGCCTACTTCAGCATTATCAAAGTTGACCAAGTACCTACAAATGTTTGTAGTTGCCAGTTGTGAATGCCATATCCAAACTTGTGCAACTACCAAACTCCTGTAACCATATCAGACTAGTATAACCAAATACAACAGCTCATTGTCCTCTGTTGAGATACCCTGAAGAAGCTGGGATCATGACTAGCGAAGTATTTGTAGAAAATATTATGTCGCATCAATGCCAAGAAAGTTTCTTCCAGCCATCACATCACCTAATTGACAAATCTACCCAATCTCAATCCCTGAAGTGGCGTCAAGAATGGCTTCTAAAATGTAGGATGTTAAAGAGGCTCCAAAAAAACATTAATGATCCGGCGTCATAAAATTGAGCGATACATTATATATTTCCTCATTCATTTTTCACTTGTGCTTCATAATAAGTTTCTAAAGGTTTATTCCAAAAAGTGATTCTATTTTTACAGAAGATTTTGCATATTTATTGTCCCTTTGTTAAAAGTATTCTTGTGTTAACTGACTTTGCATGAACCATACTTTGATCTTTATTAGCTCTAAGAATTGATTATTTATTTTTCTAGCCTCATGTTTTTTTCTAAAAAAAAAAAAAAAAAAAAAGGAAAAAAAATAATATCTATAATCCCTCATTGGCAAAGAGTGAAAATTTAATGTTCATATATAAAGCTCTTTAAATAAGGAATTTTTCAATATTGACTACAATAATTTGCTATAGTCAAGTGTTTAAAAACTAAATGAAATACTACTATAAGAAAATGTTACCTGCCAGAAGTTCTAATACTTATAATTTGTTAAAATAATGTGAACCTATAACTTCTTACTGCTGTTTTATTTTTTTAATGCCATGTTAATTCTTGTTAGCTGATGTAGCATTGTAAAAATAAACTATTTTTATAATTATTTTTCAAGTTACTCAAAGTTTATATACTACAAATAATTTGTGATGATGTTAACTTCAAGAAAAATTGTGCTCAGTAGAGTCAACATTTTTAGTGTATTAGGTGTTCCATATCGATGTGTATTTTCTTCAAAATAAAAACTATAGTAGAGATTCTTGTGACTATGTATGTGATTCAGCTATAACTACCTATGTTTTTAGTGTCAGAAATTTATAGATACAAATTATTGATGTTGAAAAATCACATTTAAATGTAAAGGAACGTAAAATTCCTAATTTCCGTCATATTTGTATTTTTGTCTTTCTTTAAAATATATGTTTTTCAAAGAAAGTGTTTCGATATGTGAATGACAGTATCCTCAATGTTTCCTATGTCCAGTGTATTCCCAATTCCTTTGTATGTCACACGTCTTATTTTAGCTGATTTATTTGAAGGGAAATCAGCTATTGAGGTTGTACTCAAAATGTGATTTTCGAAAAATTTCTTCAAATGTCCATCAATCTTGCCTAGGAGACACACACACATACATCCAAAGTATATATAGACAATTAGCTGATTTCCCTTAAGAAAAGTCTACTAAGATGCAAACATCTTGGTTATTATCAAATATAAAGAAAAAAGAAAGGAAAGTCACTGCATTAACTAAGCAGATTTCCCATGTGTATGTCACGTATTTGAATTTATCTCAAAGCGTAAAAGTTCTATGAGAAAATTATTTAGTATTTAGGCTTCAAATAAGATGCTTCATGCTATAACAGCTTATTGATAATATGGTAACAATAAGCTGTTATAACAACAGCTAGGAGTGGGGGTTTACTGGATTGTGAAAACTAAAAAAGTCCGCAGGGGCTGCATAAACTAGATTTCCCTTGTGATGTTTAACTATAGATAAATCTACATACCACGCTAAAAATATTAAGTGAATAAATACAAAGGATAATTAGAAACCTCCAGACCGAAAGCACATGAAATGTAAACAAATAGGTGTGCCAACTTCCCACAGGAATGAAAAACAATTACTGAAATATATCAGAATATAACATTAATTTTATTGAAAAATATTTACTATATCTAGTACTGTAATTTGTAATGGATCGGAATAATTTTTATCTCAATCAATCAAATTTTAGTAGTCCAAGAACTTAGGAAGGAGAGGGGGGGGGGTCACTATAACATATTTGCCTTTATCTCGTATAATAGAGGTTTCTTGAAAAACAATTTATGGTATTTAAGCTTCGAATAATGTGGTTTATTACATAACAGAGTATTGTTTATGTAACATGAGTAGAAGTGGGGGTTTGCTGAAGGCTGAAAAATGCAAATATCTCGTTTAATATTCAAGATAGAGAATAAATGCATATGATAATATTTATAGTACAAGTCAGTCATTAAGGAACTTGATCTGTCTTTCTACATAAAACGTTTAAATATCGAGATTGGTAACAATCAAACAAAAATTGCGACCACTAGAGCGTTAACAGACAAATATATAATTTGAACGGACTTCATTTTCGTCATCTCCTGGGTAGGATCGATTGACATTTGAAGAACTTTTTCGAAAATCGTGTCGTGAGTACGACCTCAATAGCTGATTTCCCTTGAGGGCAAAAAATGCCAATACCTTGGTTAATAATCAAGATAATGAAAAAAACGTACATAATAACATTTATAGAATATTACATTTGCAATAAGATTGGTTTTATACAATTTTTCGATTCTACGAATAATAACGATAATATTAAGAATTTTCGAAATCCACCTCTAAAAACCCCTTACACTCGTCGGAACCTAGAGTGGCGAGTTCGATTCTCGCCTTGGCAGGGGAATTTATTTAGTGACGAAATTCATTAAATAAAATCCTTAGTCCCCCCCTGGCTAGAAAAGGGTGGTAACCTGTAGATACCCGTCCCAATTAGCCTTAGTTGCAAAAAGTGGACGTTAATAAATAATAATAATATTTTTACATGAAACGTTTAAATATCGAGTTTGGTATCGATCAAACAAAAATTGCGACTGCTAGAGCGTTAATAGACAAATATTGTGTGTGTGGCTATATAAATATTCTCTGAGGCGAACAGAAGTGGGGTTAATTAATTAATAATAGCGATATTTCGTTTCCTATTGATTTTATGGCACTCAAAAAAATCATATATTTTGTTATTTGGAGTAACTCTTGATATATATATATATATATATATATATATATATATATATATATATATATATATATATATATATACATTTTAAAGGGCACAAAAGACTAAACCAAACTTAACTAAACGCCGTATGTGGGTTGGTATTGCACCTCCTTGATTATATGTATTAGCATTTTTACTAACGATGAACGGTGAGGGTTGTAAGGGAAAATCGCGTTATTTTTTTTTTTGGCAGATTTCCCTTAAGGGTCTCTATCTCTATCTCTATCTCTCTCTCTCTCTCTCTCTCTCTCTCTCTCTCTCTCTCTCTCTCTCTCTCTCTCTCTCTCTCTCTCTCTCTCTCTCTCGACATTTAACCGTTTTATGTAAAAAGACAGATCAAGTTCGTTAATGGCTGAAATCAGACCAGAGAGAGGGGGGATTTTCGAAAATTCAAAATATCTCCGTTATATGAAACGGATCGAAAAATTGTATAGAACCAATCATATTGCAAATTATATTTACTATAAATATTGTTATATACATTTATTCTCTATCTTGAATATTAACCGAGATATTTGCATTTTTATGAAGTCTGTGGTCGGGTATGGTTCGGATTACGTCTGCCATCTTCGTCATTTCTTGGCTCACGTGGAAGCTTCTTCTAACCTTGCCTGTCGTTTCTAACCTTACCTTACCTTCGTTACTTAGTGAGATTTATGCAAATACGTTTTGTTCATCCGCCCCCCCCCCCTTCTTTAGTTCTTGGACTACTAAAATTTGAGTTATTAAAATATAAATTATTCTTACAATTCAGAAGCCGTTTCAGTTGGGAATTTATTTTAATTAACTGAAAGATTTCTCATTACCGTTTGTATTTACTTATGGTGGTGTTGTGTTACCAGTATGCAGATTTCTCTATTGCTTAACTTCAGATGGGAAATCGGGTTAGTTTACGCAGCCCCTGCGTGACGGACTTTTATTATTTTTTGGCAAACGTGCACGTAACAAAAGTTGTTTATTTTGTAATTTAAAGTAATTTTTTTTTTTTTTTTTTTTTTTTTTTACACGTTATTCGTATAACAAAGTATAATCGAGATATACACTAAACACTAATGCGGGAGCCAACAATTTCATCGGGCTCTGACGATTGAACCGAACTTAACAAAACGATATGTAAATTGGCATTTACTGCCATGATTATAAGCTATAACAAAATTTCCAAGAACGACCAGGAGTGGGGGCAGTAAGGGAGGCATTATATGGAAAATCGCCGCACTTCATTTCCTTTTGGGTTTTCAGCAAATATGCACATATCAGAGGTGTTTATTTTGTTATTTAGAATAACTTTTGTCGTATTGCGGAGTATGACGAAGTGCTACAAGAGCATTTCGATTATTTAATTTGTATAATGTATTATTAGCAGATTTCCCTGAAGGGAATCAGCTATTGAGGTTGTACTCATGATGGAATTTTTGAAATTTTTCTTCAAATGTCCATCGATCCTACCTAGTAGATGACGAAAATGAGGTCCGTTCAAAACTGTGTGTATATATATATATATATATATATATATATATATATATATATATATATATATACTAGCTCGGGAATTCATTTGAGGCTGAATGGTGATGGTATTTTTCTGGCAAGGCGTTATTTTGCACAATATTTTGACATTTACCCGTCCCAGTGTTTAGGGTTAATACCCGTCGTTTCTGCGGATTTGTTAATAATAAAATTAATTTTTTATGTAAGACTTCACTGTCCTCCATATTGTCATATTTCCCGCTTCCTGTGCATTATGCATAGATTTGAATTATTAAGGACTAAATATTAACATACATTTGAATTAATTTTTCCAGGTGAGGTACCTGGAAGTTCATATTGAAAAGAATTCTTGAGCAAATTTTTCTAAATAACAAAATAAACAACTTCTGTTATGTGCATATTTGCCGAAACTACAATAGGAAACGAAATATCACTATTATTATTTTCAGGCCTCCCTTATAACCCCCACTCCTGCCTGTCCCTAGAAATAGTATGGCTTTTTATAAGGAAGGCGTTAGTGCTAATACACATACTGAGTGTTTTATTTAGTTCGGTTGAGTCTTTTGTGCCAAATAAAATTTTTCACTTCCGCTATAATTTTTAGCGTATATCTCGTTTATAATTCGGTATACGAAAAAAGTGTATATAACAAAAGTTACTCTAAATAGCAAAATAAACAACTTTTGTTATGTTCATATTTGCCGATAAGCCAATAGGAAACGAAATATCGCTATTTTTAATTTCTGGCTTCCCTTAAAACCCCCACTCCTGCCCGTCCCTAGAAATGTTGGTATGGCTTCTTATAATGAAAGCGTTAGTGCTAATACACATACCGAGTTTTATTTATTTCGGTTGAGTCTTTTGTCCCAAATAATATTGTTGACTCCCGCTATAGTCATAAGCGTATAACTCATTTAAACTTCGGAATACGATGAAAGTGTTTATGACAAAAGTTACTCTAAATAACAAAATAAACAACTTTTGTTATGTGCATATTCGCGAAAAAACCAATAGAAAACGAAATATTGCGACTTTTAATTTCAGGCCTCCCTTATAACCCCCACTCCTGTTCGTCTCAGAGAAAATTAATATAGCCTATCTCTCAAGTTGGATCAGACTGCTCACGGTATGCCAATTTAATTTAAAATCGGTTAAGTAGTTTAGGAGTCCATCGCGGACAAACATCGTGACAGGAGATTTATATATATTAAGATATATATATAATATATCTATATATATATAAAATTGTAACCTCTGTCTGTACATTGATTTTTTTCGCGAAATTTCACGATAACTTTTCGTTTCACATGTCATAGACACCATAACTGCATTTTGTTTCTTTGGTGTCTGTTTGTTTGTTTGTTTGTTTGTTTGTTTGTTTGTTTATTTGTTTGTTTGTTTGTTACCTTTTCACGCATAAACGGCTGAACCGAATTTTATGAAACTAGGTATGTATATTACTACTAGCCCAACTTAGACTTTAGGCTATATTAATATTCTCTCAGACGAACAGGAGTGGGGGTTATAAGGGAGGCCTGAAATTAAAAATAGCGATATTTCGTTTCCTATTGCTTTTTCAGCAAATATGCAACTAACAAAAGTTGTTCATTTTGTTATTTAGAGTAACCTTTGTTATATGCACTTTTGACGTATACGGAAGCATAAATGAGTTATACGCTATAAACTAAAGCGGGAGTCCACAATTTTATTTGGCACTAAAGACTAAGCCGAATTAAACCAAACTCGGTATGTGAATTAGTACTAACGCCTTCATTATAATAAGCCATACTAACATTTCTAGGGACAGGCAGGAGTGGGGGTTATAAGGGAGGCCTGAAATTAAAAATAGTGATATTTCGTTTCCTATTGCATTTTCGGTAAATATGCACATAACAAAAGTTGTTTATTTTGTTATTTAAAGTAACTTTTGTTTTATTCACTTTTGTCGTATAGAAAAGTATAAACGAGATATACACTAATTGAACACGATTGAACCGAACTTAGCAAAACTCGGTGTGTGAATTAGCATTAATTCTTCCATGATTATAAGCTATATTAAAAATTATTAAAAATATTTATTTATTTATTTATTAAAATATAAATTATTCTTACAATTCAGAAGCCGTTTCAGTTGGGAATTTATTTTAATTAACTGAAAGATTTCTCACTACCTAATCACAATGGCATTGTGTTACCAGTGTGCAGTTTTCTCTATTGTAAAACTTCACGGGGGAAATCTGCTTAGTTTACGCAGCCCTGCGTGACGGACTTTTTTTTAATTTTGTTTAAATTGTATATGAAAATTTGGAATAAATTGAATGGTGGTAATTAGGGGGGTATCTCAGGTGAGAGTGCAGCTTATTGTTTTCATCTTTATTTTTTAGCACATTTCCCTTAAGGGAAATCAGCTATTGAGGTCGTACTCATGACGCGAGTTTTGAAAAATTTCCTCAATTGTCCATCGATCCTACCCAGGAGATAACGAAAAAAGTCCGTCACGCAGGGGCTGCGTACACTAAGCAGATTTCCCACGTGAAGTTTTACAATAGAGAAATCTGCCTAATAACAACTGTAGTAGTAAGAAACCTCTAAACCTAAAATATTATTTAGGGCGTAATAACCCAGTAGTTTCTAGCCCCAAAAAACAGTTAACCTAACCTCTAAACCTATTCACGAGGGATGAATAGTTATAGAAACGACCGCCAGAGCTCTCGGTGGAAAGTCCGAACATAGCCTACTGGCGACCACACGCAGAATACTAATGCAAATATCTCGGTTAATATTCAAGATACAGAATAAATGTATAGAACAATATTTATAGTAAATTTAATTTGCAATAAGATTTATTCTATACAATTTTTCGATCCGACGCATAATAACGGAGATATTTTGAATTTTCAAAAATCCCCCCTCTAAACCCCCCCTCCTACTGGTCCGATTTCAGCCATTAACGAACTTGATCTTCCTTTTTACATAAAACGATTAAATTCCGAGTTTGGTAACGATCAAACAAAAATTGCGACCGCTAGAGCGTTAACAGACAAATATATATATACATATATATATATATATATATATATATATATATATATATATATATATATAATTTTGAACGGACCTCATTTTCGTCATCTCCTGGGTAGGATCGATGGACATTTGAAGAAATTTTTCGAAACTGGCATCATGAGTACGACCTCAATAGCTGATTTCCCTTAAGGGAAATCTGCTAATGAGGTCCGTTCAAAATTATATATATATATATATTTATATATATATATATATATATATATATATATATATATAGATGTATGTATGTATATATATGTTTGTCTGTTAGCGCTCTAGCGGTCGCAATTTTTTTTGATCGTTATCAAACTGGATATTTAAACGTTTTATGCAAAAAGACAGATCAAGTTCCTTAATGGCTAAAATCGGACCAGTGGGAGGGGGAGGGGGTTTAGAGGGTGGATTTTCGAAAATTCGAAATATCTCCGTTATTATGCATCGGATCAAAAATTTGTATAGAACCAATCTTATTGTAAATTAACTTTACTATAAATAATGTTCTATACATTTATTCTCTATCTTGAATATTAACCGAGATATTTGCATTTTTATTAAATCTGGATCGATAACGGACGATTGAGTTTCCCGCCAAAAGCTAGTTCGGCCGTAACTGCTCGGCTCTCGTATGGAGATTTCTCTATTGTATAACTTCACGTAGGAAATCTGCTTAGTTTGGTTGTTAGTTAGTTGCAGCCCCTGCGTGACGCACGTTTTTTGATGGAGGACTCCTCTTGAGCCGAACAGTAGCCCCATAACCGTCCAGCCTTGGATTTCGTATTTCTTTGAGAAATAGGAGCAACATAGCTCATATATTCCTTTCTTCTCCTAGCTTAATATGAACGCTCTAGCGGTCGCAATTTTTGTTTGATTGTTACCAAACTTGATATTTAAACGTTTTATGTAAAAATAAAGATCAAGTTCGATAATGGCTGAAATCGTATATTCCCCTTACGCCCCCGCCCCCTAGAGAAATCTGCTGATTAGTTTTCACCAAATTTATCATAGAACAGTTTATTCTGATCGCATTTAATCTTCTCCTCTCCAACTTCTATCATCCGAGTGACGTAGCAGACTTTGCTTTATTCTGATTGGCTATTTTCCAAATGCCATTTGGGTGGTTATACCTCGCTTAAACCAATAGGTGACATTTTGGTGAGGATTTAGTTTGATTCCTACGTCCCACCACTGAAATAAGGAAGAAAACAATTTAGTCTTAAATTCGATATTCCTCCAAGTCGGAGTGCCTGGAGGAACGGCAGAGGTCTTCAGGAAATGTCTCGTCTACCCACGCCCAATATTCCCACGCCTTTCCTGGCAGACTCGTCAACTCTGAACCTCCCATATATGATGGAAATGTCTAAGGTTGTCTACTCGGGAAATTGTTTCATTACTTCAGCCAATCATATTTATTATTGGTGACAATTTATCCATGTCCCACCTACATGCAAGGTCACAACATATAAATCGTTGTTAATTCTATGCTGTTAGTTTCATGCCTTAAGTTCATAATTGCCTAATTACGAGCCAATACATAACTTGAAAAGGTTGACAAGTTCGGAAGGCTTGGAAAACTATATGTTAAATTTAATCCTAATTAAAAAAAAGTCCGTCACGCAGGAGCTGCGTAAACTAAGCAGGTTTCCCATGTGAAGTTTTACAATAGAGAAATCTGCATACTGGTAACACAATACCACCGTGATTAAATACAAACGGTAATGAGAAATCTTCCAGTTAATTAAAATAAATTCCCATTTGAAACGGCTTCTGAATTGGAATAATAATTTATATTTTAATAACTCAAATTTTAGTAGTCCAAGAACTAAAGAAGGGGGGGGGGCGGATGAACCGAAAGTATTTGCATAAATCTCACAAAGTAACAAAGGTAAGGTAAGGTTAGAAACGACAGGTAAGGTTAGAAGAAGCTTCCACCTGAGCCGACGGAAATGGCCGATCTAATCCAAACTATACCCGACCACAGACTCCATAAAAATGCAAATATCTCCGTTAATATTCAAGATAGAGAATACATGTATAGAACAATATTTATAGTAAAGTTAATTTACAATAAGATTGGTTTTATACAAAGTTTTGATCCGACGTATGGTAACGGAGATATTTTGAATTTTCGAAAATCCCCCCTCTAAACCCCCCCCCTCCTACTGGTCCGATTTCAGCCATTAACGAACTTGATCTGTCTTTTTACATAAAACGTTTAAATACCGAGTTTGGTAACGATCAAACAAAAATTGGGACCGCTAGAGCGTTAACAGACAAATCTATCTATCTATATATATATAAAATTGTAACCTCTGTCTGTACATTGATTTTTTTCGCGAAATTTCACGATAACTTTTCGTTTCACATGTCATAGACACCATATCTGCATTTTGTTTCTTTCGTGTATGTTTGTTTGTTTGTTTGTTTGTTTGTTTGTTTGTTACCTTTTCACGCATAAACGGCTGAACCGAATTTTATGAAACTTGGTATGTATATTACTACTAACCCAACTTAGACTTTAGGCTATATTAAATTTCCCTGAGACGAACAGGAGTGGGGGTTATAAGGGAAGCCTAAAATTGAAAATAGCGATATTTCGTTTTCTATTGGTTTTTCGGTAAATATGCACATAACAAAAGTTGTTTATTTTGTTATTTAGAGTAACTTTTGTTATATATACTTTTGTCGTATACCGAAGTTTAAATGCGTTATACGCTAAAAATTATAGCGGGAGTCAACAATATTATTTGCCAAAAAAGACTCAACCGAACTAAATAAAACTCGGTATGTGTATTAGCAGTGAGGCCTTCATTATAATAAGCCATACCAACATTTCTATGGACGGGCAGGAGTGGGGGTTATAAGGGAAGCCTGAAATTAAAAATAGCGATATTTCGTTTCCTATTGGTTTTTCCGCAAATATAAACATAACAAAAGTTGTTTATTTTGTTATTTGGAGTAACTTTTGATATATACACTTTTGTGGTATACCTAAGTATAAATGAGTTATACGTTAAAACTTTAGCGGGCACTAACGGCTGAACCGAACTTAACAAAACTCGGTATGTCAATTAGCATTAATTCTTCCATAATTATAAGTTATATTAAAATGTTTAGGTTCGAACGGGAGGGGGGTTAAAAGGGAGGCCTGGAATAAAAATTCACCATATTTACATGTATAAGAGACGGGAAATATAAAAATATCGAAGACTGTGAAGCCTTATCGAACAAATAATTCTATTATTAGCAAATCCACGGGAAAGACGGGTATCAATCCTAAACACTGGGACGGGTAAATGTCAAAATATTGTGCAATGTAAAGCCTGCTAAAAAATACCATCACCATTCAGCCTCAAATGAATTCCCGGGCGTAGCCGGGTATCTGAGCTAGTATATATATATATATATATATATATATATATATATATATATATAAAATTTTGAACGGACCTCATTTTCGTCATCTCCTGGGTAGGATCGATGGACATTTGAAGAAATTTTTCGAAGATCGCGTCATGAATACGACCTCAATAGCTGATTTCCCTTGAGGGAAATCTGCTAAAAGTCACGCAGGGACTGCGTATACTTAGAAGATTTACCTCGTCAAGACTAACAGAGTATGCTAAATATACACACTGGTATTACAACGCAACATTAAATATTAAGTGAATAAATACAAGCGGTAATAAGAAATCGTTCCCCTCCCGACGGGAAGCGTCTGAAATGCAAACAAACAGGTCTGCCAATCTCTCACCGGAAATAAAACAATTACTGAAATATATCAGAATATTGCCCCGCTTTTACATCAGACAGGGTAAAATTCCTTGAGAAATATATAGCGCCTCAAAGAGAATACCTATCATTGGCAAACATTTTGGATTACAACAATGAAAGTAAAGTTAATGATGTTTTCTGTTTCTTATCACGAGTTTGCGAAAGTTAACAGTATAAAACAAAGAATTTTATTATTTTTATCGGGGTGCTTAAACAACAATAATCGGCACATTATTTATTATATGCAATTATACTTTTTATTAGTATTCTGTTTGTCATAAATCTTAGAGAAGAATTATGTTAATTTGATATGTCAGATAACCTATCTTTATTTAGAAATTAAAAAAGAATGAATTAATCTACAATTACATTGAATTATGATCTTTAACGAAGAACGTTAAAGTGATCCCGAAAATTAATTAAAGCACACACAACTGGGGCTACAACAGATATATTGAATTAAGTATTACAATTATTTAGATTAATATTTATATTGTATTACGTGCCAATGTATAAGCTGTTCATTTGTAATTTAGAAATTATTATTATTTTATTTACATATTTTTTAAGAAGTTATAATATATTAATAACCATACTAACAGTAATTGGCCAGACTCTTGGCAACCAATAAAATATCTATCTATCTACCGCTGTCTGCTTGGAGAATATTGCCGTTGAGTGCCCCTGGATGATTCACCTGAGCAGCTTCTAAATCTCTGTTATTTGAGTTGACTCTTGAGGTAACTAATCTCCCACGTGAGTTTCTGAATAGCCTCTTCTAAATGTGAGGTGGATCCAGTTGTGCGTATATTCCCCGTTGATACCTGGCAAATACTTGGTTCGTAAATGTCTGCTATCCTATCGGCAATTTCAGCTGTTTTGTCTAAGTCAGGCTCTGGAGTAGCAGCAAGTGTAGCCTGCACCCGGTCAGGGAGTGCTCGTAACCATACAGATCTCAAAAGACCCAGAGGTATCGTGGTACTGGCCAACCGCCTCAGTTCGTTAAGGAAGTGGGATGGCCGTTCTCCACCGATCAACTTTCTATCTTCTAATATCCTCCTGATCCTCAAATTTTCCGATTCAGCAAAAATGTGATTGAGACGAGCTTTCAAACTCTCATAAGGAGTGTCTGCAGGAGGCTGTTTGACTATATCCGTCACTTGTTTGAGCACTTCATATTCCAGATTTTGAACCACTACTTGAAATTTTAATTTACTTGAAATAAACTTACTTGTGGCAAAAGCTGCCTGTGCTGTGCAGACCCAGAGTTGAGGATCTGCTCTCCAAAAGCTAGTTATCCTGGCTGAACATGATACAACTGCTTATACAAAAAGTCCGTCACGCAGGGGCTGCGTAAACTAAGCAGATTTCCCACGTGATGTTTAGTAATAGATAAATATACATACTGCTAACACAACAACATCGTGTATAAATACATACGGAAATAAGAAATGTTTCATCCAATTTCAATAACCTGCCGACAGGAAGCGTTAGGTTAGAAATCTAACCTAACCTCTGCCTCACACCGGAAAGAAAAACAATTACTGAAATATATCAAAATATATCACATTATTTTATTGAGAACTATTTACTATATCTAGTACTGTAATTAATAATGAGTCTGAATAATTGTTATCTCAATCAATAAAATTTTAGTAGTCCAAAACTTTAAGATGGGGGGGGGGGAGTCAGCAGGGCATATTTGCATGAATCTCGTATAAAAAAGGCTCTTGAATACAATTTTTGGTATTTAAACGTCCAATAATGTGATTTATTATGTAGCAGAGTATTGTTTACGTAGTGGCGGTTTCTGAAAACTGAAAAATGCAAATATCTCGGTTAATATTCAAAATAGAGAATAAATGTATATAACAATATTTATAGTAAATTTAATTTGCAATAAGATTGGTTATATACAATTTTTCGATCCGGCCCATGGTAACGGAGATATTTCGAAATTTCAAAAATCCTCCCCTCTAAACCCCCCCTCCCCCTGGCCCGATTTCAGCGGTTAACGAACTTGATCTTTCTTTTTACATAAAAAGAGTACATATCGAGTTTGGTAACGATTAAACACAAATTGTGACCGCTAGAGCGGTAACAGACAAATATATAGATAGATAGATAGAGTGATATATATATATATATATATATATATATATATATATATATATATATATATATACAGTTTTGAACGGACCTCATTTTCGTCATCTCCTGGGTAGGATCGATGGACATTTGAAGAAAAATTTCGAAAATCACGTCATGAGTACAACCTCAATAGCTGATTTCCCTTAAGGGAAATCTGCTAAAAGGTGTGTGAAGGCTGGATTTAGTTTCAATCTTCTCTTCATTAGTCATTGTCCCACACTTTTTTAAAACAAACGGAACGTTACTCACTTTCGGGGTCACCACTTTGGTGTAGGTAATGTGTAGAATAATAAGAGAGAAGCGAACAAAACAATTTAATAAGTGTATCAAAAATTTACAATGTTTTGAGGCAGTTTCGCACTAGGCACTGACTCGTTCTTTTGTCCAAGGTACCTATAATATTGGGTACCTATAAGCTTTTGTCATTCTTCTAACCTCGATGAACAGGTTATGCACGCAGTGTTGCCACTAGCCCGCACTCGCTCCCGACTCACTATTAAATTTTAAAGCAGGGGGCCCCAGGTGACAGCTAGTCGCGAGTTTATATAACTGTTAACTGTTACAAAACCCTTGCCTAATGGACAAATTATAATTCTGAATTATTCTTGGGCCACATCTGTACATAAGCAGACAAAATGTATAGTCCCGTCTAACGTAGATTTCTGCTGAACAGATAGATAGATATATTCTTTACAGGAAAGAAAAACAATTAATGAAATATATGTAAATATACCATATTAATTTTATTGAAAACTCTTTACTTTAGTTAATGTTGTCATTTTTATATCTAATTTATAATTTGATCTCAAACGCTCAAATTTCGTAAATCAAGAACAAAAGAAGTGGCGGGGGGAGGGGTTCAACGGAACGTATATTGCATATATCTCAAAAAGTAAAATTTGAATGAAACAATATTTGGTATTTAACCTTGCAATAAAGTGATTCGTGATATATGAGCTTATTTTTAATATGACATGAGTAGAAGTGGGCGTTTACTGAAATTGGAAACCTATAAAATCCAAATATCTCGGTTAGTACTCATTATACAGAAAATGTGTATAGAACAACATTAATAGATCATTCAATTTTCAAAAAGATTGGATCTATACAATTTTTCGATCCGACGTATAGTAACGGAGATATTTTGAATTTTCACAATTCCCCCAACTAACCCCCCCCCCTTTCCCACTGGTCTTATTTCATCCATTAACGAACTTGATCTTTCTTTTTACATAAAACGATTAAATATCAAATTTTGTAATTATCAAACAAAATTGCGACCCCTAGAGCGGTAACAGACAAATATATATATATATATATATATATATATATATATATATATATATATATATATATTAAATTTTGAAGGGGCCTCATTTTCGTCATCCTCTAGGTAGGATCGATGGACATTTGAAGAAAATTTTCGAAAATTGTGTCATGAGGTCAACCTTAAAGGAAATCTACTAAAATGTTCTATTAAGTACCCTTTAATATTTATAATAATAATGCATATGAAATATATGTTCACAGTTGTTCTCTGAACCTCATGAAATCTCATTGTGCTAAGTTCGAATATAAACGGTATTTTGGGTTTAAAGCCTTCTAAAATCATCTATGACTATCGATATTTTATTTGACGTGACCGACACTGTCCAGTTAAAGTGGGTTTGCAGTTTTATTTGAGAAACTTCACATTATTAAATCATAAACGTTTGTATATTTTTATTTTCTTTGTTTTATTTAATACTTAATGTTTTGGGGGGAAATGTTTATTTTATGTTGAATTGATGTATTTGTGTAGGGAGTATCGATTATTGTATTTGGGGAGTCGATTTGTTGTAGGTCGATTGTGAAGTTGAAGAATGACGTAGGCCGTTCTCTCCTACACTTGACGATCCAGTTAGTTGTGGGTTTTGCCAAGGAGAATGTCGGGTAGTTCGTGGTGGTGAAAATAACTTGTTCAATTACTAGCGCTCCTTATTACAAGTGCTTTGGACCCTTTTAAGACACTCTTATTTATTTTTGGTGTGAACAATGGCCACTTCATCGTCTACGGGCAAAATAGACTTTGTCGTAGGTGGAAGATATAAGTTAGTTAAGAAAATCGGCAGTGGTTCGTTCGGTGATATATACCTCGGAATCAACATATTAAATGGCGAGGTAAGAGTTTTAATCAATTGTAGCCTATATGTTAATTGTGTACAATGGAGAAAGGTTAAGACTTCATTGACTGTATGTACATGAAAGGTTCAAAATGGCTGAAATGTATTGATGCAACAGCCATATTATTGTTCTTGAACGAGGATAATAACAAAGCAGGAGACGAGTCCTGTCAGAAAATATGACTTTGCCCTGCACAGTTTGTTATGATAAGGCATTAACCAAACCAATGGTTTTGATCACTTCAATTTAGTGGAAAGCTGGCTTCAAAGTTTTGTCATTCTATTATTGCCCTGTATTTTAAATCCCCCACTCCCTGCTGCCTTACATAAGTCACTATGGTTTTAAGGCTCCTTTGAAATTGCTAAATAAAAAAAAAATGGTAAGAGAAGTGTTTTAAGGCCATTCGTAGTGACTGTCGGTCACAATATTTCAGCATCTGGCTCATTAAACTTCATTCATTTGTTAAAAATATCAGTACTAGCTGTCTTATTTTTTTTTATTGTTGGGAAAACTTAATTTAATGTTTGTATTGAACTTATAATTTGGGGCATAGTATATAAAAATTAATCTTTCCCTCTGTTTAACTTTTCTTTCTTTTAAGTGGATGAATATTAGTATATTTTTATTGTCATTAGGAAATTATTGTACCAACAGTTAATGACTTCTTTATTTTTCTTTTGTATTAATTTGATACAGTAAACGCTTTTTATTTACTGTGATTCAACAATTTCCCTATATCGTTTATAATCATTTTTGGTATTCTTGGTATCTTATTTTTGTTGTTTGATAAGAACACGTTCATTCAGTAACTAATATGTATTGTTTTAATACAGTCCATTTGTTATAGCGTTTTTTAACTACTTTCCGTAATATCCTTCCCAATCTTTTTTGTTTAAATTATTCTGTTTAATGAATGCCTGTTGACGTGCCTTGCTTTGTATATTCTGTTTAAAATGACATTATTGAAAAACAAATATTTCTGATAGGTACTTTACCCACTTAATATATTAGTTATTCAACTATAAACCTGCATTAGACTCGTTCTTTACATTACTTTACCAGTGGTATTGTTTGCTTGTTTCAATATGTCATCATTCCATCCAAAATTCATTTTGAATTAAAATGAAAATGACCTATTTGTTTTATGTTGTCTCCTATGAATTATTTGAGCTTGTATAGACAAACTTAACTGTCCACACTAATTTAATGTTTGTGTAAACAGATAACCCTATCATGCACTACTCAATTCTCAGTGTTATGATTGTTTTTAATTGTTTCTTATTGATTGTGTATTAATTAAGATTAAAGTAGGTACAAGATAATCTTACTGATATCTCATCAAATGTTGATTTCCTGTCTTTTGATTTTTGCCTCTCCTCTAATGCTTAGTCAAATGTCATTTCTTGCAGTTGAAGGTTTCTGATGTTTTTCTGTATCCTAATAAATGTTATAAGTATTAATTATTGTTTATTTATCATATTTAAGCTGTCATTGTTCCTCCACGTGTTTCATAGCCTTTTCATTTTGTCAGTATTTTGAGGGAAGTCAGCTATTGTGGTCATATTCATGATACAATTTTCAAAAAAACACCCTTCAAACACCTTTGCTTCAAAACATCTTTATAGAAACAAAGTAAAATACTAAGTTTCAGCACAATATTTGGAGCTTGACATTTGGGTGTGTAAATGTTTTGAAAATTGGGCAGAAAGGGTGTTAGCTACAATATTTATTGCAGATTTCCCTCAAGGGAAAATTATTTCTTGAGGTTGTACTCCTAGCACAATTTTCAAAACATTCCCTCAAAAGTCCATCGATCTTACCTAGATGACAAAAATTAAGTATATATATTACACGCACATGCTTGTCTGTTATCTCTCGAGTGGTCGCTATTTTTATTTAATCATTACCCAAACCCGATATATAAGCATTCTATGTAAAAAGAAAGATCAATTTTCATTATAGCTGAAACCGTAATATCTCCATTACTTACTTGGATCGAAAGATTGTATATAAGAAATATTCTTGCAAATTTAATTTTCTATAACCGCTGTTATATATGCTTTATCTCTATCTTGAATATTAACCAAAAATATTGCATTTTTACCAGATGTCCTCTAAGAGAAATTAGCTATAGAGGTTGTACTCATGGAGCGATATTTGAAAGATGCCCTCAAATGCCCATTGATCCTATCCAGTAGCAGTTTCAATTTTTGTTTTATCGTTACTAAACTCGATATATAAGCTATTCATGCCAAATTAAAGATCAAGTTCGTTAACAGCTAAGATCGGACTGGAGGAAGGGGGGGGTTACTCCAAAAATTCAGAATATCTCTGTTATTATTTATTATTTATTTATTAACGTCCACTTTTTGCAACTTAGGCTAATCGGGACGGGTTATCTACAGGTTACCACCCTATTCTAGCCAGGGTGGGATATCTCTGTTATTATATGTTGGATAGAAAAATTGTATTTACCTATACTGTTGTTATGCACAAATTTTCTCTGTTAAAATATTGATACTCTACAATTGTTGTTCTATGCATTTTTCATAATTCAAATATTGAGCAAGCAATTCGTATTTTTTGGCTTTTGTGGTGGGATGAGATCAGTGTGTGTCATACCAGTATGTGGGAATTCTGCTTAGTTTACACAGCCCGTGTGTGACAGACTTTGTTTTCATTTTCTTCCTCGAGTAAAGTCTCACTTTTAGTCATTGTGCCTTCAACAGGTTTTTACTGCATGTGATGCATGCATATATGTTGTACTTTGAGGATTCTATTTCTTTACTTGAAAATGTTTATTGATCTCTTTCATACTTTATATTTAACTGATACAGTCAAAACTGAAGATTATATTTGTTAATGGCTGAAACTGGTCCAGAAGTAGAGTAGGGGGGGGGGTTGTGGGAGGAGGAATTCGGATTCTGTTATTTCTCTAGCGTCACAATTTTTTTTTATCGTTACCAAACTCCATTTTTAACCATTTTAAGTATAGTTAAAATTGAAGTAGGACAGGCATAGGGAGTGTGTGAGGCAGGTTTCATCTAGAGTACACTTATTTGGAAATTTTAAACACTGTTGCAATGTGAAATGTCAATCTCCGAGAATTTGGTCCGAATCAACAATGACAGTTGCGTCAACAATGTAAGATCTAATGGTTGAAAAGATTATCAAATTATTAATAAACTCCGCCTTTCTTTTGAATAAGCCATGAATTTGGTCTCATCCTTAAGTAAAATAGAAATATTCAAAATCTTTTCTATTTTATTTTTTTACACACAATTGCTCCTAATGTTTATTAGCAGATTTTCCTTAATTGAAATCAGCTATAGGGGTTGTAATTGTTATGTAACGTCAAAATATTTCTTCAAATGACCATCAATCCTACTCGGTAGATTATGAAAATGAGGTCCGAATGTTTTCTGTGTTAAGATACCTTCAAATACATTTTGTGATACAGCAATCGTTTTAAGATTTTTTCATTGTTAACTCGAAAGTGTTTATTTTATCAATATCATAGTCTATATTTAACAGTTCCATGCAACACTTAACCTCATAGTCGTTAATGGCTGAAATCTGATGATGAATAAGGGGGGGGGGTTGAAAATTCAAAATATCTCTTATTATGAGAGGGTTGAAAAATGTTACAAAACCATTCTTGTAAATCTATTGGTATATAAAGAAAGACAATCATTTATGGGCATTATTTATTCTCATTCATTTCTGGTAGGTGGGGTTAAGGAGGATAAAAATGAAAAATTGCAATGTTTCCCTTTACCAATTAGAGATACAAGTGTTCTATAAGTTGTGTTCTTTAATATTTTTTGATCTGATGCATTTGAATGGAGACATTGTATATGAAATTCCAACGAAATACACCAAATTGTTTTGTATATTTCATTTATGAGTCGTGTAGTACCCATATCATATTTTAAAAAAATCTGTCACGCATGAGCTGTGTAAACTAAGATTTTCCACATTCTGGTAAGACACACTAGTGATCTCATCTTACTGCCTATTCTGACTAAAAACAAGAATATATGAATGACTCTCTTAGTATTTGAGTTACGAAAAAATGAATAGAACAACAATTGTAGAGCATCAATAGTTTAACAACATTGGTTCTCTAAACTTTTATGACTCATAATTACAGAGATATTTTTAATTTTCGAATTCCCCCGCCATACGCCCCATATTCCTGGTCCGATTTCAGCCAATAAAATATATGATCCTTAGTGATGACTGAATGGTCAAATATCGAGTATGGTATAGATCAAATAAAAATTTTCGAGACAGGAATGTAAAATATTAATTGATGACGTCATTGCACAACAAATTCGTATAATAAAGGCCTCTTGAAAAGAATATTTGTCATTTAAGCTTAGGACAAAGAGGTTAATGATATAACAGCTTATTGTTAAAACGACATGAGCAGGAGTGAGGGTTTACTCAAGGATGAAAACTAAAAAATCCAAATATCTCAGTTAATATTCATGATAGATAAAATATGTATATAACAACATTTATAGGTAGGTATTTTAATTAGTAATAAGATAGGTTATGTACAATTTTTAGATCCGACCTATAGTAACAGAGATATTTCAAATTTTTAAAATTACCCCCTCTAACTCCACCCCTCCCACTGGTCCAATTTCTGCTGTTGACGAACTTGACTTTCCTTTTTACATAAAAGGGTTAAATATCGAGTTTGGTAACTAACAAAGACCTGATTTCCTTCAAGGGAGATTTGCTAAAAGCAAGGTGGCTATGTGCTTTATTTCTTTAAGCTTTTCTGATTTTTATACATATATTTTTTTTTTATTTATTGTTTTTTAATCATAGTGTAGTGATTTATATTTTAATATATTAGTATATTTAGACTTATTTATAAGTGGATACTTGTTTGTAGGAAATGTAGATAAGGACTAGATGGGTAGAACAAGTCTTGCTATCTTCTGTTTTAATGATTCATTCCTCTTATCTCTTACACTATGCACACCTGTGAATCATTATACTGTTGACTGTATAGTAATAAATATTTAGTTTTGTTTTCGTATTCATACGATGTAATTTGGGTGAAATTCTATACTTCTTATTATTATCACAATTATTTTTTATTAATGTCTACATTCTACTACTATGGGTAATTGGGACTAGCTTTGTACAGGTTAACACCCTTTTCTAAGGATTCCTTTTATTGAGCTCATCACTTACATGCATAATAATTTGCATCCCATGAGGGAATAAATGGAATGTATAAGAAGATAACATACAGGTTCACATTGAGTCAGGATGTATAAATAAGAATATTTGTCACACAAGGGCTGCATAAATTAAGCAGATTTCCCGTGTGAACTTTACAATAGTTAAATCTTCATACTGGTATCACTTAACACCACTGTAAATTTTAAGTTAATAAATACAAACGGTAATGAGAAATCTGTCAGTTTTAATAACCTCCCAACGGAAAGTGTATGCATTGTAAAGAAACAGGTCGGCCAATCTCTCAAACTGAATAGATAGATAGAAATATTCTTGATCAGAAAGAAAAACAATTACCTAAATAAATCAATATAATATATTAATTTGATTGAAAACTATTTATTATATCTATTACTGTAATTTATAACAATAAGTATAATCTCAATCGCTTTAATTTTAGTAATCCAAGCAAAGAAGACAGAGGAGGAGGTCATCAGAACGTATCTGCTTGTATCATCTAGAAAAGATTTGTTGAACACAATATTTGTTATTTCGGCTTGAAATAAGATGGTTCATAATATACTGCTCAAAAATGAATAGGGATATTGGTTATTTTTTTCTTATCCTATTAATTTTTATTAAATCGACCTTAATTAAATAACTTTTTTATGGGGGGGGGAAGACAATAATTTCTATTAAATATTAATGATATTTATAATTTAAAAAAAAAAAAATATGCTATGCCCCATAAATACCACAAAACCTACCATCCTACCAATATCCCTATTCATTTTTGAGCAGTTTATATTAGCTTAGACTTAATGAGATGACTAAAAGTGGGGGGGGGGGGTTACTGAAGGCTAAAATCTAAATAATGGCAATATCTCAGTTAATATTGGAAATAGAGAAAACATGCATATAACATTTATAGAACATTAAATTTTCAATAATAATGGTTCTATACAATTTCTTGATATGGCATATAATAACTGAAATATTTTGAATTTTCAAAATTCCTCCCTCCCCCTAGTGTGATTTCAGCTGTTATCTTTATCTTTAGTTTTGCATAAAATATTTAAATATTGAGTTTGGAAAAATTGCAACTGCTAGAGCAGTGACAGACAAATATATATATATATATATATATATATATATATATATATATATATATATACCAAAATTACATCGTATGAATATGAAAACAAAACTAAATATTTATTACTATACAGTCAACAGTATAATGATTCACAGGTGTGCATAGTGTAAGAGATAAGACGAGTGAATCATTAAAACAGAAGATAGCAAGACTTGTTCTACCCATAAATTCCTTATCTACATTTCCTACAAACAAGTATCCACTTATAAATAAGTCTAAATATACTAATATATTAAAATATAAATCACTACACTATGATTAAAAAACAATAAATAAAAAAAATATATGTATAAAAATCAGAAAAGCTTAAAGAAATAAAGCACACAGCCACCTTGCTTTTAGCAAATCTCCCTTGAAGGAAATCAGGTCATTGTTAGTTACCAAACTCGATATTTAACCCTTTTATATAAAAAGGAAAGTCAAGTTCGTCAACGGCAGAAATCGGACCAGTGGGAGGGGTGGAATTAGAGGGGGTAATTTTAAAAATTTGAAATATCTCTGTTACTATAGGTCGGATCTAAAAATTGTACATAACCAATCTTATTACTAATTAAAATACCTACCTATAAATGTTGTTATATACATATTTTATCTATCATGAATATTAACTGAGATATTTGGATTTTTTAGTTTTCACCCTCAAGTAATCCCTCACTCCTACTCATGTCGTTATAACTATAAGCTGTTATATCATGAACCTCTTTGTCCTAAGCTTAAATGACAAATATTCTTTTCAAGAGACCTTTATTATACAAATTTGTTGTGCAATGACATCATCAATTCACATTTTTCACTCTTGTCTCAAAAATTTTTATTTGATCTATACCATACTAGATATTTGACCACACACACATATATGTATATATATATATATATATATATATATATATATATATATATATATTTTTTTTTTTTTTTAACGTCCCTCATTTTCATCAGTGGACATTTGTGAAAATTTTTCATAGGATCGATTGACATTTGAAGACCTTTTTCGAAAATCGCATTATGAGTACAACTTCAATAGCTGATTTTCCTCGAGGGAAATTTGTCAAAAAAGCATATATCTAGTATCTATTGATTGGTAAAACATAATCAGGTTTGAGGGTGAGTGATAGGAGTGGACTGGTGTCGGGCTTGCTTCACTCAATAGTTGTTCGGAATTAGAACCATCTTCTGGAGATTATTGTCTCAACGCAAGCACTATGTCCATGACCTGAAATCAGTTCCCACTAAAGGAAAAAGGATAATCACTTTAGGATAAGCTAATTTTTCAATTTAAGAACTGACTGTTCCTAATTTACTTGCAAACATTTCTTATTGTTCTTAGTTTATTTGTAAACCTTTTTTTGTAGTTTATATTTAAAAAATAAAAATGATAAATTTTTACATCGGGTTTATTTTCATTAAATGAATGTATTCCTTTATGACAATGCCTTCAACAGACAATTTTGTTCACACCTCGTTTTTATAACTTGTAATGACAATTTTTTAGGGTTTAGTGATAAAGTGTAAGGACTAAATCAGAAAAAAATTTTACTGCCGTTTTACGATCGTAGCTCTTTAGATGAGAAAGACCATTAAGAAGAGTCGGCATTTAGAAAGCCTCCATAACTCTGACCTACTTTGAACATAACCCATGTTGAAATAAACTGTTGTAGTCCTCGGCTTTGTTTGCAATTTAACATTTCCTTTAATAATCTATAAATTAAATAAAAAATATTACATTTCCAACAAGATTGCTTATAAACATTTTTCATTCTGAATAATAGTGTTAGGTATACCACTATCTGCTGAAGATGATTGTAACACCGAACAAATATTTTGTGGAAGAAGCCGAACACGAAAACCTTTTAGTTTATTTTTAATGGATGCTAATTTTGAAATTATATGGTTTTCTTATTTATGTATTATGTCAATCTGTATGTCTCGAGCGTTTTCTAGTACAGCTTATTTATTTCTTAGCAACAAAAATACTCAGTGAAAAGCCATAACTCTTATTAGATAGGCTAAAAAACCACAAGCTCGTAGAGACTAGAAGAAAGAATAGGTGTTTACCGAGAACCGGAAGAGCAGACTTTGATATCTTATGCTATGGGTTCTGTAAGGTGAGGTCATTTTATTACTCCCATCCACCTTGATATGCCTCCATGTCGACTCAATTCAGGATGGTCCTCAGATCCTAGGCCTTCAGCTGCTACGCTTCCCTTTTCTCCTTGTTTTCAATATACAATATATTTGGAATCCATTTTCTCAACATTTTCCAACTAGCATAATCTCCTTCCTTTGGGGCTCAGGTTAGCCGCATGAGTTAAAGTGTTGCCTTTAATCTCACACGTTAAACCTAGAGTGGCGAGATCAATTCCCACCTGGAGAATAGAAATTTATTTAGTGACAAACATTAAATAAAATCCTTAGTCCCACCCTGGCTAGGAGTGTGTGGTAATCGGTAGATAACCCATCCAATTAGCCATAGTAGCAAAAAGTGGACGTTAATAAATAAGAAATAAATGAGAATTCATGTATTTATATAAAACTTTTCCTGATTTACTAGATTTTTTGTGGCCACCTAGTACACCAAGAAAGGTTGTATATAACCAGTCATCATGCAAATGAATCTCCTGTAAATATTATTTTAAATATTTTTTATGCATCTCAAATATTAATGGAGACATTTGAACTTTTTAGTATAGTCTTACATAATCCTCCACTTCTACCCATCTAATATTAACAGGAAGCTGATATATCATGAAAAATGTTCTATTTCAAGCTTAAATATCTAATACTGTTTTCATGTTTTTTTTTACTATGTGGGATACGCTCAATATGTTCGGTTTGAAGTTATCATTTAAGATTTAACCTTTCTGGCTACATGATTTTTTTAAATCAATACCATACTCGTTATATAATTGTTTCATACAAAAATAAAGATGATAATAGCTTTCAGTTTTAATTAGACCTTTGGATGGGGTTTTACAGTGAAAGAAAATCGAAAAATTGTAATATCTCATTTATTATGATAAACATTTGTAAATAACCA
This sequence comes from Riptortus pedestris, assembly GCA_019009955.1. Taxonomy (NCBI): domain Eukaryota; kingdom Metazoa; phylum Arthropoda; class Insecta; order Hemiptera; family Alydidae; genus Riptortus; species Riptortus pedestris. The sequence continues at coordinate 10,828,573 of CM032231.1, forward strand.
TTATTGCAAATTTAATATAAAAGTTGATCTAAAATGATGGTTTTCAAAAAATATCTTCATCTTTCCATCAATCCTCTCTAGGAGGTGACAAAAAAGTCCGTCACTCAGTTTAGTAATAGATAAATATACATACTGCTAACAACACTACCGTGAATAAATACAAACGGAAATAAGAAATGTTTCATCCAATTTCAATAACCTGCCGACAGGAAGCGTTAGGTTAGAAATGTAAACAAACGGGTCTGCCCGCGTCACACCGGAAAGAAAAACAATTACTGAAATATATCAGAATATAACATATCAATTTTATTGAGAACTATTTACTATATCTAGTACTGTAATTAATAATGAGTCAGAATAATTGTTATCTCAATCAATCAAATTTTAGTAGTCCAAAACCTTATGACGGGGGGGGGGGGTTGCATTTATCTCGTATAATAAAGGTCTCTTCAATACAATTTTTGGTATTTAAACTTCGAATAATGTGATTTAATATGTAGCAGAGTATTGTTTATGTAACATGAGTAGAAGTGGCGGTTTGCTGATGGCTGAAAACTGAAAATGCAAATATCTCGGTTAATATTCAAGATATTGAATAAATGTATATAATAATATTTATAGTAAATTTAATTTGCAATAAGATTGATTCTATACAATTTTTCGATCCGACCTATGGTAATGGAGATATTTCGAAAATCCTCCCCTCTATACCTCCCCCCCCCCTCTCCCTGGCCTGATTTACGACCTTGATCTTTATTTTTACATAAAACGACTAAATATTTAGTTTGGTAACGATTAAACAATAATTGTGACCGCTAGAGCGGTAACAGAAAAATATTTAGATATATCTATCAATATATATATATATATATATATATATATATATATATATATACATTCTATCTGAGGTACTCGGCTTCTCGCGGGAAATCTTTTATGGCTGAATGTTGATAGTATTTTTTTGGGCAAGGCTTCAATGTTTACAACTACACTTCCTGTCGGCGCGCATTGTTTTGCTGTGAGGGTCAGGCAGGCGACTTATAAATGAGAAATTTTATATTTGAAGAATAAATAAAAATGTGTTCCTAATCTATCCCTTGCCACTTTTTAACTCACCTTTTTGAATACTTCAAACCATAATCATGGATAGTATTTATTACAATTAAATATCGTCTATAATAAAACTTATTTCCTATCAAAAACCAATCCGAGCACATATAGTTTAAGCATAGTTTAGCACGTAAGGTTATATTCATAATAGTAGATCTCAGTGGTAATCACTTCCCGTAATGCCCAGCATTTCACAGGAAATTAGTAAACTCAATTAACTCTATTAGCCTCCGTCTATTTCCGCTCTCGCATTAGAGCTATCAACACTCTTCTCCTTAAATTATTAATTCAAAATATTATTGTAATAATTTATCTACCTGATGGAATTAAATAATAGCGTTACCCTAAAAATAATTTAAATTATATTCAAAAAGCTAGTCGGGGGAAGAGATCGTAGCCGTCCCTGCAACCTAAGTAATACTTTAAACAATCACATCGAGTTTAAGAGCATTTTGTCTTTTGTCATAATGACATTAACCGTTTAATTGTTATGATAGTACATATTTGTTTCAATAACATGAAGATATCGGAAATAAGATAGTATATAACCAAAATCAAAGAGTTTGATTCCCTACTACTTCCCCTATCACTCCTTGAGGAAATTCAGAACGATTTTTTTTTTAAATAATACATTATACAAATTAAATAATGGAAATGCTCTTATAGTTTAAATTTCTATTGGAAATAAATAACAAAGTTATTTTCTAGGGAAAATAAATAAATGAGGCGAAGGGGGAGGGGGATTTATAATCTCAATAATCCGAATCATACTTAGTACTAAATAATCGAAATAGATAAGGCTAAAACATAACATCATTTGTCATAATATGCCTATATTAAAAACACTTAAATAAGTACTAATAAAATCGTCGACTCCCGCTATAGATTTAGCTTATATCCTGTATTTACTTCATTTTACGACATAAGTGAATGAAACAAAAGTTGCTCTAAATAACAAAGTAAAGAACTTTTGTTATGTGCACCTTTGCCGAAAAACAAATAGAAAATGAAATATCGTGAATTTTTACTTCAGGGCTCCCTTATAACTCCCACTCCCGTTCGAACCTAAAAATTTTAATATAGCTTATAATCATGGGAGAATTAATGCTAATTGACATACCGAGTTTTGTTCGGTTCAATCGTTAGCGCCCAATAAAACAGTTGACTCCCGCTTTAGTTTATAGTGTATATCTCGTTTATACTTCGTTAAAAGTAAAAAATGAATATCACAAAAGTTACTCTAAATAACAAAATAAACAACTTTTGTTAGGTTCATATTTGCTGAAAAACGAATAGAAAACGAAATACCGCTATTTTTAATTTCAGGCTTCCCTTATAACCCCCACTCCTGTTCGTCTCAGAGGATATTAATATAGCCTAAAGTCTAAGTTGGGTTAGTAGTAATATACATACCAAGTTTCATAAAATTCGGTTCAGCCGTTTATGCGTGAAAAGGTAACAAACAAACAAACATACACGAAAGAAACAAAATGCAGTTATGGTGTCTATGACATGTGAAACGAAAAGTTATCGTGAAATTTCGCGAAAAAAATCAATGTACAGACAGAGGTTACAATTTTATATATATATATATATATATATATATATATATATATATATATACAGTTTTGAACGGACCTCATTTTCGTCATCTCCTGGGTAGGATCGATAGACATTTGAAGAAAAATCGTGTCATGAGTACAACCTCAATTGCTGATTTCGCTTAAGGGAAATCTGCTGAAACAAGCAGTAAAGTCAGTCACACAGTGGCTGCATAAACTAAGCACATTTCTCATTCGCTGGATGACTCACTTGTGATCTCATCTCACTATATATTCTCTATTTCTAAGTAAAAATTCAATGAGCAATAGTGATTTCAGCCATTAATGAATATGATCCATAGTGTTGAATGAAATTTCATGTATCTCATGTAATAAATGTATGTTGAAAACAATATATGGTATTTATTCCTTGAATTAGAAGTTTAATGATATATTGGTTCATTGTCAATACGTGGTAATTAAAAAAATCTCCCACACAAAGGCTGGGTAAACGTAACAGAATTCCCACATGTTGGAACAACACGCTACAATAGTAATGTCATCTCATGATATATTCTCTATTTCTAAGCAAAATTTACTAAAGGCTGAAAACAAGAAAATAGGAATAGCTCGCTTAATATTTGAGTTACGAGAAAATTTATAAAACAACAAATGTAGTTTATTAAAAGTTTAGCACTCAAGTTATACTCAATCAATTTTCACTTCAAGAACTGTAAGATATTGAGTACCACAATGTAAACAGTATAACAACTACATTTATTCAGGCTCAAAAAGCATTAGATTGTCTATAATAAAAACACACCTAACCTACTACACTGGAACACTTTTAGGTTATGTATAACAAAACATATGTTTCAATATCATATCCAACACTACTGCCCCACTAGACAGCGACAGTCCAGTAATGAAGTTCTCCAGTCCTCTTCATGATCCTACTCAACCAGATTCTTCTCAGGTGGCATAGACACCCACACTGGTCCGTATTCTTCAAAGCACTTCCATTTGGTTTACAAGTCGTGTCTATGCTCTGTTTGACAATTTCTTCCTTCACGTTGGTACTCAATGAAGGTTTAAGTAGTGTGAAATGGTTCAACTTCTGCCCCATAATAGACCGTGCTATCAGCGCCTTGAAAACCTTGGGGTTGGACTTTTCTTTCATGTGTACCTTATGTCTGATTATCATATCTAATGTGGGACTGAATACCTCTGGATACTTTGGCTTGACATATTCATTCGCCGGGCAATAATGGAAGCTTAAAAGCCAATACCCAATCCAACTCCAACAAGGGTGTATTATTTTTTGAAATAAATGTTATGGGTAGAACTTTCTTTTTCCCAAAAGCGTCTCCCTGAACCGACGTTTTACCAAGAGTCTTGATGAGTAAGCTTGTGAATGCGATCGGGTTCGGTGTTTCCCTTAATGTTGGACTACCAAGTTCCCGCCATATCTTTTTACTTATAATTGTCAAAGACGCACCCGAATCGGATAACATTTCGAGTGGTTTGTCGTTAATGTGTACCTTGAGCATTGCCAGTGATACAGAAGCATCATTCCTGACAACTGCTTCCAAGTCTCACTCATCTGGACTAATGTCACTACAAGAACCTAGTTCTGTTTTTCTCACTTATCTTGCACAATAGTTCATACCACTTTTGATTTTTGATTTACATCTCCGTGAAAAATGCCCCCACATTTTCCACATACCTTTCCCTTAGCTGGACAACACTGGTTTTTCCCTGTGAGGGCCATCCACATGAGTCACATGTTTGCCCGGTAATAATAGTTCCACAAGTTTATCATTTCCGTTCATGAAACTTCTGATTAACAGCACACACATCTTTGGAAAATTTAAGACATTCTTTTGCTTTTGTACTCCATCAGCCCTTTCTAAATTTAAAATAGAAGATTCTACTTCTGACAGGCTACTATCTACCCCTGGATGTGACCGCAACATTTCATTTTACCAGACAAAATTATTAATACCTAATATCAACTAACTGGTCTCTTAATCTTTCATTAAGAGATGCTTCAAATTCACAGTGGCCGGCCAGAGCCCGTAATGAGCTCAAAAGTGAGACACTGGCTCATCATCCTGCTTTATGTGTGTTTAGAACGCTATATGTTGTCCCAGGAAACTCTACTTTTCCCCAAAATAACTACTCAGTATCGCTAATATATCAGAGTATTCTTGATTGCTTACCTTCTGTGCGCGGTAGTGATCAGCTATTACCCTGAAAGATACTGCTCCTATCCTGCTAAAAGGAGATCCCGGTCAGCCGCCAAACCTGAGAAGATGGAATTCACCCCAAGTTCTATCTCAAATCTTTCTAAGTAATAGTCCCATTCCTCAATTTCTTGGTCAAAGACATCAATTCGGAAATTAAATATTCCCTGATTTCCTGTTTCTTCCTTGAAACTATCCTCCAATTTTAGATTCCAATACCATCATTCCGCAGCACCAATGTCATATATTGAGAACCACAATGTAAACGGTACTACAACTACATTTATTCTAACTCGAAAAACATTAGATTATCTGTAACAAAATGCATATTACTTATTACCATGTGGAGCACTTTTACGTTATGTATAACAAAAGATATGTTTTAACATCACATCCAACAGAGCCTCAGGCACTAAATATCTCAAGAACAATAAACATTTGAATTACTGTTTACATAGGCTTCTTTCTTACTGTGGTAGAAATAGGAAATAGATGGTTTATGTTAAGGAGATGGACTCTCCCTACTACTATTGATCACAGAATGCGAGGCAGAACTGAAATAGCTAAACAAGTATAAAAATATCATATTAGGAAGATCAATGAGAGAAGTCCAACATCACTCATTTCACTGCCGACCTCGCCTTCCTTACAGATAACTAACAGACAGTAAAACACCAAATTGTAATACACAATGAATGTGTCAAATGTGCGCTGAAAATGCGAAATTAAAGATAATAGACACCAAAGACTTAAAAAGATACAGACAAAACATTTGAACTGGGAAGTTAGATCTGAGATCTAGCCCCAAACAACAGTCAAATGGACAGAGATGAGTCCAACATAGTAGAATGAAGTATTGGGGAAATAAAAAGAACTACAGGTTATAAAATACTTCTAGTGATCCTTTATGGGTCGAAACAATAATATCCACACATTAACAACTTTTGTCTTTCTTTCAGGAAGTTGCTGTCAAATTAGAAACGGTACGAGCTCGGCATCCTCAACTCCTCTATGAAAGTAAACTGTACAAAGTTCTCCAAGGTGGTGTTGGAATTCCACACATCAGGTAAGATATATTTATCTATATTTCCACTTGATACTTGAACATTACAAGTTTTTTTTCTTTAAGATGATGAATTTCACTTAAGTAACCAGTATAAATGTTAATACTTTACAAATGCTGTTATAATCCAAGGTTCAAGGCCATTACTAGCACCAACCTTTACATGATCTGATTAATCGATTCCATTAATGATGCTGCTATATTCCAGTGTTCAAGGCCACTACTGTAGCCCCCTTTACATGATCTGATTAATCGATTCCATTAATGATGCTACTATATTCCAGTGTTCAAGGCCACTACTGTATCCCCCTTTACATGATCTGATTAATCGATTCCATTAATGATGCTACTATATTCCAGTGTTCAAGGCCACTACTGTATCCCCCTTTACATGATCTGATTAATCGATTCCATTAATGATGCTGCTATATTCCAGTGTTCAAGGCCACTACTGTAGCCCCCTTTACATGATCTGATTAATCGATTCCATTAATGATGCTGCTATATTCCAGTGTTCAAGGCCACTACTGTAGCCCCCTTTACATGATCTGATTAATCGATTCCATTAATGATGCTGCTATATTCCAGTGTTCAAGGCCACTACTGTAGCCCCCTTTACATGATCTGATTAATCGATTCCATTAATGATGCTGCTATATTCCAGTGTTCAAGGCCACTACTGTAGCCCCCTTTACATGATCTGATTAATCGATTCCATTAATGATGCTGCTATATTCCAGTGTTCAAGGCCACTACTGTAGCCCCCTTTACATGATCTGATTAATCGATTCCATTAATGATGCTGCTATATTCCAGTGTTCAAGGCCACTACTGTAGCCCCCTTTACATGATCTGATTAATCGATTCCATTAACGATGCTGCTATATTCCAGTGTTCAAGGCCACTACTGTAGCCCCCTTTACATGATCTGATTAATCGATTCCATTAATGATGCTACTATATTCCAGTGTTCAAGGCCACTACAGTAGCTCCCTTTACATGATCTGATTAATCAATTCCATTAATAATGTGTCAATGTGTTGTTTGTTACCTTTTCACGCATAAACGGCTGAACCGAATTTTATGAAACTTGGTATGTATATTACTACTAACCCAACTTAGACTTTAGGCTATGTTAATATTCTCTGAGACGAACAGGAGTGGGTGTTATTAGGGAGGCCTGAAATTAAAAATAGTGATATTTTGTTTCCTATTGCAATTTCGGCAATTATGCACATAACAAAAGTTGTTTATTTTGTTATTTGGAGTAACTTTTGTTATATACACTTTTGTTGTATACCGAATTATAAACGAGATAAATGCTAAAAGTCTTACATAAAAAATTAATTTTATTATTAACAAATCCACAGAAACGACGGGTATTAACCCTAAACACTGGGACGGGTAAATGTCAGAATATTGTGCAAAGTAAAGCCTTGCCAAAAAAATACGATCACGGTTCAGCCTCAAATGAATTCCCGAGCTAAGCCGGGTATCTGAGCTAGTATACGTATATAGACCTACATATACATACAATTTTGAACGGACCTCATTTTCATCGTCTACTAGGTAGGATCGATGGACATTTAAAGAAATGTTTCGAAAATCGCACCATGAGCACGATCTCAATAGCTGATTTCCCTAAGGGTGGCGCACTACTTGCGGGAATCAAGGCGGGAATGGAGATTTTGGATTGGAGTGGGATGGAGGGGGGGGGGTCAGAACATGTATGGCCGGATGATATAATGAAGGAGCCGGTCTATATGGGCTCGAAGAGGAAGGAAGCAGAACTGCCGATAGGTGGGGCTGACTAACGGTCCCTATCCACTTACCGCCTCATGCTCTCGCTCTCTCTCACTCCCCCCCCCCCCCCCCTCTGTTTTCGCCTCTAACCATCTTGCCCTCTCAACTAGGAAGGTCCACTCCAGCTTTCTACCCTTCTCAGCCAATGTTAAACCTCATTACCTTCCCGTTTTCCTGTTTACACGAGGCATTGGTTGGACTCAAGTAGCGGCAAATCCCAAGGTAATGGGGATCAGATCCCAGAGCATTGAGACGGGATTTACTGCTCCGAAAATACTCTCTCTGTGCTATTAAAATGGACACATGAAATGAAAGATTTCTGGTCCAGAAACATGCTCATAGCGGCACAGGTATCGGACTTGTACCTGTTTGAATCGACTTAGGTCTACTCACCCGAAACGTCTGTTTGTCCATTAGTCCGTTGTGGAGGAATCCCGAAATAATTGATGTCTGCTTCTATAGCTTTAAAGATTCTCTCTCTCTCTCTCTCTCTCTCTCTCTTTCTCTCTCTCTCTTTCTCTCTCTCTCTCTCTCTCTCTCTCTCTCTCTCTCTCTCTCTCTCTCTCTCTCATTACCGGATACTCGTGCCGAAATGGGGGAATCCTGACTGGATAACTATCACCTTTACAACACATTTATTAACAAATTTTTATGATACTTAGGTTTTCTTCTAGATCGTCGATAGCTGTTTAGGCCTAACTTTCATCTTTTAGTCTTTGACCTACCAACAGCGCCTCCTTTGGAGCTAACCTTAGACCATCGTAACTCTAAGAAAGCCGTTAAGAGATTTTAAACATCTAATCGTTTGATCGGGTGTAAAAGCACTTGAGGAACATCTCTGTCTGATTTGACATCAACAGGGATGGAAAACTAAGCAGGTTCCCATATGGTCCAGGAATGGATACAAGACGATCTCTCTCTCTCTCTCTCTCACACACACACACACACACACACACACACACACACACACACACACACACACACACACACAACACCGTGAATATTAAGTGAATAAATACAAACGGTAATGAGAAATCTTTCAGTCAATTTTAATAATCTACCAACGGAAACGTCTGAATTGTAAACAAACAGGCCGGCCAACCTGAATTTTAGACCGGAAAGAAAAACCATTAATGAAATATATCTGAATATAACATTAATTTCATTAAAAACTATTTACTATAGCTAGTGTTGTAATTTACAATGAATCAAAATAATTTTTATCTCAATCACTCAAATTTTATTAATCCAAGAACAAAATTATCCAATATAGCTAGTAAATAATAATTATAATAAATCAGATCATTTTTCATTCAGATCATCAGGTCAACAGAACGTATTTGCATGTATCTCACAAAGTAAATGGCCAGTGAAAACAATATTTGGCATTTAACCTTTTAATAAAGTGGTTCATGATATAACAGTTTATTAATAATATAACCTGAGTAGTAGGAGGGGGGGGGGTTTGCTGAAAGCCAAAAACTATAAAATCCAAATATCTTGGTTTATATTCATGATATAGAAAATATGTATAGAACAATATTTATAGATCATTCAATTTGCAATAAGAATGGTCCTATACTATGTTTCGATCCTACGTATAGTAACGGAGATTTGTCGAAATTTCGAAAATCCTCCCCTCTAAACCCCCCTCCCAATTGTCCGATTTCAGCAATAACGAACAAAAAATAAGTTATATAGTTTTGATCGGATCTAATTTTCGTCATCTCCTGTGTAGGTAGGATCGATCGACATTTGAAGAAAATTTTCGAAATTCGCGTAATGAATTCGACCTCAATAGCTGATTTCCCTTAAGGAAAATATGCCAAAAGAGTGGTAACCTGTAGAAAACCACGTTCCAATTAGCCGTAGGAAAATTAAGTGGAAGTTAATTAATAACTACTACTCCTATCAGTACACTGGCTGCGGGCCAGACATGGTTGGATCTCTACCGTCCTCGCCTCGAATGGGGGGTTAGCCGTGGCAGCTAAGGATATTGGTGAATCTCGAGTCATAGGTTCGATGTCCATCTGGGCAACTGGGATTTATTGATTGACGTATTCGCTAAATAAAATCCTGAGTCCCCCCCTGGTGAGAAAAGGGTGGTAACCTGTATATAACCCGTCCTATTTTAACATTCATTTTAATGGGAATACCTCCTCTGTACATTACTCCTTTATCGGCTTCTGATTTCCCTTAAAGAAAATTGTTTATTGAATTTTACTCATTTCAATTCATTTGTTTTAATAAAACAAACAAAAAAAGTCGGTCACGCAGAGGCTGCGTAGACTAAGCAGATCTCCCAAGTGATGTTTTACATGTATATATATGTCTGTTACTGCTCCAAAGGACTTTTTTGTGTAACCAAAATGATTCATCTAGAACTAGTCCATGAAAGTTAATGGATGAAATGAGACAGGGAGAGTTGGAATTTCAAATGTAATTTATTTATTTCCATTAAATGTTGAAATGCATAAAGAACTAGGTCCAATATTTTTGATTTTCAATATTCAAGTTACTAATTTTAAGTCAATTTAATTTCATGACATATCATTAAATAGCTGAATTATATCGTACATTTGTTGTAAAAGTGTCTCGAATTCAGAGAACACATTTTCTGAAATCTCAATTTAATAATTGTGTTTAATAAACTATTTTTTTTGGCAGACTTAATTACATGGGGCCGGGCTCAGGTTAGCCTTGTAAGTTTAATCTCGCACGATAAACCTAGTGTGGCGATTTCGATTCTGGCTGCCCTTTACAAGCGGTTCTTTCCAATTTCTTTTTTACAATTTCGAAACCCGAATTTTAATAGGTCGCAATAGCTCGTCCTTACTACTCAGGTAGGAGTCGAGCAGTGAGGACAAGCCTAAGTTCAATAAAATTTGTAGTGATAAGAAATATTTAAAATCGGCAAAAGTCTTAGGGCGCCCGCAATTGGAATGTCGCTGCCTCTGCACAGCCGGACTCCAATAAAATCTTAAACTATACTTGATTTGCTATTTACATTTAATTGCCCTACTTTACATAATTTCAATTTACATTTATATTATCTTTTACCTATTTTTTTTTTTTTTAACACTTCTGCAGCATATGATTTAAATGCGCAGAAAATTTCTTCTGTTTCAACTAGTTTGTTCAGGGTAGAGGGAGGCCATTCAAGCAAAGAACATTCTCCTGCTAATTTTCTTCGCTTGTTATAATAGAGATGACAATGAAATAGAATATGCTCGATATTTTCCTCTTCACCGCATTCGCAATTTGGATCTGCTCTTCTCTTGATCCTGTTGAGGTATTTATTCAGATCGCCGTGTCCCGAAATAAGCTGTGTTAACCAAACACAGGTCGAAAATGTTTATATAATCAATGTTATTGGAATTTCATTTTATGGTTTTATACATGTTTTCTCATATTCGAATTTTAACGGGGTTTATGGTATTTTATTGATTTCAGCCTTTTGTAAATCCCTATCTTTTTGGAGCACCTCAGGCAAACAACTGAAGTCCAGCTAACATTGGAATTCTTATTTACATAAGCATCTTACTTCTCGGAAAATACAGAATGGATGTTGAGGTCATACATAATCTAGTGCGTAGGAAACATGCTAAAAGTTAGTTTTTAGTGGCTTTGGAGTGAGGTTTAACATGAAGAGTCAGCGTCACTATATGGTTTAAGCTACGATCCGTCTTTTACTTACCTCCACGAAACTTCCTTTGGGTCACTAATGTCAAGTATTTATTTCCTTGGCAAAAACCCTATCAGTTTATTTTTAATGGCGATAGAGGCTTTGAACTTGGCTTGGAGCCAGGTATTATATGGTTATTTGTATTTAATATGTTGCATGAGAAGGATCATCGACCCAGTATGCTGCTGTTGAAAGCAAATGGAATATGAACACAGACGAATGGTTGTCTGGTCATATATTCCATTCTACCTGAAGGGTCTTTGATCAAAGCAAAGCTGGTCTTGGCAGAAGGTTTAACTAGATTTACCTTAAGTCAAATTATCTCAAAACAATATTATTTGCACAGATTTAAACTCTCACAAACCCTCTCTTGCTCTTGTCGCAGACTAACATACAAACACTCATTTTGCCCTAAACGTACCTAAGAGATCATATTAAAAAATAAAAGTCAGTCACGCAGTGGTTGCGTAAACGAAGCAGATTTCCGCTCTGAAGGTTTACATTAGCTAGCTAAATCTACATACTAGTAAGACCACCGTGAATATTAAGTGAATTAGTACAAACGATAATTAGAAATCTTTCAGTCAATTTACAAGTTAATAATCTCTACAACGGAAAGCGTCTGAATTATAAACAAACAGGTTAGCCATGCGAGTTAAAGCGTTGACCTTTATCTCACATGGTAAACTTAGAGTGGCGAGTTCGATTCTTGCCTGGGCAAAGGAAATTATTTAGTGACGAAATTCATTAAATAACATCCTTAAATCCCACCCTGGCTAGAAAAGGGTGGTAACCTGTAGATAACCCGTCCCGATTAGCCTAAGTTGCAAAAAGTGGACGTTAATAAATAATAAATAAATAACCTTGGAATGAAGCTGTTCATGATATAACAGCTTATTTGCAGATTTCCGTTAAATCAGCTATTGAGGTCGTACTCAGGATTTTCCAAAAATTTCTTCCTATGGTCCAGCTATCCTACCCAGAAGATGACGAAAATGAGGTCCATTAACGCTCTAGCGGCCGCAATTTTTGTTATCCATCCCCGATATCGTACCAAACTCAATATTTAATCGCTTTATGCAAAAAGAAAGATCAAGTTCGTTAATGGCTGAAATCGGACCAGCGGGAGGGGTTAGAGGGGATTTTTCGAAAATTTGAAATACCTCCTTTCAAATACGTAATTGCGTAGAATCAACCTTATTTAGCTTATTTCCTATATATGTTGTTATGTACATTTTTTCTTTATCATGAATATTTACCCCGAGATATTTGGATTTTTTAGTTTTCAGACTTCAGTAAACCCCCTCTCCTTCTCATACCATAAATAAGCATTTTATTAGAAGGATACCAAATATTGTATACCTTTATTTTGCGCGATTTATACAAATTCACTGTACGATGACGTCATAAACCAAGGTCTTACGTTCTTATCTGGAAAATGTTTGTTTGATCGACACCATAATCTATATTTGACGGTTTCAGTCAATACTAAAGATCATATTTGTTATTGGCTGAAATCGGATCTGGATTAGGCAAGAAGAGCTTATAGGGGGGGGGGGGTTATTTCGAAAATTCGAAATATCTCCGTTATTTCGTCCGATTGTAATCCTGTACAGAATCAATCTGAGTTAGCTGTTAATGTTGTACAGTTGTTATCTTTGCATATATTCGTAACTGGTATATTGGGAGGAAAGTTATTCGTATTTTCTGCCTTCTTTAAACCCCCACTTCTACTTATCGGAGTTTTACTTAGAAATAAATAATATATGGGGAGGTGAGATTATTCCTGAGTCATACCATCACGTGGGAAATTCCTCTTTAGTTCTTAGGCTTCCTTGCCTGGCAGGGAGGTGCTGCTCCTCTCATTGAGCTGAAAGGTGGCTTCTGTCGAGAGTGATGGCGAACGATTGTACAAATATATTACTAAATCTATGTATTGCACTATGTTGTTTTATTAATATAATAAATAAATAAAAGCTTTTTTATTTAGGGGGGGGGCTCAGGTTAGCCATGTGAGTTAAACCGTTGGTATTAATCTCACATGGTAAACCTAGAGTGGCTATAGGAATTTATTTAGTGGCAAACTCAATAAATAAAATCCTTAGTCCCACCCTGGCTTGAAAAGGATCGTAACCTGTAGTAACCAAAAGTGGACGTTAATAAATAATCATAATAAAGCCTTTAGTAAACGTCCATTCCATAGTTATAAACTAATAACAAAGCCTGTCACGCAGGGGCTGCGTAAATTAAGCAGATTTCCCTTGTGAAGTTTTGAAATAGATAAATCTACATAACGGTTACACGCAACACCACCGTGAATATTACGGGAGTAATTACAAACAGTAATGAGAAATATTTCAGTTAATTTTAATAACCTCTCAACAGAAAGCGTATGAATTGTGAACAGACAGGACTGACAATCTCTCAGAGCTGAACAAATAGATAGTAATATTCTTCAACGGAAATAAAAACAATTACTGAAATATATCTGAATGTAACTTATTAATTTTATTGAAAACTATTTACTATCTCTAGTACTGTAATTTTTAACGAATCAGAATAATTTTTATCTCAATCGCTCAAATTTTTTTTTAGTCCAAGAACTTAAGGTGGGCGGAAGAGTCACCAGAACATATTTGGATGTATCTCTTATAAAATATATATATAATTTTGAACGGACCTCAATCTCATCATCTCACTGAAATTTTAGTAGTCCAAGAACTACTAATATGCGATCGCATAGCCCGGCCGAAAATCATTTCTGCTGTTGTACGTTTCGTGCTCTTCTGTGGTGTTGTGCGGTAGGTAAGGAGAAACTTAGCTAACCCGGCTATCTGACTACCTTCAGATTTGGAAGCAGAAAAGCACGATCTTTCTGCCAAACCGTTGGTCTTGGGGTGATAAGGGGATGATAACACCTGTCGGGTATTGTAAAGCTCACAGAAATGGTGGAACATGATAGATATAAACTATGGGTTGTAGTCTGAGATAAAAAATTTCGGAAACCCAAAACGAGCGAATATTCTCATTAATGCACCCGGGGGGGGGGGGGGTCTGTAGGCTGAAAACTGATAAATTCAAATATCTCGGTTAATATTCAAGATAGAGAATAAATGTATTTAACAATTTTTATAGTGCTTATAACGATTAAACCAAAATTGTGAAAGCAAGAGTGGTAACAGACATATATATATATATATATATATATATTATAACACTTTTATAGTTAATTATTATGTTAACAATTATTATTAATTTTAGCAGATTTCCCTTAAGGGAAATCAGCTATTGAGGTCGTACTCATATATCTCCGTTATTATGCGTCGGATCGAAAAATTGTATAGAACCAATCTTATTGCAAATTAAATTTACTATAAATATTGTTCTGTACATTTATTCTGTATCTTGAATATTAACCGAGATATTTGCATTTGTATTCTGCGTGTGGTCACCAGTAGGCTATGTTCGGACTTTCCGCTGAGAGCTCTGGCGGCCGTTTCTATAACTATTCGTCCCTCGTGAATAGGTTTAGAGGTTAGGTTAACTGTTTTTTGGGGCTAGAAACTACTGGGTTATTACGCCCTAAATAATGTTTTAGGTTTAGAGGTTTCTTACTACTACAGTTGTTATTAGGCAGATTTCTCTATTGTAAAACTTCTCGTGGGAAATCTGCTTAGTTTACGCAGCCCCTGCGTGACGGACTTTTTAATTAAACTTCCCGGTAACTCACATGGACTCTTCAGGGCCATCATGCACGAAATGCACTCAGAGTGTCCGACCGTCTCTATATTTGGCCAACAGTCTCCGGAGACATATAATTCTAGCTGTCTATTTATTATAAAATAAATTGTTCTGTTTACTCACAGATCCCTCTTCGATATATTGCTATATTTTACACACTATGCACATGTAGAAAAATAAAATTATAAGGGCACTCACTCCTTCGCTGCTCGGCACGGACTTCTCAGTTCCTGTCATCCAGATTGTATTTGGGACTCGCACTCTCTCTCGGTCCGTTGCTTTATTACAGGATGCAGCTGGTGCTACACTCTTAATAATTCCTATTACTAATCTATTCCTCCCACATAGACTACTCTCTTAGCACTTGATGGTTATAGTATATATACATCCCTTGAGGGAAATCTGCTAATAATAAATCACAGAAGTATTATTTCATGCTTCCTTATCACGTATTGTGTTGATCGGGCCTTTATTATGTGAGATGCATGGATAAAGTGTGTGATGTGACTTGTGTGAAGTAAGGCCTCGTGAACGAAATATGGACTTAACAAGAATTTTTTTCAAATTCCCCATCTAGCCTAACTACCTGTGTGACTAAGTGTGTTTGTATGCCTTTAAGCTATATTATAGCAGTAACATCCCATGTTGAGCCAGTAGTTAAATTTGCAATCTAGTTTAGTGCGTTCAGTGATGACGTCTCCCTGTTACCAAGTGACGGCTCCTATTGATCCGAGAGTAATATTTGGTCATGTTGGAATTGTAATTTGGAGGATGATTGCCTTGTCGGGTCCTAACAGCTGGAGGCTATACATGGTTGGATATTACCAATTAACTAGTGGCCATGTCAATCCGAATGCAAACTGGACCTCAACATGTATCCCTTACAAATACTCATCATTTTCAGTCTTATTGCATTCCATCTCACTTATCTCATACACAATACTTGAACTATATAAATTATAGCGTGGCTGACTTTCTTAAGCAGATCCCACTTTGAGCAACATCAGCTGTTTAGCTTGTACTCATGACGTGACTTTCAAAACATTTCTACTAATCTGGATGTACGCAGCAAGCCTTAAGCGAAATCTACTATTGAGGTCGTACTATGACGGGATTTTTGAAAAATTTCTTCAAATGTCCATCGATCCTACCCGGGAGATGACGAAAATGAGGTCCGTTCAAAACTGTATACATTCATCTGTTAACGCTCTAGCGGTCGCAATTTTTGGTTTGGTTGTTACCAAACTCGATATTTAATCGTTTTATGTAAAAAGGAAGATCAAGATCGTTAATGGCTGAAATCGGACAAGTGGTAGGGGGGATTTTCGAAAATTCGGCATATCTCCGTTACTTTACTATACGTCGGTTCGGAAACGTGTACAGAACCAAACTTATTGCAAATTAAAGTTACTATAAATATTGTTATATACATTTATTTTTCTTGAATATTAACCGAGATATTTGCATTTGTATTCTGCATTGGTCGGCAGGAGTGAGCTGTTTGGTACTTTCCGAAGAGAGCTCTGGCGGCCGTTTTCGTAACTATTCGTCCCTCGTGTATAAGTTTAGTGATCCCTTACTACTTACTACACTTGTTATTGGGCAGATTTCTCTATTGTACAACTTCACGTGGGAAATCTGCTTAAAAGCAATACTTAAAAGCATAATTAGCTAGTCAACATATAAAAATCCGAGATATTTGCATTTTTCAGTTTTCAGCCTTGATCAAACCCCCTCTTCTACTCATGTTACATAAACAATATTCTCTTAAACAATAAACCACATTATTCGAAGCTTTTAAAAATCAAATATTGTTTTCGAGTGACCTTTATTATACAAGATGCATGGAAATATATTCTGGTGAACTCCCCCCCCCCCCCCGAGAGTTGTTCTTGGACTACTAAAATTTGATTGGTTGAGATAAAAATTATTCTGATTCATTTTAAATTACAGTATAGATGTAGTATATAAACTGCTCAAAAATGAATAGGGATATTGGTAGGTTGGTAGGTTTTGTGGTATTTATGGGTCCTAGCATTTTTTTTATTTTTTTTAAATTATAAATATCATTAATATTTAATAGAAATTATAGTCTTTTTCCCCCCATAAAAAAGATATTTAATTAAGGTCGATTTAATTAAAATTAATAGGATAAGAAAATAATAACCAATATCCCTATTCATTTTTGAGCAGTATAGTTTTCAATAAAATTAATGTTATATTCTTATATATTTCAGTAATTTTTTCTTTCCGGTTCACTTAATATTCACGTTGGTGTTGTATTTGAAGTATGCAGATTTATCTATTATTATACTTCACGTGGAAAATCTACTTAGTTTACGCAGCTTTTTTTTCTACTTAGTGACTTGTTTTTTTAGAACACTGGTTTCTATTTTTCATTTCCTGAGCCCAATTATTGGAAACTCTATTTGAAGATTGTTGTAGGTGTTGAACAATGACCTATTTAACTGTTCATTTTGTATTTATGTATACTAGTTGTAAGCTGATCTGAAAGGACCAGACATTTGAATGTCTCTCAAGTAGCTAACGGGACAAATGCTCATGCCTCCTCAATACTAAATCCCTTATATTTATATTCTCCTTTCTATTTAATCTTAAGGGAAATCTGCTATTGAGGTTGTACTTATGACGCAATAAAGTGTCCATCAATCCTACTCAGGAGACGACGAAAATGTGGTCCGTCCTAGATTATATATATATATATATATATATATATATATATATATATATATATATTTGGCTGTTATCACTCCAGAGTTCGCAATTTCTGGTTTGATCGTTATCAAACTCGACATTTAATAGTTTTATACAAAACTAAAGATCATGTTCGTTAACTGCTGAAATAGGATCCTAGTGGGTAGGAACGTTTAGACGGGGAATTTTGAAAATTTGAAAAATCTCCATAATTACACGTCGAATCGATAAATTGTATAGAACGCTTATTAACATGGCCATTTCCAAACTCGATATTTACTCGTTGTTTTATGTAAAAAGGAAGATCAAGGTCGTTAACGGCTGAAATCGGACCAGGGGGCGGGGGGAATTTGCATGCACGCAAATATGTTCTTGGCACCCCCCCCCCGTCTTAAATTCTTGGACTACTGAAATTTGATTCAGTCAGATAAAATTTATTCTGATTCATTATAACTTACAGTACTAGATATAGTACATAGTTTTCCATAAAATTAATATGTTATATTCTGATACGTTTGAGTCATTGCTTTTCTTTCCGGTGAGCCGTAGGCAGCCTGTCTGTTTACATTTGAGACGCTTCTCGCCGGCAGGGGGAAGATTTCTTATTTCCGTTTGTATTTATTCACTTAATATTCACGGTGGTGTTGTGTTAGCAGTAGGTAGGTTTATCTATTATTAAACTTCAGGAGGGACATCTGCTTAGTTTACGCAGCCCCTGCGTGACGGACTTTTTTTAGTATCCTTCAGTATACCCCCACTCACTACTCATGTCATATTGAAAATAATATGTTATATTATCTAACACTTTATATGAAGCTTAAAAACAAAGTATTATTTTCAACCGTCTTTACTAGATGGGATGGATGCAAATACCTTGTGTTATAATGCCATCAATTTATATTTTACGTTCTTAACTCCAGCGTTTCACTCGCCACTAAAGATTATTATTCGTTAATGATTGAAATCGGACCTGAAATAAGGTGGGTTTAGAAGTAGAAATTTGATTATTCAAAATATGTCTATTGTGCGTCGGATCGAAAATTGTTATAGCACAATTCTTGTTAAACTAGTACTCTTTATTATCTTTTTTTTTGTTATCGAAAAATTTCTTCAAATGTCCGTCGATCCTACCCAGGAGATTACAAAAATGAGGTCCGTTCAAAATTATATATACAATATTTTCTTAGATCTTTATTAACGTTATCAATTAACTTTTATAATTAAAAAAAATTAACCTAATTACAAAGGAGATTATTATTAACTTATTACTTAGAAAGGAAATCGATTATTAACTTAATTACAAAGGAAATTATTTAGTGACGAAATTCATTAAATAATATCCTTAGTCCCACCCTGGCTAGAAAAGGGTGGTAACCTGTAGATAACCCGTCCCAATTAGCCTGAGGTTCAAAAAGTGGACGTTAATAAATAATAATAATAACCTTTTTTTTATTAGGTTTTTCATTATCGTTTGTATTTATTCACTTATTATTCACGGTGGTGTTACTAGGTTACGCTGCGTGACAGACTAGTTTGATTATAACTTAAAAGGGGTAAATTGAAATCCAACGATATAGACTTTTCTTCATAATTTTTTTACCATTAACCCAACCTCAGTAAATTAAATTAGAATTAATACTTTTAATAAAATCATTTCTTGGACAATTACTTGATAAAAATAAAGGGGAAATTGGCCTATATATTTGTGATGATTAGGCCAT
This sequence comes from Riptortus pedestris, assembly GCA_019009955.1. Classification (NCBI taxonomy): domain Eukaryota; kingdom Metazoa; phylum Arthropoda; class Insecta; order Hemiptera; family Alydidae; genus Riptortus; species Riptortus pedestris. Next base: position 10,848,198 of record CM032231.1, read on the forward strand.
GACTCATGTTTCCGATGAATAATTTTTTTTTTACTTTTCGTAGAAGTAACTAGTCGGAGAAAGCGAAAGCGAGTTGTTGTGACATTAGACATTATTTAGATCAGGTTTGGTCAACCTTTGACATGTTGCGGGTCAAACTTTAGTGTACAAATACGTTCGCGGGCCGCTTTTAAAATTAGTGCAATTTAAAGTAGTGTTCATAATTTTTAACGATAGATATCAGACATGATATTATAACGACAATTTAATTGTAATACAATTTATTAAAATAACAAAATGAAATGAAATAAAAAGGTACAACATTATAATTGAATAGTAAAATTTGGAATTATTACAAACAACTAAAGTTAAATAGAGACACGAGCTTAAATTTGGGAAACTAATCCATCGTAGTTTGGATTAATTCCACTGATCAAAGACGTAAAGAATTTTCCAAATTATCGTCAGTCAGCCTTGTACGATGTTTTGATTTATTAACTTTCATCATTGAAAAGAACTGGTCGCATTTATAAGTACTGCCAAATGCACAAACCTCTCCTCATCTGGAGTAAGTGGTGTAATATTTTTGTTTAATTGGGTTTTCAAAATGTCTCGCGGGCCGGATCCGGATTGGAGAATTAATCCATTTCAAGAAATGTTTCGAAAATCGCCTCATGAATACAACCCAATAGCTGGTTTCTCTAATGGGAAATCTACTAATAATGAAAATGAAAGAAACGACAGTATTAACAGTAAATCCATTCTTTGTATCAGATTTGCAGGTGATAATGCACTGGTAGCAAAGTTTGAAGTAGAGATGAATAGAATGCTCCAAGTGATAAAGGGCGCTTGAGATCAGTTCTCATTGAACTTTTACGTTTTGAGATAAATTCAAATACGTGACGCACATGGGAAATCTGCTTAGTTAACGCAGCCCCTGCGTGACGGACTTTTTTCTTCGGCCTTGGGTTAATGCCCACTTATACTCATAGGATATTCCCTTAGAAATAGATTAATATATGACGAGATGAGATCACCAGTGTGTCACCGAAACGGGGAAGACCCCTGCTTCAAGGAGTTAATTAGAAGAATCAGCTAATGAGGTTGTACTCACTAAACGATTTTCAAAAAAACTTCTGAAATCTTCGTCGACCCTAACTAGAAGATTTGATTTAATGAATTCCGTCACTAAATAAATTCCTATTACCCAGGCGGGAATCGAACTCGCCACAGTAGGATTACCACGTGAGATTAAAGGCAATGCTTTAACTCATATGGCTATCCCGAGCCCCTAAAATGTTATAGATGTTAACATAAAATGTTATAGAATCAATCATGTTAAATTTTTGATTTTCTACTATTGTTGATCTATGCATTTTTTCGTAACTCAAATACTGAGTTATTTGTAGTTTCTTGCTTTCTGCCTACAGTGACCCCCCCCCCCTCCTTCTATTCACTGAGGTGAGATAACCTTTGTGTATACCATCACGTGGTAAATCAGCATAATACTGAGCGACATCGCCTAGTTGCGGAGTTCACCAAATAAATAAATAAATCAGATTAGTGCAGCCCTTGCGTGATGCACAATATATATATTTATATTTGAAATATATAAATGATTCATGTGGAGACGGAGAGGGTGTTGTGATGGAAGTGGAGCTGGCTGGCTATTGGGGTTTGTGGGTCTCCACTCTCACTGAGATGTCCCCTCGCATTTAAGAAAGTTCCTCCCTCCATACAAACCCTGCTCTAGCTCCAGTCCCTGGGTAGTGAGTTTTAGGGGAAATCGGCTATTGAGGTAGTACTCAAGATGCGATTTTGGAAACATTTCTTCTAATGTCCATCGATCCTACCTAGGGGATGACGAAAATAGACCCGCTCAAAATTATATATATAAAATTGGAAGCTCTGTCTGTACATTGATTTTTTCCCCCAAAATTTCACGATAACTTTTCGTTTCACATGTCATAGACACCATAACTGCATTTTGTTTCTTTCGTGTCTGTTTGTTTGTTTGTTTATTTGTTACCTTTTCACGCATAAACGGCTGAACCGAATTTTATGAAACTTGGTATGTATATCAATACTAACCCAACTTAGACTTTAGGCTATATTAATATTCTCTGAGACGAACAGGAGTGGGGGTTATAAGGGAGGCCTGAAATTAAAAATAGCGATATTTCGTTTCCTATTGGTTTTTCGTCAAATGTAAACGTAACAAAAGTTGTTTATTTTGTTATTTAGAGTAACCTTTGTTATATACACTTTTGTCGTATACCTAAGTTTAAATGAGATACACGCTAAAACCTGGCACAAAAGACTCAACCGAACTAAATAAAACTGGGTATATGTATTAGCACTAACGCCTTCATTATAATAAGCCATACCAACATTTCTAGGGACGGGCAGGAGTGGGGGTTGTAACGGAGGCCTGAAATTAAAAATAGTGATATTTCGTTTTCTATTGGGTTTTCTGCAAATATGCATTTAGTGGACTGAGTGGGGTGAAATGAATAGTTCTGTTCACTTTTCAAGTTGTATATTAAAAACAATAAAAACTTCTTGGCATAAAATATTTACAGGTAACAAATCTAGTAGTTTCACTATTCACTATGGTCCAGTTTGAATAGCCACAACTCAGTCACAGTTAGCACTAGACACTAGATATTTTCTTTCGCATTTCTAACTTTGCACTTGCAATCCGGTTAACTATTTTCACTCACTGAACATATTTTATAAAACCATCTGGTATTTTTTTATACCGCGTGGTTATCATATTTGATAGCGAACGACTCAAGAGTACGTGCGTCGCCGCTACATGCACATGGCACAAGTTGTTTATTTTGTTATTTAAAGTAAATTTTGTTATATTCATGTCTGTCGTATAACAAAGTATAAACGAGATATGAACTAAAAACTAGAGCGGGATCCAACATTTGTTTTGGGCATTAACGATTGAACCGAACTTAAAAAAACTCGGAATGTGAATTAGCATTACTTCTTCCATGATTATAAGATATATTACAATTTTTAGGTCCAAACGGGAGTGGGAGTTATGAGGGAGGCCTGAAATGAAAAATTGTAATATTCCTAATGGTTTTTCAACGATTTTTCTATAAAAATACAATCATTAGTCAGTCAACGATGATTTCCCGGGCATCGCCGGGTATATTAGCTAGATTGTATATACAAAATACGTACATTATAGATGATATTTAATTATAATAAATGCTATCCATGATTATGATTTGAATTATTCACGGTGTGTCAAACAGTGGAGAGGGAATGATTAGGGACTTATTTTCATTTATTCTTCAAATTTAAATTTTTTTTTTTTTCCATAAGTCACCCAAGGGAGACCCTTACGGGGACAAGGGCGCCTAGACGGGAAGAGCAGTTGTACACATAGAAGCATTGCCAAAAACAAAATAAAATCTTTCCGTCTCCTTACCTTGGCTAGTATATATATATTTCTCTGTTACCGCACTCTAGCGGTCGCAATTATTGTTTTATCGTTACTAAACTCGATATATAAGTGTTTCATGAAAAATAAGTCTGTTAACTGATAAAATCGGCCCAGGGGAAAATTGTTTAAAATCCGAAATATCTCCGTTACTATGCGTCGGATCGAAACATGGTATAGAACCAATCTCATTGTAAATGCAATGTTCTATGGACGCTTTTCACTATCTTGATTACTAACCGAGATATTTGCATTTCTTAGTTTTCGGCATCAGTAATTCTCCTCTCCTACTCATGTCACATAAACAATAATGTGTTCTATAATAAACCTCTATATTTGAAGCTTAAACACTAATTATTCTTTTATATATATATATATATATATATATATATATATATATATATATATACATTATACAAGATGCATGCAAATATATTCTCAGTCCCTCCCCCAACCCGTCTTATGTTTTTGGACTACTAATATTTGAAAGATTGACATAAAAATTATTCTGATTCATTATACAGTTAAATAACAGTACTATATATAGTAAATAGTTTTCAATAAAGTTAATATGATATATTGAGATATATTTCAGTGATTGTTTTCCTTTCCGGTGAAGAATATTTCTATATATCTGTTCAGCTGTGAGAGTTTGGCAGACCTGTTTGTTTACAATTCAGACGCATTCCGTTGGGAGTTTATTAAAATTCAGTGAACGATTTCTCATTACCGTGTGTATTTTTTCACTTAATACTCACGGTAGTGTTGTGTTACCAGTATGTAGATTAATCTATTACAAAACTTCACGTGGGAAATCTGCTTAGTTTACGCAGGCCCTGCGTGTCGGACGTTTATTGTTGCCACTGTGAGCTAACTACTTGTGGAGCAGGGCTCGCCATATCCTTGTCCACCCTCCACAGTAGAGGGAGTCCTTCTCCTTCATCAGATCTCTTTCCATCTATTGATTTGTCTGCCTCTGATTCTTCTTTCAGTTCAAATGACACCTATTCTGTCACCAACGTGGGCCATCATGGTCTTCTCAATAAATAATGGATAAAGAAATATGATATAACATAACATAGTAGCCCAGCAGCTTAACTCCCATGGAAATGACAGGTTACCTTCAAAGAACAAGGCAATTAATTAATTTTCATTAACAAAGTCAAATTAGTATTCTAATTTTTATTACTGATTATTATATTGCGAGTCCTAAATATTTTGTAGGGTTCCTCCAATAGGAACCTCCCAGTTGCATTCCAATAAGCACTTAACATGATATAATTAGATCTGATTTGATTTAAAACTAATTAATTTTACATTTCCATATATACGTGTTGTGAGTATTTGGTGGTTTCGTGTTGGCTAATTCTTTCTTTATTTTTTATTTAATTTCCCTTAATGGGAAATCAGCTATTGAGGTTGTAGTTTTGACCCGATTTTCGAAAAATATCCTCAAATGTCCATCGATCCTACCTAGGAGATGACGAAAATGATGTCAGTTTAAAGTTTTATATATAGGACAAGTCCGCGATAGATGGGCCATACGGGATAGATGGCAATCCAGACCTCGTCCCAAAGGAATTCGTGTTGGAGCGCTGCGAGTCTGTGTGTTTACCTTTTGATGCAGCAAGTTACAGCTTGAAGTTTGGTGGATTTTAAAGAAGTTTTATAGGAGATATTTACACTTAAGAGTTTTGTATTGCCGGAAAATTTATATTGGAAAAAATAGCAAGTCGAGGAAATCAATTTCAAATTATTTTGCCAATTCCGCTTTGAAGTACTTTAGTATATTTACAAGTATCTTTCTAAACTCGAACCCTTGAACATATATGCTTGCCCGAGAATACAAAATCGTGATACGTGGCCATACTCTGGGGGGGGGGAGATAGTCACACACAATTTGGAAACATTTTAGTCTGGTTTGACTTTGATGAGTGCAGTAACCTAAAAAAATAAAATAATGGGAGCGTTTTTGTTTGTTTTAAATGCCGACTGAGTACAAACCCAAGCCTGGTGAATGTTGGAATGAAGACCATATGTAAAAAGCTCTCGTTGAAGTAAAAACAGATTACTCGTTAAATCAGATGCAAAATAAAACGGTGTACTCAGGCCAACCCTGAGTAACAAAACTAAAGCTGGTTTTATTGAAATAAAAGGCCGCATGGGTCCCGATGCAGTTTTAGGTGCAAGAATGAAGAAGGACTGCTGAACCACGTTTTTAATTTCCAAAAAGATGGGTTCCCATTCACTCGTCATAGCTAGCTTTCTAGTTTTCTGTGAAGTTGGGGATTTATCACTCTTTTAATAAGGAACCAGGGAAAACAGGCTATGACTGGTTGATATATTGCAGAGAAGAAGGAAATGAGAAGTGAGTCAGTTCCAAAATGTTTCAAGTCGCACTTCAATGAAGATCCAACCAATTCTCATGAAGACCCGAGCACTTCAAAAGAAGCTCCCCACCCTAATATTACTTCTAGGAAATTTAATGGATTGCGGAGATATTCCAGAGAAGAATGAAATGAGAGGCGAGTCCGTTCCAGAAAAAGTTACAAGTGGCACTTCGAATGAAGATCCAACCAATTCTCATGAAGATCTGAGCACTTCAGAAGAAGCTCCCCGCCCTAATATCACACCTAGGAAATTTATCGGATTGCGGAGATATTGAAGAGAAGAATGAAATGAGTGGCTTGTCAGTTCTAGAAGTTAGTTTCAAGTTGCACATCTAATGAAGATCCGAACACTTCAGAAGCTCCCCGCCCTAATACCACTCCTAGGAAATTTATCGGATTGCGGAGATATTGAAGAGAAGAATGAAATGAGAGACCAGTCCGCTCCAGAAGAAGTTTCAGCTGGCACATCTAATGAAAATCAAACCAATTCTCATGAAGATCCGAACACTTCAAAAGACCCCCGGCCCGATCTGAGTAGGTACACCGAAAGAAACTATAACTAAAGCTACAGCAAATATCATCTATCTCAAACTCTAGCTCAACTCAACGATCTCATTGAGAAGGGCAAACACAAACTAAAGAAAAATCTTGCTAAGGGGAAAGACCTCAAAAACCAGGTCTTCAGAAAAAAGCTAGCGCAAAAAGTCGACGTAAAGTGGAATGTAACAGCAGTAGAGGTCGTATGTTTTGCAGAAAATGAGGGGGAAGGGGGGGGGGAGGGTTAGAGGGGTAGAATTAGGAAAAATTGGAATATTTCCGTTACTATACGTCTGATCGAAAGAATGTGTAGAATCAATCTTATTGCACATTAAATGTACTATAAATAGTGTTATATACGTTTATTCTCTATCTTGAATATTAACCGTGATATTTGCATTTTTCAGCCTTCAGCAAACCCCCATATCTTCTCA